>JADNRV010000217.1:0-80432 GCA_015499995.1 Flammula alnicola | reverse complement strand
TTTGATCTGGGGGCATTTGGCGATGTACTCAAAGCGATACAAAAGAACCCACAATCCTTCATAAGTGTTCGATGATGTTAGTTATTAGTGAGGCTGGATCTCACAAAAATGTAGCGTAGTATATAGCTTTTGTGAAGTTTCTCGTTACCTGTGCACTTGCACCCTTTCGATTCTACTAGCTTACATATTTGCTTGAAATTTATTATGTAGCGTGCTACAAGTTCTTCGTCCTTTAATATCTTGTCTACAGGCTATCATCAACCTGTTCTACAATAATTCAGTAATCTGAATCAGCGCCAAATTCGCCAAACCAGTTAGCCGAAAGCCGTGATAACTGCCGGCGGGCATGTGCCTTTCCTTCTGACCCTGCAGAGGCATGATGCTGCAAGTCAAGTCTTGCCAACGACCATACCAAGATGAACTCGAAAACTCTACCTAGACTCACGAATCAGTTGACCTATCACAGACCGAAGATACGCTGGAACGAAGCACGCATACCGCCGTTGAGCCAAGAGTCGAAACAGTACGATCTTGTTGTTTTACCCCACAGACTGCTGAAGCTAACCAGCGGTTCTCGCTAGTAGATGTCTTCGAAATCTCGCCGCCTATCGGCGGCCAAAGCATAAATTACGTTTCCTCGCACTAAGCGCGCAGCAGTGCTTGTGGCGTTGTTTGTTGGACGGCAAGGAGATCTATACGTCTTGCTCAGTCGGTAGGTGTGTTGCGGAGTGGTTAGAGACGTGTCTTGCAGCTTGTTGACAACCTAGCTGTCGCAGACGATCTGCGACTTTGAGAACTTACGCGGGAGATACATCGTTACCTGGTGGAAAGGCAGACCCAGAGGACAAGTCTATCGAAGACACTGCGGTGAGTAGCACTCAAACAGTCGGATTTATGCTTAACTGATTCTTCATTATCATAGCGTCGGGAGGCTTTGAGAGGTAATATAAGCAATTTGGTAGGAAAGCTGGGCTGACTGCACCCTAGTAGATCGGTCTACCTCGAGATAGGAACAAGGTACCACTGTTGTGCATCCTCGAACCCTTCCTGGCTGCTGAACTTATCGTCACTCCGTGAGTTCCATCGACAATTCAAACTATCTGGTAGCTAACGGCGACGATACAGAGTAGTTGTCCTGATCCTTGACAACACCCTTCGTGTACGCCTTCCACCCCACTCCAAAGCTTGCTGCCTTCCTGAATATTATCCTTTCATAGCCAATGCTGAACGCTGACGAAGTCGCGGGCCTCTTCTCGCATCCTCTTGTCTCCTTCTTGAGCTCGAACCCACCATTCCCATCCGAGCCCGATACTCTGAAGTTCCGTATCACAGCTCGTACGAGTTCAAAGGAAGCGGACCGGCTTCCCAAGGATTCCGGGTTCACCAGTTTCTGACGGGAAGGGAGGCTGGAGGTATAAAGCCAGTGTTCGGTCTCACGGCGTGAGTTGCTCTATAATCTTCTCAGGGTTGTTCTAATCCGTGCAATCCGTCAGTGCGATGTTGATACGTGTGGCGACTATTGGCTATGCGCGAGAACCTGACTTTGAAGTGAACCCTCCGCACGCGGCTACGACGGAAGGGAGGATAGCGTGGGCGCTTTTGAATCGACCAAGCTTCCGGGATGCGTGCGAGAAGGAAGGGGTTGACTTACGCCCTGCCAAGCGAATCGTAGAAGCTTTGGAGAGAGGAGAGACGCTGCGAAAACGCAAGGAGAAAGAAAAGGAGGATATAAAGCTGGAGACTAAGCTCTGAAAGTCACGGTGGCTTTTCTGCCGTCACCAGGCTGTTACCCAGGATTGTTTGAAAAGTTTTCACAAATTAACGGTTTCAGTGTGTAACAAAAATGGATACTCTTTATCACCACTGGCACCGACTAGAACAATCGCGAACTAATCAATGTCATCAAGATTTTATTGTCACAATGCCGGATACGACTGCCACTTTGCACTGCTGAGCCTGAGGGCTGTCCTGCAGTGATCTGGAGAAAGGTCAATATCACGTGACAAACGCGGCCTTTATTTGCGTGTGCTTGGTTGGCGACACGATTTTAGGGAGTAGTTTCTGTTCCCATTCGACTATATGCAGGAAAGCTTGAATGTCCCAACATCGTCGAATACGCCCTCCTCGTCAAGCGCAACGATGAGCTTGGCTGATAACCTGCCCACACTGGCCTTGTCGGACATCATGCATCATATGTCGCCGTCTCCTGTGCCGCTCGAGGAGCACATCCAGAAACAGAACAATTGGTAGCTTGCGAGAGAGAGCTGCATCTCCTGAACCACTCAGTGAGGCCGATGTGCTGGGTATCCGCCGTAGGCTGGAGGAAATGGGTCTATGGGTGGCAAGGCGACAGATTGGAACAGAGCGAAACGCGAGTTCAACGTCCCAGCTTTCAAATCTCAGTTCGAGGGAGAAAGAGCTCGTGGATATGGTAATCTTGCATCAGGAAATGCCATTGTAATTTTCCTTACTGATTGATATGCAGGTTTTACGCCTCACGGATCAACTTCCAATAGATCCTGCCCAGCTTGATAGGCAAGCGGATGTCATTGCGAGTCTGACGGCTCAGCGTGATTTTATTGTGCGCCAGTCGGAAGAGGAACGAGAGAGGTGGCGTTCCGAACGAGAGACCTGGGAGCGTACGGCGGAAGCCCTGCTTTCGCAGAAAGCTAAGCCAAAATCGGAAGTGCGTATCTGTTTTTTGATCTATTTACCCCTTTCAACATTTTGCCCATAGGATGCAGGTCGTCAACGAGAAATATATGAGTCCGAAACTCGAGCACTCCGAGATAAAGTACGATTCAGTATTTTTTATAAATTCAATGCTTATCTGACTTTTCTTACTACAGCTACAGGAGACACAGCGGAGACTTTCTTCTCTAGAGTCTGAGCTTTTAAGACTTAAACCTCTGCTCCTAATGCAGCCCCAATCGGCATCACGACATGGTCCTCACACCCAGGATAAAGGAAAGGGACGTGAAGTTGATTCTAGAGGCAACCTGGGATCTATTCCAGAAGGTCGAGAAATAAATGGCGCGGCGAATAAATCACAATATCCCCGCGGACAGTCTTACAACCCCCTTCCCAAACGACTGTCCAGCCTCCAACAACCTCATCTTCCTCTAAAGCATCTACCTCACAGGCACCACCCCAAGCCAGCTACACCAACGACGACGCTCACGGGACCCCAACAACGCGTCCAACCCCACAGCAAACGACATAACAACCACAAGTCCGCATCACTGTCATCCGATGCCTATACAGAGCACCTTCTACTGGCTGCTCGGAAGATTGGGCGTACCCGCGCCACACAGGTCTCAGGGTTCATGCAGCACATTGAGCGCGAGAAGGAGATACTTGCAAAGGAGCAGGAGCAAATCCGAGTGCAGAGGGAGCAGGAGAAGCTCGAGAGGGAGAGGCTCGAGCGGCTAGCAAGTGGCACGTCTGGGATGGCGTATTACCGGTCTAACGTAGACTCAAGTCCACACCGAGGAGGTGCTCCGCGGGCAGGATCGTCTGCACTACCGAAGACGCCGAAGAAAACGATCCACTACGGCCCTAGTACCACCAGCGGCAACACCGTCAATACGCCTATTGTGTTTGTGCATACCCTGAGCCTCCAGGTCCCGTTCCACAGTTCTCAACCTCCCACTTTAGTACCCCAGGGCCACTCGCATCGGCGCCAAATATTGGCAACGGGCGAGGAAATCAGCAGAAGCCTCTCCCAAGCAATCCACCTACGCCCTTGGACTCGCTACTGGATGCTGCGCGCATGATGGATGGGGACGGTGGTGGCAGCAAAGCGAGGGGGAAAACAAACGGAAAAGGACGGCCATTGGAAGAACCTGAAAGCCCTGTGCCGAAGCGGAGAAAAATCTCGTCTACGGTCAACAAGCCTGCTCCAGGTGGCAGAGTTAATTTCAATGGTGGAGGACCTGCACCTGCAGTCGGCAGGCCGGATCGTGTGAAAAGCGCACTGGATGTTCTCGCGGATCAAGCTGCGGCTGCCTTTGATGAGCCGGAACATTCTGGTAGACGGGCTTCGATGGCGGCAGCCGCTGCTGCTGCCGCTTCCAGTAGCTCCGCGAAGGGGAAGGGTAAAGCGAAAGAGACAGAGAAGGAAAAGCTGGATAATGTTCCTGGAAGCGATCAGGAAGAAAATGGAACCGACAACGACAGTGCCGACGAAGTAGGTATGGTTACTCGAGAGTCAGCAGCTGTATCCTCGAGAGGAAGAGGAAGATCAAGACCCTTAGCGTCTAGTGCCAAGTCCAAGGCGAGGGCTGGGTCTACTTCTGCCTCTACCACCGGAAGACCTGTGCGCCAAGCATCCCGGAAGCAAGCCACCTCGCCAGATCGTGGAACCACCGCAACTACATCGACGTCGACAAGAGGTTCCAGCAAGCCTCGCGGACGACCCAGAGGCAGCATTAGTAACCTCGACCGAGCGCGACCAGTGAGCCAGGGATTTCTAGGGTAATATCGCCTCCCCAGCCCCAGTTACGAGTTATTGCCCCTCCTCCCGGTTATTCATCTTATTCAACAGCGCGCGATGAGGTGGCAGTTCAGTCTCCTGGGGCTCAGCCTAAGGACGCGCAAGCGGAGAACGTGGACGCGTCGCGGAGGGAGGAACGCGTGCATCAGCAGCGTACGACACTTCCGCTCCTCGAGACTAGGTCGTCGATGGATTTGCGGCCTGTCACTAGCTGGTCGCATAGGGAAACCGCTGATAATGGGGCGGCACTCATTGAATCAGATTCTTCGTCACCGATAAATGGACATGTATCTGGACTAGATACGAGACGCCAAGAGCGAGGTGAAGCTCGACCCAAGGATGGAGATGATGTAGCAGCCAAACAGAAGACGGCTGCCACAGAACATACTACTCGGGTTGATACTCCTACAGTACTTCCGTCGGCCCCCGTAACTCACTCACTAAACCTTGACGCGACCCCAATCGAACAGGAGCCGTCAATGGATGCAATGGTAATCGAATCTTCGACACGCTCACAGACCAATGGACTTATCTGCTCTGCTTCACCGACTCCGTCTTTGCACGCCATTCCTGAAGTTGAAATGAAAAGCCCTACTGCTGACGACGACGCTGACGCTGACGCCGAGGCTGACCTGGATGAGGACCAGGACGCAGAGGGCGAGCAGGAGGACGACGAGGAAGAGGAAGCCGACACCAGAAATGACCCGTTCCGGTCGAAGTCCCCTCCTCCGGATCCTCCGCCTCCTGGTTCCGACAGTGGACCACCTCCTGACGCCAATGATGAACACGATGCGGATGCGGACGCTGAAGGCGAAATGGAGTTTGAAGAGAATGAAGACGCTCCGAGCAGTTCTACGACCTCAGGCGCTCATCAAGCGATGAAAGGAAGCCCAGCTCTTGCTTGTGAGCCGCTTTCATCTGGACCTTCTCCTCTGTCGGTCGATCACCTTCTGGTCCTACCCCTCCATGCGGATAACCGTGTTTCATCGATCGCCACTCTTTTGCCAACCAGTCACGTTAGTCTCCGCCGCGAACACCTCAGAGCCCCTGATCAATCTCCGTCAACGTTACGCCTCAAACTCTATTCGTTACCGGTATCTGGTCCTTGTTGTGTCCGCCATTCTTTGCTCCTGCCTGCGGCTGTTCCATCAGCAAAGTCAGATGCAGCCGATCTAGTCACATATCATTCAGCGCTAATTGATACTGCTGCCGAGCGAGGGAAACTGCATGATTCACAAAAGACAATGCCACAGTTTACTTCGGCGCAGAGACGGCCGAGACCATTCCCAGTCAAATGGGGCAAGGAAGATCTCTTTGTTCAGGTATGTTGGCTTATTTGACTGAATTTCTATTGCCCGTTGATATAATCTTCAGGCTCATGCTGCAAAGCAGACACAAATACCGAATGATTCTTTTTGTGTTCCGATATTGCGAATAGAGCCTACGTGGCGAAGCATGGTCGATGTAGCCATCGAGTAAGTTGATTCTTTCGTCTAAAGCTTGAACTCGCACTCAGCGCAACACGTGCAGAAAATCGATTTATCATGCCAGCCATCGCGAGCCTCCATTTAGAACCATTACCCCTTCTATCCACCCCATCCTCGGGTTTGCGTAACGCAGACATTCCTCAGCACTAATCCCCTGCCTCCATGTCAAAACCAGATTATCATTGCCATGGGTTCGCTCGCCGGACCGTGAAACATATTTATTTTAAATCGAAACAGTTTTCCTTTCTTCCTCTGATATCATACATGTCTGTCTGTATTTTTTATCATTATCTGATTGCCATCTTACTTCGAATAGGTTGTATTATTTTTGTAGTACAAGATACCAGGTCTTGCTCGTCATAACGCAGAGTTTCCTACGTGTTCGTCACCCGGCAGTTCTATTTACCGCTCAACTTTCGACACTTCGCTTCTCATGAAATATGCCTTCAACGACAACAAAAAAGTTAAATGGAGGTCTAGACGAGCGGTCGACCCCACTTGTGACTAAAAGCTGGTGACGTGCATATTAGTCGATAAAACGTTTAAACCACGAACTCACCGAAGCTTAGAATGCCTCCAACGACCCCTTGGCACGAGCAAAAATGTGCCTTGAACAGAAATAGAATGTTGTACCCTTGTACTTGGTACGCGGCCTATGCCGTGTTTTGCGCCAACTTCCGTGGTCCTTCGCGGGTTTGGTTAACAATTTTTCTCAACCTTGCTCCCGCAGATCGACATCACCATTCACCGAGTATCCGGATACAGCACGATGAAATGGACCGCTCGGTTTGTGTAAGGCCTTCTCCGTGATAGATCTGAAGGGAAGGAAGATTCGTGTTTTCCAATGATATCTTGTTCTTCCTTCTCATGCTAACTATCCTGCGTCAGTTTCAGTATAAGCGGAACTTATTCCTCGCTCCTTCTTTTTCTGCGTTTGGTTTCTTTCATAAAGCTAGGCACCAGAAATTAGTGTAGAAACTTTCTCGAGCTCCCAAAGGATGTCCTTCCCACCTCGACAAGGTTCCAGTACTCATCGCGAGTCCATGAACTTTATAGAAACGGCCCAATACAATGCACCGTCGGTATCGTATCCCACAGGAAATTCAAGGTGAGTTGGAGCTCCTTGTAGTTATTTTGTGCTGTAGATCTTAACCGACAGTTTCCGTCCAGTCAGGCTAGTCTACCTCGTTCATGGCGTCAATATCAACACCCTAACGGCGACGTATATTTCCACAACCACCACCTTCGTTTAACCACACCCGACAACGTACGCAACCCCCAAATCCTCGAATATATCACCGAGGCTCGCGATGATCATCTCCAATGCCTTGCAGGAGACCCCAACTTGCAACGGCTACCTCCAGACTATGAACTAGTAATCTCTGATGTCAGTGACACGACGGCGGTGATTCGGATGTACTCCAGGATGGCTGGTGCGGCTTATACCTGGTCAGAGGACACAGGTGATATCGTTTCTAATAAGCTAGGCGGCGGCTAACTCCCATGCCTAACAGGATTGAGAATGAAGATGAAGGAGGAATTTTGGTCTCATGTCGCTGAATATCCCTCGCACCATCGAGACCTCCCTCCCAACTCGGAGGCAGATTTTGTGCAGTCGCTCAGCAATGGTAGGGCTGTTCGTATATATTCAGCCTTGAATTGCTGCTGATCCATTAAAATCTTTATAGCAAAGGCGGCCATCTCCGATGGAGCAGTCTTTCCCTTCTCTGAACGACAAATCGACTTAATCATCGCTCGCTACCGAGAATTGGCAGGTGCGCGATGTCACTTTAACAGAACCAGAGTCCGTGTATAACAGTTATCTTCCAGGGTTCCGCGCGCAGGGTAGAAATGTAACGCCTTCGCTTGCCTGGCTCATCGGAGCTGTCATGCCTCTTGATGCTGTTGGCAGAGAGGTTGGCGGCCACAACCTTGATCATATAATGAACGGAAATTATTACTGAGAGAAAGATTGTGAGCTCTTTATGAATCTGTTCGATTTTGCTGCCTCGTCGAGCTTCTGCTATGCAAAGACTGCACTTAGATGATGTTAATGCTTTACATTTAGGTTTCGGTAGCTTTCCCGTTTTCTGTAGAATTATAACTACAATACTTGCCAGAACAACCGGGAAAAAGATTATGGAGTAACCTGGGTGTCAACCTCACGTAGTGCGTCCAATTATAGACAAAGAGATCTCCCTTATAAATTTATGAGACAGGGTGCTATCACCCTCATTCTTTCCGTGATCTATCTCCTTCTTTCTTGGACCCTTAGACCATCAGGACACACTGACCGCAACAAGCGACGGAAGCAAATGATGGTTACATATGGACAACAATGGGAACAATTTAGTTAACGAAGACCCATGTAGGGAAAAATTTGGTTCCGCAAGCTCAAATCATTTGCGGCCTTAGGCGGCGATGCCCCAGCGATAAACATACCTTCCAAACACTGCAGAATTGAGAACAATTCTCACAATTCTCAATTAGAGATTCTGGAGAGCTAACATCCGACCTCGACTTTGATTCAACTACATACAAAGCTTTTTTTTCTCCATGCGGATCTAAGAGTTTGGGCAATGTTTTGACTTGCAGAGTCCATCCTCATAAGTAAAGCCTTGTCGTCTATTGTCCGTATTTTGTTCACTGGCAAGGGCTAGTAAGCGCGTTGCGTGAACACGAGGTGGTCTAGCACGCGTGCTTTTAATCATTTGGAATTAAGACAATTGTATGACCTCAGGCTGAGCCTGAGTGTCGTCAAATTCATGTGATGTCCAGTAAATGACACGGGCCCGTTCTCCAAACAGGATAATGAAAAATGACCTGTTGCAACGAGGATTATCGCCATACCTTTACGGTCACATCGGTCAACTGATTGTGCTAATCAAAAGTAGAATCCCACAGAAATCTTGATACACGAGGCTCACGACATTTATCGTAAATGTGGTCCAGCGCGATACAGTACATTAAAGTTATTCTAATTCAGCAAGTTTCTGAGATGATAAGGACCCACGAAGAAACTAACATGAAAAACTGACTAGGAGCCGCCGGCTCCTGCCCCTCTCCACCACCGAACGATGCCATCTTCACCACCGCTGATGAATGCACCAGGACTGCCAGCAGCAGGAGGCTTTGGTCGCCAGGAGACTGACCAAACTTCACCTGTATCTTGGATTGTGGAGACTGCGGCGCGTGCTCCGATGTCCCAAACTTTGATGCTTTTATCTGCAGATCTATTGAGGCATCAGATCAGACAGAATAGCTGAACAAAGAGATGATCTTTACCCCGAAAGGCCAAGACGTCCATCTGGTGAGATGTCTGCGCTAAGGACCCAAGAAGTGTGGCCAGAGAAAGAAGCTACAGCCGCTCCTGGAGCCGATCGAACGTCATGCAACACGAGGCGTTTATCTTCTGAAGCACTTAATAACAGCTTTGGTGGGCCTGTTAGTGCCGGTGTACCGGAATCGTGTAAGTAAGATAAGGGCATACATTTGAGTCAGGAGACCAGGCCAACGAGCGCACAGACATGGCATGTGAGGTGAATGTGAAAGACAAAGCGCTCGATTCGACATCAAAGATGTAAATTTGCCCTGTTTCCGAGGACATGGCAATGCGCCGACCATCTGGGCTCTACGAGATTATGAGTAATGACCAAAAAGGAGGAATAAAAATTGCGGACATAAGAGCAGAACATTCCGAATTTATTCCTCCCAGAAGACAGAGTAGCAACCCGTTCCCCGAAGTTCTCGATCTGGGCAGAATGTATGGAGACGTTTCCCGAACCGCCCGTAGAGGCGTATGTCTCTCCTTGCGGGTGAATGGAGACAGACCAAGCTTGGGCGAGAACGTGGAGTTGATCAATCAATCGTTTTTCCATGAGACTGCTGACTTACAAGGCTCCGAATCCTCTTTCGTCCTCGCAAAGCTCTCAAAAGTGCCGATCACTTCTCCATTTTCTAAGTTCCAGAGACTGGTGAGACCTTCGATACTATTGTAGAGTGCTCTTCTCCCATCCGGGGTAACCGATAGTGATACTTGTGCCAATGTATGCGCTGTGGGGAAGGCCGCATTTGGTGGATGGGGCT
The DNA here is from genome assembly GCA_015499995.1 of Flammula alnicola. Classification (NCBI taxonomy): domain Eukaryota; kingdom Fungi; phylum Basidiomycota; class Agaricomycetes; order Agaricales; family Strophariaceae; genus Flammula; species Flammula alnicola. The sequence continues at coordinate 70,364 of JADNRV010000217.1, read as the reverse complement.
GGCCCGTAGTCGCCGACCATTGTTTCACAGAGCCATCGGCCGAGATTGAAATTGCAGTGTCATTGGCCGTCCAAGAAACGCCCCAAACCGCATCAGAGTGGGCTAGAAGGGTAGATAAGCCTAACCATCGTCGAAGAGGTAAGCAACATGAGGAATACGTTCTGAACAGTCATGCGCGTGTAAGAATGCTAGACTCTGATATGAATCAGCGAGAGATCAGACATAGCCAGAGGTATTCACCATTGTTGAGTACAAGGTCGTGTTTGAGGTTGCTAAATACGCGTCGATGTCGTCCAACACGATGAGCGTGACCTCAACCGAAACGTCGGGTATGGCCGAATCTGAGTTTGAACCTTTCACCATAACTTGTCCACTGAAACCTTATTTTTTCCTCACATCAACGAAAGCGGACGAAGACATCCAAACATCTTGTAAATCCCTAACAGCGCGTTATAACTACAAAAGTGAGTATATCATTGACAGAATTGAGCAGGACGCTAATTTTTGTTCCAGGATGTCTGACGCTGGAGATGACATTCCTGTCGAGGTCGCCCCCGAGGTCGAGGTTACCACTGAGGCACCCAAAGGCAAACTCTCTGTTGAAGATGCTCTTCAAGTTTGTTATCTATCGCTTTCTTGTGCTACGTTATCGCTGACGCTATTATTCAAACAGCAAGTCTTGAAGAACGCTCTTGTTCACGACGGTCTTGCCCGTGGTTTGCGTGAGTGCGCCAAGGCTCTCGACAAGCGCCAGGCCCATCTGTGCGTCCTCGTGGAGACCTGCACGGAGGCCGAATACATTAAGCTCATCGAGGCACTCTGCGCTGAGCACAAAATTAACCTCATCAAGGTTGGAGACGCCAAAGTTCTGGGAACCTGGGCTGGTCTCTGCAAGATCGACCGTGAGGGTAACCCCAGAAAGGTTGTTGGATGCAGCTGTGTCGTCGTGAAGGAGTACGGTGTTGAGAGCGAGGGTCTCCATGTTCTCCTTGATTACTTCAAGAACCGCTAATGTGAGTCTTCATTTTTTATTCTGTGGTGGTACCATGGGGCAGTGCCTCGAGCCGCCATCTGTGATGACAATACAGACTCCCTCAACTGAGGATTCGTCCTTTGAGGAATCATGTCTATCCGGAATCATTATATACTTGTCTGAGCCTTTTATTTTGATCTCCGTTGTCTTTGGACGATTGCTGATTTGATTTCTACAGTCCTCACCGTCGACGGTCATCAGTGTACTGGTAGCATGTTAAATTCAATGAGAAAAAATTGAAACAAACAAATCGAAGTATCTTGTCCGCGCCCATTGAATGAATAACGTACTCTTCAGGTCGGGTAGCAATTGCAGCCCTCAATCGATTCTTAAAATTCAAACCCTCGTTTTTGCGGTCCGATCGTGATTTTCAACGTTTCCTCGCAACCTCTCCCAACTTGCCCGTACATGTACTTTACCCACCTGGGTTGGATAGTCTTCAAGCCTCAGTGTCCAAGGCCCTGCACATTTATTCGCTTTTGAATACCAACCGAGATGGGTCTCTGGTCAGAACCCTAAGTTATAACTTGCCGCTTGACATGCCCTTACCTCACTTCGGTGGCGCTCTGCGGTCAAATTCTTGGTAGTAGTCACTCTGGTCGCGGAAGAATATTCTGCACACTCGATCAAGTATGTTTTATCAATACAAGTACGAAAGGCTGGTCAGTGGTCAGCCCAAGGATTGGTCGTTCGCATCTGGATGAAGGAGTAAAAAAAATGGAGACGTCTCATAGCTTGCTTGCTTCACGAATCCACCTCTTTGACATTTCTGCAAGGCCATATCCTATCCCAAAAGAATATGAAACGGTGAATTGTCATTTTGTTGTGTGGAAACACGACGTCGTTCCACAAGGGATATAAGGCTATATATGGAGAGTACAATAACATGAGCAAGAAACATGAAGACTAAAGAGTCGACGAGAAATCAATCGTAACGGTTTCTTCTCCTGGGTGGACTTCTTGAACGAGATGGCGAGCGTCTGCCTCCTCGGCCTCCTCGACCGTCCCGATCACCCCAGCCACCTCGAGGAGGTGGCGAGACGCTTCTTCGCGGTGGAGGAATACGCGAATCATTTCTGTCAAGATCTCTATCCCGTCCGGAGTCACCACCACCTCGTCCGCCGCCACCACGACCACCACGAGTAGGTGCATTTGAGTCGCCCCTCCAATGACCACCGCCACTGCCACGCCCAAATCCTGGTCCAGTAGCCACGGAACCTCTGCCCCACCCTCCATCGCCCTTCCCCGAGCTTCCTCCAACAGTTCCAGAGGCCCTCCATCCGTTCGATGCGCCTGACGCCGCGCCTGCCGCGCCTGAACCTTTGATAGCTATCTCAGAGGGCAGAGTGACGTTTTTCGGCAGGAGGACGGCAACAAGAAGGAAGTCGCCTGGAATGAACCTGAGTTCTTCTAGGTTTCTCTCCTCTCGCTCCCGGTCGCCTATGTCGCGGTTTAACGGTTCGATGTCCTGGAGCAATCGAGGCGCTGTGGTATTCAATAATCCTGGTTCGCCAAGAATGTCACGAGAGTAGACCATTCCTATGTCTTTTTGCGAGAAACGGCCCTTGTTGCTTGGGTCTGCATATACTGTCCGGAAAGAAAAGCGTGCGAGTGGGTGTCGATACTCTGCTACGTGTGGGGCGGTATTCCTGAGCGTGGTCAACACTTCACGCAGTGTCGCGTCTTTCCTGTCTTGAAGTCAGAAAATAAGAGTTGCAATACCGTTGCTATGACATACCATGTAAATAGCTGCTGTTCATCCGTCGTTGGTAGAGTACCATCTTCGAAAAGCGTCAAACGATGAAAGCTGCCGATTTTCACAAATGTTCGAATAAGAAATGGTGCCGTCTGCGAAAGGAGTGGATAAGCACATGCTTATTGCTCATATAAAGGTTCTATACCTTCTCTCTAGACACCATGGGTTGCCCAGTTGGTGTGCTTTCGTCTAGATCCATGGGGACTCTGAGCGCGATGTGGTTGAGGGAGAAGGTGACTACAATTACATAAGCAAAATGTTCGTTCTTGCATGTCCTTGGCATTTCCACAACTCTAGCAACCTCTGCCACTTGTCTGCCACTGTCCATTACAAACTAGATTGCTAAACCCTTCTCTTGCAAGGACCCATTCTGGCTGAAATCTCGCAGTGGTTCTGTGGTCTCTGTATCTGAATTATTTGTTTAGGAAACGATACCTCGACCACCACACAATGTTCTTGACAGTTCAAGTACCTACCGTCATCGAGTCAACGAAACTGCAGCGCTCTCCTCGTAAGCATCTTCCCTGCCCGCAAAGATTTTATGGTTGGGACAGTACAATTTTCCGATCGACTTTACTATTTTCATCGTTGCCATCCACGAGCACTTTTCTTCCTAGAGATGAAATCTTGCGAACAGCTGCGGTCAGATTGGCACTCTTTTTGATACCCTCGAGATTGACAAATTTTCCGAAATCAGCAAGATAATCTAGGGTTCTCTATGTGTTGTCGCGACTCGCCATAGGAAGAGCACCGAGTTCATGACCTCCTTAACGGGACCACCTGCTGGTAATCATCATCATCACGCTGATCGATATGGAACGCCATGCATGCGCGGAAGCGTTGAGCTCTTCCTTGATGACTTGGTGCCCATTCGTGCAACTGCGTACTCTGTTGCAGTCCCATGATGGCCCTTGTCTTCAAGCTATACGGACAATTCGCGCCGCTGTACTCTCGCATCGGAGAAAACTGACCGCCTAGTACTTACGCACATGTACGCCCTGCCCCAGAATATTTCGCGCAGTTGTGCGAACTCATGAATCCCCGGGACCTGTCAGGAGTACACCTAAAGTAGACACATGAAAATTAGCAACAAAGTCGAAACGCAATACTTAGATTCATATGCCGCGGCATTTATTTAAATCAGTCAAAATAATATGTCAGTAAAATCCAATAGTTAGTGTCAATTGTAAATTAATCGCTTTCCTTTTTCCTGCATTTCTGGATGAGAGGCATGCGTTGTTGATGCTCCAACGATGGTCGGAGGAGACCAGTGGAGTTTGAGGAGAGTGGCGTTGAATAGCCAAAAGCAGCTATTATCAAATCACACATATAAGGTAATATATGTTACTGATCGACTATCATCAGTATTATTAGGTCAGCTTAGGGAGACTAATAAGGTAATAACTTTCCACGGAAGCTCAGTTCGTCATCATATGGTTCATTACAACTTCAACAAGTTCTAATCCTACTTCCTCCACAAAACAATCACAAAATTGCCACAAGATGTATTTCAGCTTTTCCTTCCAGTTATTTTCTTTATCCGTGGCCTTCTTGCAAGAAACCCAGGCCCAAGGGGGTGCGCGAACCTTAATAGCCGACCGGGGGTCGGTTAGTTAGTCCAGCCGCTGGCTGGCGAAAAAAAAATTATACCCCTCTATAAATGTCCCAAAATAGGTGCTTTGAAGTGACCCAAGGCAGGTTTTACACCATATATTGCCTTACATCTATTAAATACCAGCTGTAATACATATAGAAATGCGGTAGAACATAGTTTGCGGCACTGAGTGGATGATGCACTCAATCATTGGATCATATTTAGCCTAATGTGACTTTTCTCGGCCATTTTCAACATTCAAAAAATTATATTTCATTGGAATACTAACTAATACATCTACAGTACCATTTAGAATGATAAATCTCGAGCAAGCACCTCATAAATGGGTTTACGTGCGAGGAATCCAGTGGAGGGGCACGCGCCCGCGTCATCGCTGATGTAATATTACCATATCGGGACGGTTCCTGATTATGTTAGTTAGTTAGTCCGTGAAATATTGGCTTAAAAAATAAATCGACCCTAGGTACTTTTTTTTATTTGGCGCACCCCCTTGCCCAGGCCGATCAATTTTTCGGTATACTGGTTGATCTGACTCTCCTGCGCAGTGCGATCTACTTACAACCAGTTTCAAATAGAATGTCATGGATTGAAATGCTTTCGAGACGGGGTCTCAGCGCGTCTTCGGGAAACGACTTTTCGTGCCATACTTCGACTCGAGAGGACCAAGTGGGCATCGGAGAGCCGAGACTTTCTCAAGCTTGCTAAAAGCAGCGTGTGTTTCTTTTCTTTTTGGAAGACTGACCTAATCACAATCTTATCTTTAGAAAGGAAGGGCCCGACGTTATCGCTTTTTCAAGCCTTTTGGGAGGGCATTATCTCAGCCGCCACAGTGTATGACTATCTTTGTTATCGGAGTCGACCCCATATTTCAAATCGACCACACCCCACGAACAAATTATTCAGGGGTTGCTGCAGGCCTTATCTACTCGTAACTCGTACGAACCGATTCATTCGTTGCAAGCTGGAAAGGGCACCAACGATGTCCCACTCATACAAGCCAATCAACCAAAGTCTTCTTGACGGCGAAGCAAAGAGGTCTCGGTTCGGCATACCGAAGCACTACCTTCTACTCTCTGCGTCTTTTCTGTTCAACGTCTTGGCCTTCATCGTCATATTAAGGCGTTCCCATGATTTAACCGACGTCTTCTCTCAAAGGATCTTCTTTGGAGATAGCTGGTATGGCGGCCTTGACAGCGTTCCTTCCGAAGCCGTAAAAGGCGACGTCGAACGGTGCGCTTCGACGCACTCTCAGCCAGCCTCGCCACCAGCACCTGTCAACCCATGGGCGTCCCTTACGGTCTCCGAAATGGCGCAAGTTGAAACATGGCTTGAAGCTCCGCAACAGAATTTGAACTTGACGCAAGCGGGTCAATCAACCACCTCGGACAATGTCATATTCCTGATAGAGGCATACTATCCAGCGAAAGAGGACGCACTGGCATACTTGGAGGACCCGATTGCGTCTCCGCTTCCGCAGAAGTATGCGAGAGTAACAATTCACCATGGAGGATGGAAGGAACCTATCATCAAAGACTATTTGGTTGGCCCTCTACCAATCGATCTCAACACCAGTATACGACCACTTACGGAAATCTATCATCGTGACGACATCCCTTTCAACGCTCGTGGCCTTGCCCAGCTCAGCGATTTGAGTATCTTTCTCGCTGAAGCAGTTGGTCCGATGTCATATGCGTTAGAGGTGGGCTCTGAACCACGCCATTTCTCCCAAAGACTGAGTTTAGAAATTTCAGGAATTATTCAACGGCACTGTGAGAGGACTTCCGAATGACACCTTAGTGGGAGGGATGAGCGGTCCTTTCAGCTTTGACGGCAGTTTCAGACGGCTGTGGATGACTTGGAGAAGAAATCATGCAGGGTCATTCCTTTTGCCTGTAAATTTCTACCAGTACGTTGATATCTCTGGGAGCGATGTTTCACAATGGAAGGTCCTGAAAGTATGTCGTGATGTCTTCACTATCGCATGCATATGATACTAATAACCGCATTGAAAAGCACGTATACCATGGCCAAGTGTTTACCTCAACCGAATCATTTTTGGAGGCTTTCAACAACGGAACTCTCGTCAGACATCCCGAACAGACCGATCCAAACCTCGACTTGTCATGGACGGAGCGAAAACGTGTTGGTCCGGAACGAGATCTTGACCATCTTCCTGGACCTCGTTCAGTATCGTTCGCCGGTTTGCGCTACAAGGTCGACCGAGAGCAGAAATATGTCAGTTGGATGGGCTGGGGAATGTATCTCGGCTTTGATCGCGATATGGGTCTCAGCTTCTGGGATATGCGATTCCGAGGAGAACGTATCATCTACCAGGTATCATCCTGCACACTGCTGGTTGACTGCCCCTGACCTTGCGTTCTCCAGCTTTCCCCCCAAGAAGCTATCGCCCAGTATGGTACGATGGTTATTTGCATGCAGCCATCGATGATTACATGTCTAACTCGACGCCTCTAGGTGGAAACGACCCAATGCAAGCGACAACCGCATGGCTTGACCGGCACTTCGGGATGGGTAGCTTAGTCAGGGACATGATTCCCTATTACGATTGCCCTCAGGAAGCTATATATCTTCCTGCAACGACATACACGATCCTCGGCAAGGTCCAAGTCGATCGGGCTATATGTATCTTTGAACAAGATACTGGTAAGCCTCTGTCAAGGCATTTCGGCTACGAAGAGGGTGAATTTGGAGCGGTCAAATCATATGTTCTCACCGTTCGAAGCACAACTACCGTCGGAAAGTGAGTTCTATGTTCTTGCATCGATTTTCCCTGCGGCTTATTCTCTCGTTTAAGCTATGACTACCGTATGTTGCGTTCTTTAAATCAAACCTATCGACGCGCTACTTACGACTGCTCGTTAACTTTCTGTTCGTCTAGTGGTAAGCAGCTGTATTTTCTCTATCTTAGGTTCGTTTGCTTACCTTCGAACCCCCCAGTTCGACTATCTATTCTATCTCGATGGCACCATTGAAGTCCGTTTGTCTGCCTCTGGATATATGCAAGGAGGCTACTGGAACCCAAAGCAAGATGGCTATGGCGCGAGGATACGAGAAACTTCGAGTGAGTCCTGCCTTGTTTCGACGACTGTCTTCCGCTCAATGGTTTTTTCGTCGATCAGTGGGCAATCTTCACGACCACGTCATCAACTACAAGTCAGTGGAATCCTCATAACTGAAGTCCTTTTCCATCTAATCAAGTCACTTTTCTAGAGTCGATTTCGACATTGCTGGGACTGCAAATTCCTTGCTCAAAACGACAACTAAACAGGAAGAAGTAAACCATCCATGGCTAGACGATGATTGGGGCCAGAAGGTCATCCAGCAGAAGATCACGAAAGAATACATCACAAATGAAGACGACGCTTTGTTGAAGTACCCACTCAACTTCCAGGGTGGTTATGCCATTGTCAATCAGGACGCCACAAATTCATGGGGTTATCCAAGAGGATATGCTATTCATCCTGGCTATAACCCAATACACAATGTATGTCTTGCACGACCAGCCCTCGTTGTACCTCTGAAGGATTTGCTCACTCGATCGTGTCATGTTACAGACTGTGATCGGGTCCAAACGATTGCTTAATAATGCCAACTGGGCGCGGTACAATCTAGCAGTCTCTCGTCGTAAGGAGACAGAACCCGCCTCGAGTTCTATGTGGAACCTTCATCTTCCTGGAGCCCCAATGGTCGACTTCCACAAATTCTTCGACGGGGAAAACATCACTCAGCAGGATGTTGTTGCCTGGATCAATTTAGGAATGCATCACCTGGTACGTAAATTTATGATCGTGCTTTGACGTTTTAGAGTCATCAAAAAGCTAAAACATATTTTCGCTGACAGCCTCAGGCCGAAGATTCTCCTAATACTAAGACCAACATAGCGACTTCCAGGTGCGTTAATTTCTTGGCGAGCCTATTCCATTCTTAAAAATCTGACAAATGGCCTCCGTAGCTTTGTGTTAACTCCGTTGAACTATTTCGACTATGATGTCTCCATGGAATCGAGGAATGCAATCCTGCTGCATGCACCAGAAAACCCAGGAGATCCGTATACGTTCGACGACAATGGAGTCAAACAAGATTTCACTTGCGTGCCTGAACCTCCCTCTCCCTTCGAATACCCACAAACGCCATTCTTTGCCTCAGATGGGACCGTGGGTTTCGCCAACAGTCCAGATAACAGACGAGCAGCCGAGATGTATTTCCGGGTGAGGATGGGGGCGTAGCAAAAAGTGCTATGAATATAATCTCGACTTGTAGATGCTAAACACTGCGGGAACTTTCATCTGTTTTTTTTTTTTTTTTTTGCTTGCAATCTCTTTTTCACTCTAAATCGTACCATGTATCGTTGCCTTCGTGAATTTTTTTGGGCTCATGATGCCCATCATCAGATTCATCATACTTATACATGCAGCATGATACTAAACTACAATAGAGGCGTTTTACGAACAGGCTGGACTACACTTGTTTCGTAATGTATGTATCTCAATACTTCTTCACTTCGTCGTAACTCGCGCACCTTCAACTATGTAACCTAATCGACGTAAGTTGAATCGCGAACTGGGGTGTCAGGAACATCGCTGAGTTTTCCATTTGAAACATCATCGTTGTCGTGGTGACGAATCTCGTTCTCGACTCGCTTCTTCTGCTCTTTGAGTTCGTTTCCTTCGTATACTGTGCAAAGATGCGACAATAAGCCGACGAAAAACAATAGTCAGAGTTGGAACTTACGGAAGGCAAGTTCTTCCAAACTGCGCCCAGATGTTTCAGGGAAGAGGAAAAATACAAACAGAACTTCAAAGGCGAGAAAGACGCAATAACTAAGGGATGGCAGATCGGTCATTACGTCACTGACAGAGAAAACAATTTGCTCCACCTGATGTAGTATTTCCAGCCTAAATATATGCTGTCAGCGCTGATTGATAGAGTTGGTAAAATTCGGCCAACTCACCAGCGTTGGCAATGCCGATAGGGTTTACGAACTGGTTAAAGAAACCAGCCATACGAGAGAACCATTGGAAGACAGCGATGCCCTTTGCCCTCACATGGAACGGGAATAGTTCGACCAAGAAAGCTTAGCGGACGATTAGAGATTTATATCACAAGTCAATAGAATATACCTGCTGTAAGTCAGGGCGTTGTACGCCATATTGTAACAAGGGCTGTATAAGAAGATGAAACTGAAAATTTTGAGATTATTGGTCACGGTCAGGTCATCATATTTTTCAGACAAAACATACGCAATGACGGCCCTCGAAGCCGGTTTATCTCCATCCATAGCATATCTCGCACTTGCGACGGTCCATCCAGTAAAAACGAGGAGCAAAGAGATCGTACATGCCTAGGTATCACAGGTATTTTCAATGCTTGTGTGAGATGAGATGAAAGAGAAATCTGCGTACTAGATACATAGTCCTACGCTTGAACCGAGAAACGGTCAACGCCAAAATAGTTGCATTGAAAAATCCCCAACAGGTGGTCGCCAGATTGATCAAGTTCTTGGTACGATTATCATGAATGCCAACGTTGTCCAGAATCCGTGCAAGGAAGTATCTGCCATAATACTAGTCAAAATCCCTTCAATCACACCGAATGAAAAGTGTACTCACGACGTTAAGCCATTTCCACTCCACTGCGTAGCCAGGCCTAGGAAAGCTCCAACCAAAACCCTGCGGCGCATTCCAGCAGTCTTCAATAAATCCATCCATCCAACCCGCGCGGTCTCTTTCTCTAGCTCTAGAGTTTTCTCGATCTGGATGAATTCGGCTTTCACAAATTCCGAGTCTGCGTCTCCTTCGGCGTGGTACTTCACCAAAACATCTAGCGCTTCCGCACCACGACCTTTCGAGATGAGCCAACGAGGAGATTCGGGGAGAAAGAATATAAAGGTGATTTGTAAGCAGCTGGGTATTATCTGGAGCAGAGATGGGATTCTCCAACCCCAGTTGCTGGCCATACTAAAGGTTCCAAGCGTGACTCCAGCAGCGACGATTGAACCTAGGAAAGTAGTTTAAGGATTGGAGCTGATCGTGCTACATCTCCAAGGCGCACTCACCGATGAAATAGCAAGAATTAAAAAGCGATCCAAGGATTGCACGTTCTTTGGGATGTCCTAGCTCTGATAGAAAGATGATATTAATTCGTGCACCTCCGACCATGTTTATAGTACCAACCTCCTAGGAGAGAAGATGCTGCTACAATGGCGAAAGGAATTCCCAATCCTAGAATAAATCTTGCAATGACAAACATGGCAACTTGATAAATTTTCTATCAGTACTCTAGAGGTGCTTCAAGGAGAACTGATCTCACAGTTTTGGGAAGCAGTTTGGAGAACAGCGCCGATGATCATAAGGAAACTACCAAAAATGATTGCCCAACGACGACCAAGCCCATCCGTGACGAGAGGGACGAAAGGTAACGCGACGATCGCACCAGCAGAGTACATTGCAGACATGACACCGAGAAGGGTTGACCTCGGAGAGTGGTAGACTAAAAAAATAAGTCATTAAAATTCAGAGACATTCGGCAGTGATTGGAATTACAGGAGTCCCAGGAGTTGACGGCCTGCAAGCCATTCATCATGGACGAATCAAAGCTGTTATTGATAATTTTCAGTTTCCGATGTAGATCATGGTCGGAAGAAAGTTCCTCACCCACTCGTCATCTCGACTCCAATACAAGTTGGAAAGAGGACAAGATACAAGATCCTCAAATTGGGCTTTCGGTACCATGGGGTAGTGTCCAGTTCGGCTAGATGAGACACAACGAGGTCTGGCGCCAACAAGGCATCGTCCACCTTGACATCTTCCGTTTTTTCATGACTGTCGGACATGGCGTTTCGCGGTGTCAGATAGTCAGCTATGAAAAAAGGATGGGATACGAGGTGTCGAGAAACCGCATTTATACGTGGTCGCCTAATTTTAGGGAAGGAAGGTCGAATGTGTCCGGAATGGTCATCCGTGGGGTTTCCTCCACGAAAACCCCGACCAAAGAAGCATCCGGGGTAGAAAGGTCCAAAAAACGACATTGGCCGCTACGCCAAGTCGGAGGTTGGAGCATTTGTATAGAAAGTATCTCCGTTCGATGGGATAGGGGATGTAGAAAGATGGGCAGCCGGTACCGTGTCCGAAATTTTGAAGCTGCTGTGAGACGCGTTATGTTTGAGCGGTCCGAATCTCTGAACATGACCTAGTCCCATTCCGCATATAGATGATGCCACCAAGACAGCTGCTTAACGTACACGATATGGCAGGAGGAGTCCAAGAGGGCGTTAGAAAGCATTTTAGAGAGTGAACATCCAAAGGCCAAAGGGCGGAACAAGTTCGGTTTAATGAGAAGACAAATTACGAACTGGACACTTATTGAAAGCCGTGGAATCCGTCCGGACAGGCATGTGGTTTCCTCAAGGCCTGGAGATCACCTGTGAACAAGAATCCAAAGGCAAGGAACTTTTTATCGGCATTGGTCAGGTATGCCTTTTCCAAATTCCAATACTGTCTTCAAACACCGGTACCGGATAGGATGTATTCTCCCTTCAGGGTGTCGACATGCAATGGCACAGGACATATAGCAGTCTATGTTACGCCATAGAGAAACCTGACAAATTATCAGCCTCATTCTCTCCATGGTTCTTGACAAGTCACCAACATTCCTCGACCGCGTCACTAGAACGTGGCATTCTATCGCCAAAATTCTAACGTACCCGAGAGCATATAAGTATATAAAATCCGCCGCTTAGATCGAGGTATTCAGCAAGGTGGAGGTAAGAGACGCTGAGTGCACTTGTAATTTTAATTTAAAAGTTTACCTGTTGTGTACGGGACCGGGTCACGCGTGCTGATAAATTCATCCACAGTCACGAAGTTCACAAGATGATTAGACGTGACTCGGAAAGGTCTTTTATCTATCGCCACTCGATTTCAGGCTCGCCTCTATAAGCGCTCTTTTTCTCTGTCTTTTCGACGCGAAAGGAACTTCTCTTCTCCCGAGATATTAGATTTTCTCAATCAGTAACCCCCAGAGCTTCCTAAATCCCTGCTATCATGTTGATCAAAGTCAAGGTAGATCTCCTAATTAATTACGCGTCGGCGACCACTGACAAATAACTTAAGACGCTGACAGGCAAAGAGGTACTTTCGTTTACCTTGAAGATCGGACGCGATCAAGCCGTGTAGTCGGACAACTCAGGCTGACATCTCTCACCTTTTGATTTAGATCGAACTGGACATCGATCCTGAGGACAAGGTGAATATTGTCTCGCAACATCCTGTTTTCATTGATTGACGATTTTTCTGTAGATCACGAGGATAAAGGAGAAAGTCGAGGAACAATCTGGTGTCCCACCACCACAGCAGCGTCTGATTTTTGGTGGCCGTCAAATGTGCGCAGGCGCTTAATCTTTTGCCAATCTTTCTCGTGAATGACCTTGAAATTTATTAGGGCCGACGACAAGACGGCGAAGGAGTTCAACATTAACGCTGGTGCCGTTCTACATTTGGTCCTGGCGCTTCGTGGGGGGCGATGATAGATCAGATGCCTGGTTTTGGCGCACGTTAATCCGAGCCTTGGAAATCATACTGTGTATTCTTTATCATCCGTGTGTTCATTACATTCTAGTCGCAATCGTTGCTTTCTTTGCAATTCGAACCTATTTCATTTAACTTCCAAACCTCTATTCGAAATAATATGTACCAATCCATTATCGGGTCCTTTCATCAGCATGTTCGCAGTCGTGAATCTCTGTAGAAGAGGAAAGGAGCTCTGTAAATTATGCAGAAGGATTGGTTCTCTGTTGTCGATGTGATTGATTTCCTCCAGGTTCGACATCCATCACGACATCCTCCGTCGGTTTGACGAACATGTACCAAGAAGGCAATGGCCTCACTGTATCGCTTGTTTCCCCTTCAACAAGACAGGCCATGTGTCCAGACATCATCACACAATCCGACTCTCCTTCCGAGTCAATCACCTTCACATTGACCTGACAAAATCCCATTGGGATATTCTGAGTGTCGATCGCAGGGTATTGAACATCGTCTAGGATCAGCCGTGGGTGGAAGTGCTGCTGGCCAAATCGCACGACGGGTGCTGTGCGCGGCGTGCCTTGCCATTGTCCTTCGCTATCCCAGACGCAGAACGCTGTGATCCAGCCGGATAGGTATAGTGTGCCGGAGCCCAGGGAATAGTGGTGGCTGACTTTGTTCCAGAAAGTGATGTCGGGTTTGCCGTCGAAGGCTTGCACGAAGCGCTGCAGGATAGGGCGGAGCATTTTGGCCCATGCTTTCGGTTCGTCGCCGAAGGTCTCCAGGACATCCAATCTTTCTAAGATTTTTTCCCAGTCGTATTTTTCTCCCTCAAGTGTAACCGAAGGAATGCCGCATTTCGACATTTCGTACTCGAAGTAACTTTAAACACAGTCAGACCTTGGGAAATGAACCTAGAGTATTTAAACTCACGCTTTCATGGTGGCCATCATCATTACAGCACAGACAACAGTGTCATTATGCGTAGTTGTAGTAAAATTAGGGATAATCCAGTCCCTGAGTTCGGGATTGACGATCTATTCGAGAAAATGGAGAACGTCAATCGTGTTTCGGAAAAAATGATTGTGAAGAAACCGACATTCTCCTGGATTTTTTGGGTCATTTGCATGGCAAGATCTCCAAAATTCACGTCGTGGCGGTCACCAGGCATAACGACAATCAATTTCTTTTTGTCTTCGTGCTGCACGAAGTGAGATCGGAGCTCTTTGGCATTTTTGTTGACACTAAAATTGTTTGTGTTAGAAAAGAATACACATTTCAGCATACGGTCGATCTCACTAAATGTTGAATTGTCCTAGAATTGCAATCCAGACATCGTCGGGTCTTGAAATGATTTATTAGTGTACATGATACGAGCAGAGCTTGTCGCCCGCATACCTCATTATAAGGTGATGGTGGCCATTATACGCTTGTGTAACAGTCTGCACGAAGCCATTTCGCTTGCTTCGAATATCCAACGATGAGAAATCCTTCGTCGTAAAAGAGGTTTGCAACATTTCTACGGATGTGGTTGGCATTTGGTCCCCCCAGTATTCCGGATTGTTGAGTCGCATGACTTGTTCGTTTAGGAGGTCTTTCGGTCCTCTAAATCGCGTGGAAGCTTTAGGAGGTTGCGTAGGAGCCACTGGGGCGACGGCAAACGTAATAGGCATGCTGTATGGCGGTAAAAGATATGTCGCTTCGTAGAGGAAGAGAGGTCAATGAAGACTTGAGGATTCGCCCAGCGTATTTAAGTGATCTTCGGTGGCACCTTCAGGGAAGTATAGGGGGAGGCATATGGAGATGGACCTCCTGTATAGAATCCATGCTGTTCTTTTTTGTGTAGGCGATGCAGTGTGATTCCTGGGCCCAATAACTCTTGCACCTGGACCAGAACCACTGAACCGGTGACAGCTGTACCGAGTTTTCAGGACTATTATCACCAAAAGCAAAATTTCAAGTAGAGGCATACCTTGTTCAACGAGCAAGAAGGTGGTATATGTATAGGTCCTACTTGGTTTAAGCGCCTGACGCAGTCACCGTTTACACAAAGGGGCCGTAACAATGGAATCGCCCATGTTCACCGGAGCGCCTTGCACTCTCTTGCACTGCCACGAATTGTTGTTTGGTTCACCTTTCAATCCAAATATGTAAGCAGCCTGCTCGTGAGTCGCGACGTCGACGGACGTCCAGGACCCAACGAGGTAGTTCGAGCCATCATGTCTGGCGATGCCACAGCACGCTCAGATCTTATTGATGTGTAAGAATTCATTCTCTGATCAGAAAGCGCCAATACTAACTAAATTTACTTTCAGAACCTACCTTCAACTTCATTTGATCCTTTCGGGCCACCAGGATGGCGTTCGTCCAGAACAAGTCAAGGAGTACTTGACCCCGCGCAGGAAACAGCTCGGTAGCATTACAGAGACGTTTGGGAGGCCCTCGAACGCGTCGAAGAAGATTATTGAAAGTGGTTCCGTTACTCTACCAGATGGCGTTGTCCTTCGCGTCGAGGAAGGGGACAAGGAGTTTATCTTCGCCGTCAGCTCCAGGTTCCAAATCGACGAAATTCAAGCCCTCATCCTGCTTCGGTCATTCTTATACAACCAAGGCATGCCACCCATCTCCGATCCAAATTCCACCTCTGTTATGGCCGCGGAACTCGTCGACGCCATCAGCGGTTTCTTTTCCTCCGAATATCTGCATACTTTCCGCGTCCTTATTCCCCTTTTCCGTGCCAAAGAGAACTCTGAGGAACCTCTTTACGACGTGGCTGTGGAATTCCTTCCTCAAATTATCCCAGATGGCCACAAATTCGCTGAATCAATCATTGCTGAATATCTACGGAAAACAAGAGCAAAACTTCCAGACAAGTTCCATGAGGACCCCAAGGGTGCCACCTCATGGGCCAAGCAAAATCTCAAGGAGCAGCTGGTTTTATTGGAGGTCCTCTTCTGGACAATGTGGGGGTATGTTCCATGCAGCGGCCCTTTGGTACAGCAGATCTTCGAGACGGCGTACGACACGAAGCTCGGATCAAATCAAACCAACAACACACTGTTACTTGACGATGAGAGCCGACAACTTCAGCAAGATTGCGCTGCCGTGTGGATTTTAATCACCATCGAGGTCCTGGAGCTGGAAACTCTCGGAGAGCCGGACACAATCGAACTATCGGATTCGCCCTCGCGAAAGGACGTGTATTATTCTTCCCCGCAAAGTCTGCAAAAGTTGCACGACATCGTCACGAATCATGCGGATAGTCAGTATTCGTGCACCTATCTGGCATGGACATATGTCCTTTCACGCCTATCCGCAAAGGCGGCTGAGACGTCCGACATCCCAACTTCTTATCAAGCTTTCTTCGACCATATCAATCTATCTATTGGCCGATCATATACCAAGGATCGGGAACCCCTTCACATTCAAATGGCGAAAGCATGTCTTGATCCTGAAGTCGGATTGTTCAAACTCATAGACAGCCTTCTCACCAACTCTCCTCTGTTTGTTACAGCTCTTGCGTGGAAAACAGGCTCCTCAATAACCGATCCGAACGCGATTGCATATCGGTCCGTACTGAAAGGTTCGTCATAGTCTCGTTCGAATATTTGTGATATAAAATTTCCTTACCCTACTACACAGGTCTCGTCATTGCCCTCGTCGAACTTGTGCCCGTTGAGTTGATACCCGATTTCGAAGCACTTGTCGAAGTCTGGATAGCTCTCTTTGGTCGCAGCGAGAGTCTATCCGTCACTGGTATATGCACACAGTTTTGGCGGTTGGACTGGCATCACGGAATTGCTCGTCGAGCGATCTTTGATGTCGCAAGGTCACGATTTCCCATTCAGGTCAAACCTCTGCTTCGTCTCCTCCGTGCCATGACTGGTGCCGGCTTCCTCGATACCGACCCTTTGTACATTGCAGACTTTGTGCAGGACGAGACCATCCCAGAAGAACGCGATTTATGCGATCGTTTCGTCTACCATTACCTTTCCAAGCTATCCACGTACTCCCAGGTCATACCTATCAACGCTTGCACGGGTGCCCATGCACTCTATGAGCGGCAAACAGAACGATATGGTTCAGGCAATGCGAGCCCTGGCCTGACTTATGTCAACCTCAAACCTATACGCCTACCAGGAGGTTCCACCCTTCCTGCTAAGTCCACAGGACGTTTGCTGAGCGGAGACGGCGGAGACAATGTCGTGGTTTGCTGGCAACATGAGCATTCGGGATGGAAGGTTATTCTCGAAATCCTAACTGATTATGTCAACCGACGGCGGATGGACTTTGGATCGGGAGGAAATTACCAGGACGTGTCTTTTGCCAAACGTGGTGGATCGCAGCCTAAGACCTTGCGGATCGAGGATGTTGGGATGGAACTGGACCAGGAAGGAGACGAGGCAGTTATTACAGATGCTTTGGACCTTGTGCGAAGCGTTATCCAAGACAATCCAGTGCAAGCCGGCATCCTCATGCATTCGTTGGAGGATGGCGAGCCCGTGGTCTGTCATACAATGACAGAAGCCCAACCGCCAGACTTGGTGCAACTGACGACAATGATATTGGAGGAAGCCCTATCTCGATCTAGTGGTCGTGCTAGGTCAAATTCACCCGCCAAGCTCATTACCTCAGCTATGAGTGTCTTGTCTGCTCTCCTCGCCATTCCGAACTATTCCAACCGCGTATGGTTGTATATTCGCTCAACAACGACACTCTTTGGCTCAGACAGAGCACCTGGATTTGCTTCGGTTGCATTAGCTGCCGAGCGAGCAACAGGGCATTACACGATGACGTTGGCGTTATTGCATCTCATTGAAGGGCTTTTCCGCGAAGCTTCTCTGTCAATTCTCCCAGAGAATGCCAAGCTTCAGCAGCTAAAGGAAGAAGTCTTACTTCGTGCCGCTCATTTTGTGCACAGCGAGATTTGGGTAGAACATTTGGGCTGGAAATATGCTCAACTTGGTGATAGATTCGAGATTGGCCAACGGGTGGTTTCGTTGTACATCCAAGTGCTAGAGAGTTCGCCACCAACTCTTGGAGATCGACCATTCTCTATTCTGAGCCAGACCATCGCCGACGTTTTATTGTTCAAGGCTACCACATCTACTATCAACCCACTTGTCTCATCCATCAGCTTCGGCGGGCAAGTTCTTCGCATGTTGTACAACTCAAGACGGCATGGTGACGTCCGACGCCTTATCTTCCTCCTCCAATCAAACCTCCGCCTATGCCGTCTCGTCCTAACCCACAAAATGAACTCAAGTATGGCATCTCGACCATGCCTGCTTGAGCAAGCCTTATGTGCCCGCGTTACAGGTGGAACCCCTGCACACGACACAACGCACACGAAAAACGACCCTATTGACGCCTTGGCGAGTTATATCAAGGAAAGAGATGTCGGTAACATGATACCCATCGAGGCCACGCGGGTGCTTTGTGCCCTTGCTTCGTCTCTTAGGAGTTCTCAGCCTTCACCTCCAACCATTATTGGACACCTCTCCAATCCAGAAACAACCGTCGCATCCATGGTTCGTATTATTCAACACCCTTATGACGAGCTTGCCCTTCGGAAATCAATCTGGAACTTCGTTTCATTGGCCGTTGACAATGAGCCTGCCCTTGCAACTCTTTTCGTCACTGGGAAGTCTCGGTCGCCAGGCGAGTTTAAGGAGTTGAAAGACAGAGAGGAGAAGACAGACAAAGAGGAAAAGAAAGACGATGAAACAGCGACGCGATCACCTAGTGCCCTCGATGCTGCTCGTGAAATACTTGTAAGCTGGAAAGATCTTTGGGAAGCCAACCCACTTCTGCTTGCGTGTGTTTTCCGGTTCTTAGACGTCGTTTGGCAACATACTCTTGAGCACAAAGCAGTCGTCGATCCTCTTCGTAAAGATGCCGATTTTTGGGAAAAGGTTGTCTCTGTCGCTTGCGAAGAGGTTGGACCTGTGCCAACGTATGAGACATCGGAGATCGTGCTGCTAGAGGGCATTCGCAGATCAAGTCTGCACGAAGCCGTTCAAATGCATGCGTACCGAACCCTGGTCAAGTCATACGCCATTCACATCATTACCCGCGACATTGGCCTCCATCTTCAGCTGCATGGTTCCGAGGTACCGCTGAAGAAACCACAGAGCTATCTCAAGCTCGAATCCCATCTAAAGTCACACGATGAACTAACGGATCTTCTAGCAGAAGCCGCACCCAGCTCATACGCTCCAGAGATGCACGATAAAGTTACAGTCCTACTTGCGCAGCATTTCCCGGGTTTAACATTGCAACAATTGGAAGTACAAGATGCAGTTGCTGAGCGCGATTATGGAGACACTTTTGCCTTCTCAACATCTCTGCTACGGGTCCGTCTTCAGGCGTATCCCCTTTCCGCAGATGGCATGGACGATCCCGCTGAGGAGGTAGAGAGGCTTGTGCTATCCATCAACCTGAATTTATCCCTCGTGCACGCCGAAACCGCCCTGCTCGAATCATGGGACACCCTGCTTAGGCAGGTCATCCCATATCTAAGGACAGATTCCACCGTTCGACCTAATCTACTGGCGATCGCAGCCACTATATCCTTCGATATCGCTGCGGAGAAAAGGGAGGGTGATATGATGTCGACAATTCATGGTTCAAGGCTTTCTCTTGTGTTAGCCCTCCTTGAAGTGGCTTGGTTCTCGTCATCGGACAAAAAGGCCGAGGTCGAATCGTTCATGGAACTCATCCGAAATCTTCGCAACATCGTCCTGAACGAAGCACAGTCTCCGGCGAGGTCTTTCCTTTCCACCTTATCTTCTCCCTTTCATCGCGTCCTCTTGCAAATCATCTACTTCTGCGCCAAGCAAGGTCGCAGTATGTTGAGCCGGCCAAAGACTCTGAACGCCGAACAACGACTAGCGTTTGCTCAGACAGTCGAAGCAACTCTCACCTTTGTCATCGATGCTCTGAGTGTGGTCTTCATAGCAGCTCGCAGCAGGACCGATGTCGATCTCGACCGCGATATGGAGCTTCTCGTGGCTGTATTCGAACAGTGTACCCGTCCTGATATCGATGCTTCGTCGGTTTACTGGCTTGCAAGGTGTCAAGAAACAGACGTTATCCGCGCCAGCCTCGAACTTTACGTCCACATAGACCTCGTCGGCCTCTCCGACCTTCCTCTCTTGCTTTCTCGCAAACAGCCGCTCTACTCTCCTCATCTCCTCCTTTTCCACATGGGGCTGGTTACCAACGCAGCTGCGGCTGAGCGATTTGCAAGCGAGGGTGTACTGGCGGCATACAGCAACAACTTCATTAGTTCAGCTGTCAGCTCCGGCATGATTGACATTGTACTGCCTGAGTTGCCTGGACAGCGCAGTCCTGCTCATTTAGCGTACTGCTCGATGGTTTCAATCGTTGCGATGGTTATTACTGCTCTAGGCAGGCAAAACCATTATTTCGATGCAGATGCATGTGGTTTTGTCCAGCTGTACGGAGAACAGATTTCGCGTGCTCTTTCATGGACAATTGGGGATCCCATCACCCTGCCTCTTCTTGAAGAGATTGATCAAGTGATCAACCTTTTCTACGCTCTTGCTGCCAGCGTTCCTGCTTCCGCCAAGGCTGATCCTGTCGTCGATAAGGTCCTTCGTGTATTCACAACCAGTGCTCTGCAACTCCTCCAGCAGGTCAACTATGCCATCACCCACCCAAATCACCTAGCGAGTCTGTATGAGCCTGTGACGCACGACGAGAGGGTCAGGTTCGAGAAGGCACAAAGTCAGACAGATCCACTGAAACGACCGTTTGTCATGCATCTGATCCACCGCCTCTTCCAACTTTCCTCCAACCTTGTCGGAACGTTGGTTGCTATCAGCCGCGCAGACATGGTGCTTTCTCGTGGCATTGAAGATTGGCCCATTGGCGAGGCTCTCATTGTCCCAGTACGTTTCCGTTTTTATATGAATGAACAATTTTCTAAAATTTCTTTCTCTTTAGCATTCAAAAATCGTGTTGGGCGAGCCTGCATCATTGGGTACACTTCTAGAATTGGGCAATCGCACGCTTGATATCCTTCGCAATCTCGTCCAACGACCGCCGGGTCAAAGTATCACCGACCCCTCGGCTCTCTCAGGATCATATACGACAGCACTCGGGGTGAAGCAAGGCGTCATCATTGCTCGTCGAAACTTAGAGGAGATTCTTCTGTACTCTGTGACACAGCTCGCGATGTGGCTTTCGAAACCAGATTTCGAAAGCACGCCTGTGGACGCTGATGCAGACGAACAGGCGATGGACGCATCAAGGCTTGATGGCACGAAAGATAGGCGATCAACAGCACGTTCATCGATGACTATGGCAGAGCGCTTGCGGCGGGGGATGACAGGCGAGATGGCGGGCGACTTGCAGTCGCTGTTGACGAAATCGAAGCCGATCATCACTGCTAGTGACATCGTGATAGGAAAACCTTCCGTAGACCTTTCGCAAGTCCTACTGAATTTCCTTCACGAACGGATAGGTGGTTCCTCATGATCTTATCTCTTCTTTCATACCAGTGTTTGTTTGCTTTTCCGCTCTGTTGATACCTAAATAGGTCTGTAGCACTTGACAAAAGTATTTCCGTAGAAGTATGTGTATTAAATAGTCTGTTTACCGTGTGAGCACATCCGCCCCAGTTTCTGTGATGAGCACCATATGTTCCGCCTGCGCACTGCGAGCACAATTCTGTAGAGCAAGCCATGAGTCTAATTTTATTGGACTTTGGGACAACCACTCACTTCAGTGGATGCAGTCCATCCATCCGGGAAAATCCAACCTCGTGGATTCGTGCCTTGTATAATAGCAGGCTACACAGGCAATGAAACTTGGAAAGAAATTACTTGCGAGAGGACTTACCTCGATAGTAAAACAATGGCCTGGTTCCATTACTCCTGGTTCATCGTTGACTGAAAAAGTTAATTTTCTTGCACAATGCCGATCATCAAACCGACATACGATGATGGAGGATCCATGGGGCGCAATGGAAGACCGTGTTTATGCCATGCCCGGTAAACTGAGACGAAACCGAGTATTCCTTGTTTAAGAGCAAGGCATGTATAGCCTTTCCTATCCCTCTAAAAGGTCGTCCTGGTCCACATACAGCGATGGCCCGTTCCAGAGCCTCGTTTGTTATTTTCACCAGGTTTCTGCCTGGCTCGTCCTTACTTGAGTCAGTATCCTGCATATAAGGCAATGACAGGCGGTATTTACAACGTCGCCAACAAGAAATGTACGCGAGGTGTCGCCGTGGTATCCGTTCAGATAGACAGTGACGTCGATGTTGATGATGTCTCCGTCTTGCAGAGGTCGACTGAGAACAGAAAGTTAGAGGATTCCGCATATAAAATGGCAAAGTAAGCATTCACTCGTCTGGTATTCCGTGTGCGATGACATTGTTAATACTATAGAGCGTATCATTGAATTTTTAAACCTCTCGTATGGAAGATAAATTCACCTCGTACAACACGCCCGAGGGTAGCCTTGATAGTTCAGAGGTGATGGGTATGCTGAATGAGAAACAATAAAATCGTGGATAGCAGAATCTATAGCATTCGTAGTAGCTCCGACCTTCAAAGCGTAAGTCAAGCGCTTGTCGTAAGAGAAAAAAATCATGAACGCACCTTGACCTGGGTTCCAGCAAACTCCCTGACTGTCTTCGCCAGCAATGCAGCCTGGCGGATTCTGGATTCAGCCTCTCCACCGAGCTTGATCTTCCCAGAATCACGCTGCGGCCTCTCGTCTGGCACCCCACCGAGATTCAACACATAGGGCGGTTTGGAAATGTGGTCCGGCACGCGTCGGGGTCGTATATGAGAGACGCCAAAGGCAAAAGGTTCATCCGGAAGGATAATACTATAGTCCCCAAAGTCCTCGAAGGTTTCTGTCTCTGTTTCGGTGCTGAACCTCCGAATTCGTGCAAGTTGGTTTCGCACCAGAGCCGTCTTTGGTGTCAATGTGGACGGCCAGCGTTGGAGGCGAAACATCCCGGAGTCTTCGCTTCTTTCAATCCTCGCTTCAACCAGTTTCAAGTCAGTCGGAAATGCATGTGTTGGGCGCGAAGCACCAGAAAATCGAACTTTGGCAGATGAAAGTTAGAGGAGAGAAACAAAGCTTTGGATCCAGTTTGCAACTTGCCATCAGGTTCACCGTGATGCCGACGACATTTCAGTTATCTTATCAGATTCAAATAAGTAGATGCTGCATCCAACGACAAGACTCAGGACTCCGTCTTTAAGCTCAAATTGCTAATATCTGCTGATGCGTTTCACCACTCGAGTCTGCACGAACAGGGAATCCGAACGATCGCTTATTTCTAGAACATTATTGTCCATTGTTGAAACTACTGTAGATACGCAGTGCTTGATATGTGCAATTATGCCTCGAATTGTTGTCTAGCAATGTTACCTAGACCTGTGACCGGTCCGAGTATGTGCGAAACCTCACGATACTAGGACCTGTAAAGCGGGACTTGCCGGCTCTTGTCGCGCGCTATGATCGAGAATGAATTGTTCCGACATGCCCGACGCTCCTTTTTAAGGCAAAGACCTCAAATAGGAAGGTACATTTTGGCAGAGGACGTCGAGAGCGAACTCGCGTCTCGCGTTCGCGTTTGTCCGTTTTCATTCCCTACCTTCACATGTAGTCCTTTCTTTCAATTTTATGCTATGGAATATGGTCCAACTCTCGATGGATGGCTTCAGTACCTTCATACTCACGGAATTTGAGATAATGAGAATGGTGAACGAAGGACGGATTCCTGACAGGGAGATGGAGTTCTGATCATATAGAAGATGACGTTGAACAGTCAAACATTGGCAATAGATTTCTCATGATATAGTTACAGTGGAAAGGAGTCCCCAGAAGCCGTCCAATCTGCTACATTGTTGCCTGCCCCTGTCCGACTCCATTGCATACCCAAAATCCACCATATTCAACGGTGTCTGCGGAGCCAGCATTCCATATGCAATTGATGTCAAACTTGGACCCGGTAGAGGGGCAGTATTGGATACGCTGAGGTCCCATTCGGAAAGACGCATCTTCTGGATGTTCGAGCTCTGGAAAGTTGATTCGCGTTGTGATCTTCTCAGCAGCTTGTCCTCGGCCAAAGTTCCTGGCAAAGCAAAGCTCATTGTCGTCAAGGTCGCTACTGGTACATTTTATTGTTGGCTTGAGGAGAGTTTGACACGGAAAGATGGTTTTGGAGGTATCAGATACAGCAGAAGTGAGTGTAGATGAGGGAGGGAAGCAAGCAAGGACGACTGTCGACGCGCTCTGCCAAAACGTACCTTCCTTTTCGAGGTCTTTTTCTTAAAAAGGGCAGTCGGTGATGTCCGAACACTCCACTTTCGATCATAGCGCGCGACAAGAGCCGGGAAGTCCCGGTTTTCCAGTCCTTATATCGAGGGTTTTCGCACTCATATAAGGCTGGTCACGAGTCTAAATGTTACCCAGAGATTGAGAATAACACTGCGTAGCGGTGACCAATTGAAGAGTAGTGCGGAAGGGATCCGAAGGGTAAGACCAAGATTTAGCAGAGCAGGAGGTTGTTGTGCACCCTCGCACCCTCCTCTAGCAGCCGAAAAATACAATGGATGCGCAGGTCGTTAAATATGAAAATACATTGCACGTTCCCAGGAACATCGCCGATACGAGCAAATTCCCAACCTGCCGAGAGCTGAAGACCGAGTAGACTTCCTGGTTCCAACCGTATCCAAGTCGAGCGTCACAATCCCTTCTTTTCTTTCGGGTATATGTTGCACCCAGTCGATGATGGAGATTGACCGTGGCGTGCAAGGGTATAATATATTTGGAGCCCAACTATCCCAATCGCGCCTTTTTCCTGCTTTGATTCCCGCCAGAGGCTTGTCCTCCGTAATGACCGCCTCCACTCAAGCTCGCGAAGCTGGCAGAGCTTCCGGGCTTCGAGTGTGACTGGCCGAATTGAACACCCATATGACCATGCCCGCCTTGATGAGACGTGTTCTGCGGAATCGGCATCATCGACGGGGCTTCGTCCTGCGTGATCCTGCGATGAGGAGGTATTTGATGTGGCGCTACGGATTGGAATGCGCTGAATTCATGTTTTAGCAGCTGTAGGAAGGTAGGAGTACAAATAATTTAAGAGAGCATGGACGTACTTCCACGTAGGTTTTGGATCTTCTTGGAACCACTTGTGTTGTAAGGCATCTTTGGCTGTGAGGCGTTTCTCAGGATCGTACATGAATAGCTGTCGCATAAGATCGAATCCGTGTGGAGCTCGGATCCTCGACTCACACCACCCTGCAAGTCGATTCGTGAAGCTGTGACAGATAGCGTCAAAATTGGATAACGATAACTCGGCAGTGAAAGACACATACTGGTCAAGACGCTTCATGCTCTGATATTCAGGCATGTCCACAACTCCAGGCCAGTCCTTTTCTACGATATGCGGCATCAAGTGAGATCACATCGACGTCGAAGTCGCCAAAAAAAAAACTAACCGTCTGGTGTCCCTAACACTTCGAAAATCTTGAGTAGCTGATCCCGTTGGAATGGAACATTTTTCTTGGAGTCCAACTTAGCTTCTTCTCCTTTGAAGATTGGCCGTAGGCTCGCTAACTCAGCCATGACACAGCCAACAGCCCAGCAATCAATGGCTTTCGTGTAATGCTTAGCTCCTAACAGGAGTTCTGGAGCTCGATACCAAATGGTCACTACCACCTTGTCTCCTGCGAAAAGCGGCTGAAGAGGTTCGTATATAAGACGTGCGAGACCAAGGTCGCCAATTTTTACGACCCCGCTCGAGGTGATCAGGATGTTGGCTGGTTTGAGATCGCGATGGAGAATGTGACATGAATGAAGATATATGAGGCCGTTCAGGAGCTGATATACAAGAGACTTGAGGACTGCGGCTGTGATAGGAGCGCGCAGTGTCTGGGAGTGGTGATGAATCACTTGCTGTTCAAATATTTTAGGTAAAGGTTTTAGTAAGGTAGAAGCCGGACCCACCAGAAAATCGTGTTCTGCATATTCAAAGACCATGTAAATGGATTTGTCCTCCAAAATAACCTCTCTCAGAGCTACTATGTTCTCATGATCAATTTCTCTGTTCAACTTGATCCAATCATCAGCTTGCAGAATTGAATGCGATGCAAATATGAATGCGTACTGCAATCTCTCGGATGGCACTCTGGCTTATACCAGTATACGTGACAACATCTCCCTCCTTATCTGGCTTGAATTTCTTGATCGCGTGTATAG
Source organism: Flammula alnicola (assembly GCA_015499995.1). Taxonomy (NCBI): domain Eukaryota; kingdom Fungi; phylum Basidiomycota; class Agaricomycetes; order Agaricales; family Strophariaceae; genus Flammula; species Flammula alnicola. Next base: position 44,166 of record JADNRV010000217.1, on the reverse strand, counting down.
TTCCCTCGTCTCCTAAGCTCCGTGCCTTGTAAACGCGACCATATGTGCCAGAGGAGATGAAACCAAGGATATCGTACTTTGAAGCCACTGAACTATGGTGCTCGTCCCTTTTTTGTCGGTAAAGGCGCATCGGGTCATGCTGCAGAATACTTGTCGACCATTCGTCTAACATCGCAGTGAATCGTGAACATTTGGCAGGACGAACGTCCTGGATAATGGAATGCTTAAAAGCACATGGCACAGCCCGCCCAACAAATGTGGGAACGCCGGACCGGGAATATTGTGGGGGCTTGGGCGCCGGGCCGCCAAAATCACGTGACATGGGTCAGCGAAGTTAAGTTGAAGGGGGTTGCTTTTAACGACGACAAACCGACCAACAAAATCTTCACAAAATCCATGAATTTCAACTGTTGACCGCAAATAATAGTCATGTCGAAACGCAGAGTGGCATATTACTATGATTGTCCGTGCATCGTTTTTTTGTCATACTTATACTGATAGAAACGTAGCCGATGTCGGGGCATATACTTATGGACTCGGACACCCGATGAAACCGCACCGGATACGCGTAACGCACGACCTAGTGACTGCCTATGGGATGCTTGACAAGATGCACATCTTGGTGAGCTCGTGAACTACAAAAGCGGAGACCGGAACAATTGTCTGATGTTTCTAAATAGCGCCCTAAACGTGCGAGTGGGGAGGTCATGAGCTCGTTCCATACCGACGAATATGTTCACTTTCTTTATAATGTGACACCGGAGACGGCAGAGAAAATGACTTTTTCTGGCACACGATGTACTTCTTTCATTTTGTCTCTTTTCGTTTCTGTTGTTCTGACCTAATCCGTCTACAGTCCTTGTAGGAGAAGACAACCCAGCATTCGAAGGCGTTTTCGAATTTTGTACTATTTCTGCAGGAGGGTCGATTGGTAAGTCGATGAGTCTTCTAAACCACATTCCAAGTTGGACATTCCTTTCTTCTGCAGGCGCAGCGCAACGAATAACATCTGGAGCTGCTGACATCGCCATTAACTGGGCAGGAGGACTGCACCATGCCAAAAAGCGCGAAGCCTCGGGTTTCTGCTATATCAACGATATCGTACTCGGTATCCTGGAACTTTTGCGCACATATCCCCGAGTTTTATATATCGATATCGACTGTCATCATGGCGATGGGGTGGAAGAAGCCTTTTATACGACGGACAGGGTCATGACATGCAGCTTCCACAAGTTCGGAGAGTACTTTCCCGGAACAGGGTCACAAGAGGACAAGGGAAGAGGCAAAGGCAAAGGATATGCCGTGAACGTACCCATGAAGGATGGAATCACGGACGAGTCATACAAAAGCGTGTTCGAGCCGGTGAGTTTCTTAATTGTGTCGGATCCCAGCCAGAAAATTCATATATATATTGGGGTCAGATTATCACCCGGGTTCTGGAAGTCTTCCGCCCTTCCGCTGTGGTGCTCCAATGCGGGTCTGATTCACTGGCAGGCGATAAATTGGGTTGCTTTAACTTGTCGATGAAGGGACATGCTCATTGTGTCCAGTTCATGCGAAAACAAAATATCCCACTTATTCTGCTTGGCGGAGGAGGATACACGGTCAAGAACGTTGCTCGGACGTGGACATACGAGACGGCCTGCGCACTCGGAATTGAAAATGACATTGATCCAAATTTGCCGTGGAATCAATACTTCGAGTGGTTTGGCCCGAGATATAGGCTTGAGGTGCCTGTGAATAACATGGAAGATTTGAATATGAAGGACGGGTCTTTGGATATTGTCAGGTCGGTTCATCTGGTTTTGATTGCTTGGTGGTTTATTCATGGCTTTTGTACAGGGAGACTGCACTACAACAATTACAGCAACTGACCTGCGCACCTTCTGTGCAGATGCAAGATGTGCCAAGGGAGAGCCTTAAACAGCATCTTGGATTTGGCAAGGACGAAGAGGAAGGCAGAGACGAGCTCGATGAACGACTTGCCCGTAAGAAAGCTTGCTTCAAATCCAGATCATTTTTATTGATCGTATATCTAGAACATGCACGATATGTCTACAACCTTCAAGATGGAGAAACCACGACCGACGAGTCGGAGGAGTCAGACTCATGGGATTCGGATGAGTCGTCGGCAAGCCTCAATAACTGGCGCCTGGGTCCACAGCGCGCCTCTTCCATCCCGCGTGGCAACGAGAGACATCCCAGCCAACAACCATACTACCCATCTGGAAAGAAGCGCATGAGTCTGCTGACGGGGCAATACTACGATGTACCGACACAGGAGCATGGGTTCGAGCATTACGAGTGCGGCGCTTTGCCTGTAAAAGGCACGAAGCGGCGGTTCTTCCAGAGCGGTCCTGGGGCCCCATGGGACGATCTGGTGGATGGGAACCTGAGCCTCCGGACGGGCATCGTGAACGGCGCTGGGCGTCCTTTGTCGCGTCTTATGGAAGGAGGGGGGCGAGACGTGGAGGTGTTCGAGGAAGAGGACTACGAGGACGTGGCGATGTCTCTACCAGAGTAGTAGCATGGCCGGATGGCTTGGTAGATTTCGAGCTTATTGCTGTACGTGTATTCTAGGATCTGTAATAATAATTGTAGTAGCTGTATTCAACAAGGGTTTACACCCACATAGCATATATATCACAGTTTGCTATTGTCGCGACTCGTGTATTCTGATCAAGCCAACATCTTGGCAGTGCCCATTCAAGGTGTATACAGAAGAGCCCACTCCGATGATTTTATACAGTCAGTTGGTAGGCCTCTCCGAATGCATAGACTATGTACTTAGATCTACCTTCTACTACATACTGCTATTCAATTTTTTTTGAAGCATTGCGGATCCTGTGTTTGGCTGTGTTTCAAATGCAGTAATTCTTCAAATTCCAGAAGTTCCGGAGCTTCCATGTCCAGCGACATCGATGTAGTCCTCCACTATCCCCTCAACTCAATATTATTCTTCTGGCTGGAGATGGCGCTTGGAAGAATAGCATCCTCTTGACCGTTATCGAGGCTACCGAAAGGGAATAATGAAAATCCGTTTCTCCTGCTCGCCCGCTCAGCTGGCTCACAACCGTATCCAAGCTATGCAACATCCTACTGCAGCACACCGTCTAAGCGCTCGCGGATCTTGAAGATATGCAGACCTATATGCTATGGTTTTACACAAAGTTTGAGCACGAGATGATTGCCAAACGCGAATTTGAAAGTTGTAGCGCGGTCTTCGGAGGCATAGTTGAAGGTCTCGACAAATCTCGAGGGCGGTTCTGTAGTGGGTGGGATAAATAGATAAGGTAAGTAATGCACCATGGAGATATCGGAATCCTGAACATTCTTTGATTCGGAGTGGGAGATAAGGCCAATGATTGCGGGCTTTCGTATCTCGGTACCCCTTGTCCGCACTGGTCTGTCCTCTCCCTTTCCTGTGTTACATAGAAGGTGATTTATTATCACCCCAGACTTCCTGAATTTTAAATTCGTTTGGTCAGACTGCTTTCCCAGTTGAAATTTTAATCCTTAAAGTTTTTCGACTTTGTTAACTTCTCCGTGAAACAGTACCGAAAAGCACACGCGAACTCCCGTCAAAGGACTCGGATGTCGATAAGACGCATTGGAAATTAGAGTTCATAATCAGCGAGGGTTTGGCACGGATTGACCGTTATTTTATTTATCGTCTCCTGAAGCTGCGACAGCGTGCCAGTTCTGTTATCGCCCCACGGACCACGGTGCCAGTGCCTTGGCCTCGACTATCCCTCGACTATCTCCCGTCCTTCATGCTCGGAATCAGATGCATCGCAGCCGAGGACCTACGATGTACCTGGATTCTTCAAGTCGATTGGCTTGGTTATTGGAGTTGACTATCGCCCGGCGGTAATACATGGGAACCGTACGGTTGACCTTAAATACCTCGCCTAGAGCGAAAACTGTTCTCTTGCTGCCCCTTGTTGATACTGAAGGACGTCCAGTCGCCCTTTAGCCGTCTCTCGCTCTTCGATGTCCTCTTCGCTCGTACAGGACCAGCCTCAGGCGGTTGACCCTCCAGTGGTCCCCTCCCGCTCCAAGCTCACCTCCGTCAAACAGCGTGCTGAGCGCATCAAAAGGAAACTTATCACTAAGGATGGTTGGATTGGTGATTATGACTATGCATGGTAAGTCTGCTTTGAATGTTCCGGTCCTCTTAAGGCTGACTGTCGGCTGCGTTCGGTGCACAGGCTATGTACACCAAAGCTCCCGTTCATGAAGCAGGAGAACCGAGCGCCACCATTTTACTCCCTCGATGCCGACCTACCTCTTATTCTCGCTATTTCGAGTGGTCTGCAACACGCCCTTGCCATGTTAGCGGGTCTTATCACCCCCCCATTATTTTGCCTCTGCGCTTAGCCTGGATGCCCAGACATCGGCCTACATGATTTCAGCGTCTCTCATTGGTTGTGGTAAGCGCACAACACTTTTTTTCTGCGATGGGTACTGGTATTGACGCGTCATGTGGGCTAGGTATCTTGAGTCTGGTGCAAATGTCGCGGATCCGTCTGTTTCGCGGATATTACCTCGGTACTGGACTTATCACGGTCGTCGGGACCAGTTTCGCGACCCTTTCTACTGCCAATGCTGTTCGTATAAAACCTTAATTATCCTCATGATTGAACCTCATTTTCGAAATACCGCAGATCTTCAATGCCATGTACATGGATGGCACATGCCCAACGACAGTAGCTGCAGATGGCAGCATCACTCGTCTTGCCTGTCCTGATGCGTACGGAAAAGTTCTTGGTACGCAAACCTCGCCTCGAACGGCTTTTTCTCGCTGATTATTCTTTCCGAACAATAGGAACCTCGATAATTTGCTCCTTCCTCGAAATCTTCATGTCATTTTGCTCGCCAAAGGTGCTCAAGCGCGTCTTCCCCCCTCTGGTGACCGGTTAGTCTCGTCTACATACTGGTCGCGTTGCGATCCGAAATGAGTACTTATCACACCTCTAATCCTTCAGGAACGGTCATTCTCATGATCGGTTCTTCTCTGATCGGTACCTCTGGAATTGCGAACTGGGGTGGAGGATCGAACAGTTGCCAGACTCGTCCAGCGACTGGTATCTTCGAGCTGTGTCCTACCATCTTTGCTCCTCGACCTCTTCCGTATGTTTCTTTGCTAAACTATAATCATATTACCCCATACTGATCTGATGTTATCATTGTAGATGGGGCTCGCCGGAGTTTATTGGTCTCGGTTTCCTGTCGTTCATAACCATTATCCTGACAGAGATTTTCGGCTCGCCGTTCCTCAAGAACATCAGTATTATCGTTGGTCTTGTTGTCGGATGTATCGTTGCAGGTGCTGCGGGATACATAGACAGCTCGACGATCAAGAGCGCTCCTGCTATCACGTTCCTGTGGGTGCACACCTTCAAGCTGAGCGTATATCCCCCTGCAATCTTGCCCATGTTGGCTGTGTACGGTAAGTTACACTCTGAAAATTCACATTTATGAGATTTTGACTTTGCTTGTAGTATCGCTCGCTATGGAGGCCATTGGAGATATCACTGCATCCGCCGAGGTCTCGCGGCAAGAAGTCGTGGGCGACGTCTTCGACTCGCGCATCCAAGGAGGCATCCTCGGGGACGGCATCGGCGGATTCCTCTCCGCGCTCTTCACCGTGACGCCGCTCTCGACCTTTGCGCAGAACAACGGCGTCATCGCCATCACGCGTTGCGCGAACCGGGGGCGGGGCGATGGTGCTGCTTCTTCCTCATCCTGTTCGGTGTGCTGGGCAAGATCTCCGGCGTGTTCCTCGCCATTCCCAATCCTGTGCTTGGGGGCGTGACGACGTTCCTGTTTGCGAACGTCGCATCGTCGGGCGTGCGTGTGCTGGCACATATGCACTTCACGAGACGGGACCGATTTATCCTGTCTGCGGCGCTGGCGTTTGGGATTGGCGACCTCCTCCATCCGGATATCTTCACGTACCTCTTTGAGGGCGTTAATAATCCCAATAAAGGGCTCCAGGGGTTGTTTGATTCGATCACGATTGTACTGAGCACGCCTTGTGTGTATAATTTGCGTTCTGTTTGATCGAGGTGTTGACTGATGATATGTGCTTTTTTCTTCTTCTAGTCCTTGTTGCTGGTGTCGTCGCTGCCGTTCTCAATCTTATTCTCGCTCAAGAGGCGGAGGAACCAGTCCACGACACGTCTTCTGTTGAAGAAGTCGACGTGGAATCACAAGATGAAAAGAAGCTATAGCTACTCCTACCCAGCCCCCGAGATAACTCGCACGCCGGAGTTGGATATGGTTTCCTGGCCCCATTATATTCAACCTCTCTTCACGTCTTTTATCGACGACCACTAGAATGTCCGATGTACTCCCAACGCGCCGCACGATTTACGCCGTCTGACGTTCTTCTGCCTGTATTACTTACACACCTCCATTTACGTATTATTTAACGATTATAATACTCATAGCTATGTAGTTGGTCCGTTGCCTGGTTTTTCTCGGTCGCAACGTTTCCATTCCACTCATTTATTTCTTGCTGTGTTCCGTGAATGAATGTGATGTAATCGTGTTTATCAACTTCGATACATTTCATTACGACGGATCACAACTTTATGCGACCTCGCTGCAAGGTGAGTAATTTTGCATCATGATGATCATGATGTACTTGGCAATAACCGTTGAAATGCGCCACAATTGCTGGGCTGAGGCAACTATGAAGATCCAGCACTAAAAAAGGATAACACCTGCGCCCTCGAGTGACCTCTACGAGCGTCTGTGCAATAAAATCTTGCAAGGAAGAAACAGCGAGCCTTGGGTACGATCGCGACACCAACGGAGGCCGGTTATTGTGGCATGCTGACAATGAGCGCACTTGTGAGCGGCCGTAGTCATGCCGAGTCTAATTTAAGCACAGAGCACGTGTCATATCAACACGTACTGTACTTTACTTTACGGTAAACTTTACGGCGAGATATTATTGACGCCCTTTCCCTCTTACCGCCATGGTCGCTACCAGTCCATACCAATGCCTCACCCTTTCTCTTCTTATTCTCCCCCCGCTGCTCTTGGCAACATATTTCATGGCCATATTTCCTAGCCCGCCAGCGCCGGTCTTCATTCATCCATCGCTAGCGAGCATGCCACCCTCGTCGAAATCGTGGACAATATACCCAGAGGAGTTTTACCCAGGAGGCGGATATGCGGAGTTTCCCAGTGGAAAGGTGGGTTTGCTCGTGTGTATACCACTGGTCGTGCATTGACGCTATCAATCCACATTCAGGTTAGGTACTGGCTGTTAGGACCGGAGAAGGGCAAAAAGGTACGTCTAATACGCCGAGACGAACTTCCCGTCATCTGAGTTTGTTGCCCTAGATTGTCCTCATACATGGTCTCTCGATCCCTGCTATCATCTGGAGAGACGTCGCTCCCAGTCTCGCGGCGCGTGGTTATCGCGTTTTGCTCTATGGTCCGTCAGGGTTCCCATCGATGTCAGGATTTGAGCTCATACTTTTAATAGATCTGTACGGCAGAGGATACTCTGATGCACCGCTAACTACATACAATGCCAGCTTGTACACCATGCAACTCGCCCTTCTGATGCAGTATCTCAAGTGGGAGAAAGCCAATATCGTCGGGGTCTCAATGGTGCGTTCCCCTTTACGTTCATGGATCAAAACATGGCTGAATTTGTATTAGGGAGGTGCTATTGCAGCAGCATTCACCGCACAGTTCCCCCACCTTGTTGACGAAGGCGTTGGTCTGATCGCGTGCGCTGGGCTTATGGAGGTCCGTGTTTTCATTTCTCTTGTTCATCGTGGCATGTCTCATCTCTCTCTTGTCCCCTTCTTTCATCTGCATTCCATTTCTTACGTGGCTTTCTTCTTTCGGACGTTCATCGACTAAATCGCGGCCACGGCCAACAGTCAAGTGATATCTCACGTACCGCTAAATTTATGTCTTCGCCTCTGATACAAACACTCGCGTCAAGTAAACCTGTCCAGGTGAGCAGATATTCTTGAATCCCTTCTTGAAATTCCGCCGTGGAAATCTTCAGTCTGTTTTTGCATCTCTTTTGCTCACCACTCTTCGTCCTTCTAGACCTACCTGCAACGACTGACGAACCAAACGCTTCCTCACAACGCTTCCGACGAAAACAGCAACCCTATCCTGGAGGTGCGTGCGCAGGCAGTTTTATCGATTAGCACCAGGTATTGACATTCCATTAATAGATTGTGCGTCTGCAATCGGCACACTTGCCCGGTTACAATAATGCGCTTTCGTCATCCTTGCGGGACGGCCCGATACGCGGACAAGCAGCGTCGTTCCAGTCGACTGCGTTTGAGGGGAAACGGGTGCTGATTTTGCATGTATGTCCTCGTATTCCTTTCTTGTCTTGCATCGCAATTGTGTCCAATGCTCATCTGATTTGACCAGGGCACCAAGGACGTTACGGTAAAACCGAAATACGCCTCGCAGATCGCAGAACTACTGCCTGTAGGCGCGAAGAAGAAACTGGTCACGATAGACGGCGCAGGACACGATTTGAGCGTCAGCCATGCGATGCAGGTGTCAGACGAGCTTGCTGATCTGTTAGATGGGTCTTCCTGGAAAAAGCTGACATAGGAGGAAGAGGCTTGTTCGGATGACAGATACCCGATACCCGCTTTATATGCTCTTTTTTTTTGGGGGGGTTTTCCGATCCTTTGCCTTGCCCTTTGCATACTAAGTATAGACCTTGGCCGGATGGAATACCTTTTACCTCAGTTGTTTTTTGTGGCACTTGCTGCCATAGCACCATACCCCGCCTCCCCCCCCACTTTTCGGTATACCTTGCCTTCGGCCTTCCCCCTCCTTCCTTCCCACCCCGCGACTGCGCATCGCCCATTTCCCATCTTCACTGTAAGCACGCCCACCCACGTATAACCCACTTTCATCCCTGCAACTCAGCAACTGCATTTCATTATTTATTTCCCGTCCATCTAACTATACACCTACGATACTGTTCATTATGATTGCCTGATTTGATTTGTCACGACTCTAGTTTTTTGTTGTATGTATTGTTACTGTTGCGATTTTATCTGTTTTTCCTTGTCCTTTATTTTTATTTTTTTTTGAGTTCGTACTGGTGTCTACGCATATCTTGTTCCTCGTTTTCCAGGCCGAATTCAGGCGTTCGCAACAGACCGTGCAAGGTGTTTTATTATGATTTCGTTTCGGTATTTGGGCTCATACTTATTATCTGTCTGATGCTTTACCCAAACTTCCGGTCAAGAGTGTGGCGCAGTTAACTAGGTAGTCCTCATACTTCCAGTGAGGCATATGCAGTGTTAGGAAGCCAGAAATTTTAATTGGCAGATGTGGTGAGATAGGTTTTTAAAAAGATTCATACGAACAACGGTCCCCGTTGAATTTGCTTGCAATAACTGCCCACCAGCCGGTCAACTTCAAGGGAGTCTGGCGGATGGACACTGTGGAACCGTAGAGTCTGTCCGATTAGATTAGATCAGGTTAGATTAGATCAGGTCACATGTATCACCTAGATAGTTTTCGGTGCTCCCGGATCGCTTCTGGTCTCTGTCCATCGTGTCCTGCCCAGCAGATCTGCCGTCCCCAGACTCTATTGGCAGAGTCTGAAAATTTCAAGTACTACCTCATCCCTGCAGCTGGCAGAAAGTACTTGTGCGCGTAAATCGCAGAGCTCTCTGAAGCGGGCTCGATTTTGCCAGCCTTTTCCGCATTCATTCAGTTGGGCGCTTGTGGCTTGCCTGTGGCTTATGCAACTTGAAGCTTTGAAGGCTTTTGCTTAATACACTGTACATTTACATATATCATGATCCGTAGGGCACATCTATACTATAAATCGAAGAGGGTCTTTCACACGTGACAGACAAAGACTGGTCACAGTTGATCACAGACGAACAAGTCACCGTCTTGGTGTTCGACACCCACAGGATACGTCTCTCTGCCATTCGATATTCGTTCTCAATCGTCGAATTCTGGATGTCTCTCTCTCTTTTCTCTGTCATTCGCCTCTTTGAAGGGGTTTCTATGTAAATCTTCCCTGTTATATAGATGTTGCTCGAGAAGTAACCATGTTGATTAATCTTATTGTCCGAAAATTTCTGACCTACCTCGCATGTAAAGCCTCCTGCTGGATACTTATGCCCAAAGGCCTTCTCTCCACTGTCCAGTGGCAATCACTGTAGCTGGGATGGTATCTGATGTTCTCGGAGATGTGCCTGTTCTTGGAAACCCAGGGCGGCATCATCATGATCGGTCGCGACCCTTAACGCGAAGACACGAAGACACGAAGACACGACGAATGCGCCCAACAACCCGTAACTCTGAAACTAATGTAAGAGGCATTCTTTTCTTTTCTCCTCCATTTCTCACTTATGTTCAGGTCTCGAGATATTCTCACAACGCCCCAGCGACATCAACAGCAGGCCCGCCAAGCTTTCCGCGAGCTTGCTCTCAACGTGGAAGAGAGCCCGCGGCGTCGCCCTCCTGCTCCGAGACCAGAAACGCCTACACCTCAGCCCAGATACATTGAAAGAGCCAGGACAGCTGGTCGAGCATCGAATCGTAGGCTTCGCGATACAGATCTCTTGGGCTCTCCGAGACGAAGACACTTGAATCCTCATCAAGACGAAAACCTTCAACCCGTGGCTTCGACTTCAAGGGCTGTGAGCCGTCAACCTGTGGCTTCGGCCTCCAGGGATATGAGAGATGGGGTTTTTATGTACAATCCATTGGTGCGTAACAGTATTTATTATTGTATGTCCTGTCTCTCTCTGACTCCTTGGCATTTTCAGTCTTCATATGACACACCGTGCGCTGGCCCTTCATGCCAGGATTCAACCGTCTCCTGTCAAGATCCACGCACCCTATTGCGTATAGCTAGCTCTGCATCTTCCACATCACAGTCTCAATCTACCGCCCATTCGAATGTGCAGCAAACCAGGCGAGAGCGAGAGCGGCATGAAAGCCCAGCGCAGGAAAATTCGTCTCCGGCAAATGCTCCTTCGGCGTCTACTCGCCCCGCTCTTGCTACACTACCAAATTTTTATTATCTCAGTCAACAACGTCGTCGTGCTCGAGAACGACAAGAACGATTGGGTGCGCAAAAAATACAACAGGCTATGCCTCCTCCTACTCAGACTTTACCGCAAGCAAATGAAGGTACGTCGTATTTTGTTCCCACTCATTTCGTCACTAATAACCATTTCATTTTCAGTTGCCGTTGGCTGTCAGAACATCAGGCCTCTGCAAGATCCACAGCCATGCACTGCAAGTGCTACAAATGCGCGGTCTCTTGGACAGCAGCGTCGACGTGCTCGAGAACGTGAAGCAAGGTCTCAGCGCATGGCACAAGGTCAAGAACATGTGGCCCCAGCACATCGGCAAAACAATCAGGCACAGCAGACTCCACCTGCTACCCAGGCCATACAACCTGCAGGTCAAGGTTTGTCATTCTTATGCTGTGTATTCGTGGCTGTCTGACTTCAACAATATTTCTAGATGATGCGGATGAAGAGGCTCGACGGTTTTTCAATCTGCATAATGCATTTGCTGATGGTCAGTATTCTTATTGCATCCTTCACATTCTGTAGCTAACCGACTCTTTAGAAGACCCGGAAGGTGATGAAGTACCAGAAAATGGACCAGCGCTCGTGCACGCAGGACACGAAGAACATGAAGGTGTGTTCATCTATATCGTTAAACTAACTTTAGTATATGTTACTCATTCTTTTCTCAAGGTCGCCCTGCTGCACGTGGCAATCGTCGACGAAGGATACAACAGCTGTTCCTTGCAGGCCGTCATCCATACGTGGAACCGCCCGGCCGACACGATTTAGGCCGGATGAATATTCCGTGTCCGTTCTGTGGAGCTCTTCACTGGCTCGCAGAGAAGCTTTCAGACAGTTCCAAGCAATCGCCCAAGTTTGGAACATGCTGCATGGAGGGAAAGGTTCGCCTTCCGGTACATGAGGCTGCACCTGAACCTCTTCGATGGCTTCTCACGTCTGAAGAGCGTGGCGCGGCGGCATTTCGGGATGAAATATGGAAATACAACCGTGCATTGGCCTTTACCTCACTCGGCATCGAACAGGATCATTCCGTCAATGAGGGAAGGGGACCACCTGTCTTCAGGATCTTTGGAGAGCTCTACCACAACTCAGGATCATTGGTATCGAGAGGAATTCGCCCTCCTTCCTATGCCCAACTCTATTTTTATGAGCCGCGTGCTGCATTGGATTTGCGCATGCAACAGAATACCGACCTTGATCGCGAGATCATGGGTTCACTCCAAGAGATGCTCTCCGAACACCACCAATATGTTCCTCTTTACTGTCATGCTTTTGAAGTCCTGTGCAACTACGATCCTGCCAATGATGTTGAGATTCGGCTTCGCCTCTCACCTGGCCTCGACCATCGTCGCTACAACCTGCCAACAGCTGATGAGGTGGCTGTTATTTTACCTGAAAATGCATCAACAGAACCCCGTGATATCGTTCTTCGCCTTCGGGCAGGACCATTGCAACGAATTAGTGACCTCCATCCGGCATATGTGCCCCTTCAGTATCCTCTCCTGTTCCCACATGGGGAAAATGGGTGGTATCCAGAAATGGTGCTGCATGAGTCTGCGGAACAGCGAAACAACCGGCTCCAGCAGCAAAATGCTCGACGACAACGACGAGGTGAGAGAGGATTGCAGGTCGAACAAGGCCCACTTTCTCAGTCCAGGCGTCTTACGTTGACGCGCTATGTGGCCTTCCGAATTCACTATCGACCAAACGAATTTAATCTGCTTCTTCGTGGTGGTCGACTTTTTAACCGTTACACTGTCGATATGTTTGCATCCGTTGATCAGCAGAGGCTTTTCTGGATTATACGCAACCAAGAGACTTTCCGAGCGGCAAGGTTCAATAATTTAGAAGATGCCGCAGCTAACGACGAGGACAATAACTTAGATCTCAATGATCTTGGACAGCGTGTCATCCTTCCTTCCTCTTACATGGGTGGTCCTCGCAACATGGCTCAGTGCTTTCAGGACTCCATGGCCATTGCCCGCTATTTCCGAAAGGTCGACATATTTCTCACCATGACGACAAATCCTAATTGGGTTGAAATTGAACGGGAGCTCCTTCCTGGACAAACGGCCTACGACCGACCAGATTTAGTCGCTCGCGTGTTTCAGATGAAGAAGAAGGCGGTCATCGATTACATTTACAAACATGGTGTATTCGGAAAAGCCATCGCGTATGTGTATACAATTGAATTTCAAAAACGCGGCCTTCCACACATGCACATCCTCATTTTCCTCAAGGAGCCTTACAAATTGCTAACACCTGAAGCAATAGACTCCTGTATATGGGCCCGTTGGCCAGATCCTGTGACGCAGCCACTTCTGTTTGAAACGGTCAAGAAGTGCATGATACACGGACCTTGCGGGCCTTTGAATCCCTCCGCACCATGCATGGTTAACGGAAAATGCAGCAAGGGCTACCCAAAGGATTTTCAGGAATTCACGACTATGGATTATCACGGCTATCCTCTGTATTATCGACCAAACGATGGGCGGGCATATGACGTGGGAGGAGTAACAGTGGATAACCGATGGATTGTCTCATACCCACCACTTCTCTGTGCTGATTTCCACTGCCATATCAACATGGAATGCGCGGTCTCGCTTGGAACGTTCAAGTATGCCTTCAAGTATATTCAGAAGGGGCCAGATCGTGCTCTCCTTGAGCTTCACCAGCACGATGAAGTCAAACGCTGGATCGAAGGCCGCTACATTTCCGCACCGGATGCTATTTGGCGAATCTTCCACTATGAGCTACACGAACAGATTCCAAACGTTGTTCGTCTCCAGATACACCTGCCTAACCACCATATGGTTGTCTTCGATCCCAACGATGACATCGATACTGTTCTTGACCGCGGCGCACATCAGAAAACGTCATTAACCGCCTTCTTTGACGCAAATGCAGATCCTGGACCCTTGGGTGAAGAAGCTCGCAAACACACTTACCAAGAGTTTCCTCAATATTTCGTCTATAACGTGAATGAGCGGAAATGGACACTAAGGCAGAAGGGCTTTGCCCTTGGGCGAATGTATTTCATTAAACCTACCGCAGGAGAACAATTTTACCTTCGTACACTTCTTACCGTCGTTAAAGGAGCAAAATCATTCGATGACCTTCGCAGGGTGCCAGGGCACCACAATCCACTTCCCACCTTCTATGCTGCCTGCCTAGCCAGAGGCCTTCTCGAGGATGACGGCGAATGGCGACTTTGCCTTCAAGAAGCATCTGAAATGCAGACTGGCACCCGACTCCGGTATCTTTTTGCAACTCTTCTGCTTTTCGGAGAGCTTGCGCAGCCTGATACATTGTGGCTTGAATTCCGCCAACACATCTGCGATGATCTCGAATGCCGTCTGCAATCAATGGGAATCCACAATCCACCTGAAGAAGACATTTATGATTATGGGCTCTTTCTACTCGACAAGATCCTAGGCGACTCTGCACATTCTCTGGCTGACTTTCCGTCGATGCCCAGACCTGTTCGTGATTGGACTGCACTCACGGTCAATCCTCTGATTGCTGAGCAACTCAATTATGACCGAGAACTCGAACATGCCACTCTGGAGGAAAGACTTCCTCAGTTGAACGACGAACAGCATGTGGCTTACACAATGATCGTTACCGCAATCGAACAAGATCAGGGAAGAGTCTTCTTTGTCCAAGGCTCTGGTGGTACAGGCAAGACTTACCTTTACAACACAATCTGTTCAAAGCTTCGCAGTGATGGGCACATCATTCTTTGTGTATCGTCATCCGGCATTTCCGCACTTCTCATTCGTGGAGGGCGCACCGCTCATTCGACATTCAAAATTCCAACCGACATGCTTACCGAAGGCTCGATGTGCAACATACCGAAGGATAGTACCCGGGCCGACCTTCTTCGTGCAACAAAGGCTATCATATGGGACGAAGTTGGCGCTCAACATCGACATGCTATTGAAGCACTTGAATGCACTCTGCGTGACATTCGCAATGATAACCGACCCTTTGCTGGCCTCACTGTGGTTCTCGGTGGCGACTTCCTTCAAACACTCCCTATTGTACCGAAAGGTTCACGAGCGGATATCATCAGCGCAACGATCCAGCGATCTCAACTGTGGCAGCACGTTGAAATTCTCCACCTCCGCCAGAATATGCGCATCGATCGAGGGTCAGCAGATGCCCAGCAGTTTGCCGCATGGCTCCTCGATGTAGGTCATGGCCGAAATATGGCTGGTGATGGTATTCAGGTCCGTCTACCTGACCACATGCGGGTTAATGATGTTGAATCACTTATTGATTCAATATATCCTGGTGTCGATTCTAATCCACCTCCTCCGCCGGAGTACTTCCTTAATCACATGATCCTTGCCCCCCGAAATGCGGACGTCGGAGATCTCAACAACCAAATCCTCGAAAGGATATATGGCGATGTTCGGCAATATATCAGTGCAGACCAGATGATACACGAAACTGGGGCCGATCCAGCAGATGACGATCAAGTTCCTGTCGAATTCTTGAGATCTATTCATGCCTCCAGTCTTCCTCCGGGTGAACTGAACCTCAAAGTTGGGTGCCCAGTCATCCTCCTTCGCAACCTTTCGCCATCTCAAGGTCTCTGTAATGGCACTCGCATGATTATCACGAGAATGAACAACCGAGTTCTTGAGGTCCAGCTTCTTGGTGGAGAGCATGATGGCGAAATAGCTTTGATTCCCCGCATTACCCTGACCCCAAGCTCACGATCTGCAGATGTAACCTTTCGATTTAAGCGTCGCCAATTTCCCATCCAACTAGCCTTCGCTCTTTCGATCAACAAATCACAAGGACAATCAATACGATATGTTGGTCTTGACGTGCGGATTCCGGTGTTTGCCCATGGACAGCTATATGTCGCACTCTCACGAGCTACTTCAAGTCATAACATTAAAGTTCTGCTTCCAGATGATACGGTAGAGCCTCTTACATCTAATGTAGTGTATGAAGAAGTTCTATTAGATTGATATATGTGCAAGTAATAGAGCCATTGCGAGAAGTAATATAGATGCGCAGACTTCAAACGGGGCATAGTCTTTCCCCAAGCTGTCTCACTCAAAAAGAGAACAAATACTATGTGGACGACGCCTCCATGTCTATTGATAACCTGATACCAATGCGGTGCATTCTTTTTGGCGTACTCATGAAATTGCTCCATTGCAATGAGGTCCTCTCGAGAGGCGCCTTCTGGTAATATAAGAATCCTGCCCTCTTACTACGTAGATGAAAATGAAATATCCCTGCAGCTCCACATCCCTCAGACGAGGGAGGGACACAAAGCACAAAGTTGGATGCGCCGACGAGGCTGAGTGATGAGACGGTAGTGGCGCGCTGGTGAGTGACACAGAGACCATAGTAAACAGACGGTGCTCATGATCTTGAGGACAGCTAAAGCACGTTGGGAATTATCTATGTACCTCGCAGGTCTCCCAATTCATCGGTCTCCCTTTGCAGTTCTACAAAGCCCCTGCTATCCATCGTAGTTGATAACACTGGCTCCACATCCTTCAGATAAGGGAAGGGGCACACAGCGCACAGTCGGAGGCGTTGACGAGGCTAGGTGACAAGACAGTAGTGGCGTGGTGGCGAGTGACACGTAGGCCATAGTAAACAAATGGTGCTTCGGCATGGGTGGAATATCGTCCAGTCGGAAAATCAAATGGTCATTGGAGACAATGATAGTCGACCTCCCCATCCGACTGTTATTATTGACGGGATTCCTGAACGCCATACGACCCCCAGGAAAATCCGGGTTGCTTTCGTCCCATGTTCTTAAGGGCAGCTGAAGCGCGTTAGGAGCTAGAAACGATGCATATGCATATAAGTAAGCTGTTGTAAGGCAAAGGAAAAGTGAGCAAACTCTGCACGATAATGATTGATCGTTTCGATGGTTATCGTGCTGAGAGTTCTCTACATACCTGATGGGTCTCCCAGTTCGTCGGTCTTCCCTTGCAGCTCTACAAACCCGCTATCCATCACATTCGATAACACCGGCTCCACATCCCTCGGATGAGGGGAGGGGCACACGCCGCAAAGTTGGATGCGTTGATAAGGGAGATCAGATTGAGGGTACCTGTTACCCGTAACCAGCGCATGCACGGGTCAGCTTGCCTACGAGCAGTGAATGCAGAAGATGATGAAGATTGGCCACGTTGGAAATGCACAGAGTGATGTGGTGAGGGCGAGGGTGAAGGAGACCCAGTCGAGTTGTGCCGTGATGGACTGGAACCAAAATGACGTCAGTCATGGATAATGGATGTGACGCGACTTGGACGCGACCAAACGCAACCTACCTTACCGGTGTTCGAGGAAAATCGAGTCCAGGGCCTGCGCATCGACTCGATTTTCCTCGAACACCTGTCTTCCTCCTATAAATAACCTGTAAAGTTACCCATCTTCACAACACTTAATCGTTATCGTCAAACTTGATTACAATCACAATGACACCGAAACATAATACCTCGGGCTCTGACTCAGCTGCTGGCCTCGCGACAATACTTGCCATCGCAGCGCTCGCAAATCCACGTCATGTTCCTGACTCGAAATCAATAATTCTGGACGCACAAGTATACGTTGGATCACCCTCATGCGAGTCCCTTATTGGTGCTCTGCGCTTCTACAATGGAACCGAGATAGAATTCAGTAGCGATGCAGGTCTATATCTAATCTATGCTACTGTGAGTCCTATTTTGATCCGCACTGAATGAGGTCACTGATAGGAAATATTAGTTTGCACGTATGGAAGATGGTGTGGATATACAACCTGACCTTGCAATATCTGAATATAAATTTGTAGGGGACCTACAATGGGTATGTTTCACCTCATCTAAGATGAATATAATGATATTGATTATTGCGTACCAGGTCATTCCTCTTGCTCCTCCCTCAGATTCTAAACCTGATGATTGTTCATCGGAGGAAGCTACACCCTTCCGCATTGACCCCCGACAACGTGCATATATCCATGTCTCAGGCATGGCAACAAATTGTCAGAAGGATGCTGGAACATTCACACTTGAAATAGAACAATATATTTCCGCTTTAAAAGATATCAAGAATGCGGCCTCGAAGCCAATCAAACCCATTGCTCCAATCTTATGTGTATTTCCCGACTCTCCCCGTTTTAGAAATGGAAAACCCGTTCCTTACAATAAACGATTCATCTCTGCATCAGGCTTCCTGGTGGATGTGGCCTACAAAAATCAATCTGTTGACACTGTAGAATATTTTACAGTGACTGTGGATCATATTGCTTTCTTGGGCCAGGCCAACACCAATTTGAATGATGCCCTTCCAAATACCTTGGATAGTGAGTATTATTAATATTTCTACCCACTTTTTTATTCATTAACCGTTAACTTGCAGCGTCGTCAAACACACACGCCCAAAACAAAGGCCTGATCAATTACAGCCGCGTTGATAAAAGGCACATGTCTGTTTCTCAGGCTGTTGCTCCAGTTCGAACGGAAGCAGAAGGTCCTTCGCGAAAGCGCCAACGCCGAGTTGGAGATGAATCCTCAAGCAATTCTGTACCTACCATAGAAAAGTAGGCCACAAGTTGGCATCATGTATTTTATTGTGTATATATTACGTGCAAACTGAAATTTGCATATGCATGACATTCTCCACCGTGCGAAGCACGGGTAGCAGCTAGTCACATATATCGTAGTGTATTCGAGTAGAACGCCAAACTGCCTGCCCTAATTAATTATCACGTGATTGCGAGCGAAGCGAGCATTCTTTCTTTAGGGGTGGAACCGTCGAACAAACAAAGCCAAACCTGGTTGCAAGAATGAACTCGTTTTTAGCCCATGTTGCGTGCGTCATATCTCAATTGTTATTGCCCCTCGTCCTTTGAACTTATGGGATTGGATAGCTTTTCATGTATTGTATACGTATGTTCAAAAAAATTGGGGGATCCTGGTCTTTCTCTCGTATTCAGAGGCCTACAGAAAGGCCTTATTTGCATGTGTCGGGCGATTCGGATGGCGAAGCGAGCTCCCCCGCAGACTTGCGGATACGTAATATTAACTTTCGGCCTCTTGCCAACCGTGACTGTCTGCACACTGCCACTGACTTGTTATCAAAACAACTTCAAGGTTCGATCCTCAATCGAATACATTAACGTATGCTAACATTTTTTGATATTTTAGTTTCATACGCGCGGCTTGACAGGCGATTTAGCAATTGAATCCTGTGATCCCAACGCGACTCAGTTTCCATTGTTCCTCTGTTGCCCAAACGGATAGGCAGGCTTTGGGCCATATTTCAACTGCGGTGGCCTTGTGGCATATTTTCGCTTTCCCCTTAAATTCGTAGATTTTGGACGCTCGGTAAGATATTCTTTGTGTCATGTCTTCTTCCGCCCTCGAGGAGGCTCTGTCTCTGAGATCCATGCCTTCAGGCTCTTCCCCTGTCAAAAGGAGTTTACAAGGCTCACAATACTTTGCTACAGAACAGATTTCAGCTGCGGATCGCAAGAAGGAGATGGCTCGAGAACTCGATGGTCAATGGGTCGGTCCTATGCCCATCCATGATTTTATGGAGCAATTTCTTCCCGAAACAGATGAGACGTTGGAAGCTCGACCCGCCTTCTCTGACGTTCATTTTCAAGATATGGACGTGTATAAGAAGGAAACGGATATGTACGGACCGTTTGTAAGTGGCATTCCATTTTCTCTTCGTAGGCTGGCATTGAAGTCTTTCAGATCGCTCTAGTCAACGCAGCTGGAGTGCTAGGAAATGACAAGCTAATAGATACGTCTGAGTGGCCCGACCCGGATGACGAAGCGCGCGATTCCTTCCTGTTCGAAGCTCCCGCGGTGGGCCGTTCACAATGCCGAGGCCAAATAGCATACTACGGGACTGTATGGTGTGCTCGCCAACACCGTCTACACTGCTTTCTTATTTGGCTTGGAGATCCATACGTTCGCTTCATCCGCCTAGACCGAGAAGGCGGGATCATTAGCAGACGCTTCAATTTCCGGACGCAGGGCTCTGTTCTCCTTGAGTTTCTGTGGAGGTTCTCCCATCTTACTCCTACGCAACGTGGTTCGGATCCGACCGTCCATCTCGCTACTCCAGAGGAAGAAGCTCTGGCACGAGAGAAGCTTGCTGAATGGGCGCCTACGAAGGAACGGCAGGTCTTTAAAATTGACATTCCCGGTGACGGCTCTGTTCACCAAGTTCTTGCTTGGGGCCCCATTTCTCAGCCGCTACATTCCCTGACTGGAAGGGCAACCAAGGGCTATCCAGTCTGGGATCTCTCGACGAACCAACTTGCCTTTCTCAAAGACTCTTGGCGAGCTGTAGGGCCTGATTTGGAGAAGGAGTCGGACATCCTGAGAACCCTGAACGAGCATCATGTACGCAATGTACCCACGATACTCTATGGTGACGACCTCGAAGGTCCAGAACAGATTACGCTTACTCAACAATACGCGATGGAGCAGTGGAATCTAGGGGCGAATCCGGATGATCTGTGCCTACGACGACATGCGCGTTTCGCAATGGACTTCATTGGTCGTCATCTTCAAACTTTTACCTCTTCCAAACAATTCCTCAAGGCCGTTTTTGACGCGTTTATTGGTATGATGCGCACGATTGTTCATACGGGCTACGGCCAATGCTAACTTGTTTGGCTTTAGCTCATCAGGATGCCTATGAACGATGTGGCATTCTTCATCGGGATGTTAGTGGAAATAATGTCCTCCTAACCCGGGATGGTACCGGGGGAGTTTTGAACGACTGGGATCTCGCGAGGACTGTAAGCAAGACGGAAAATGGACTCAGGCAGCCTTCTCGTTTGGTGTGTTGGATAGCAAGATTCTCTTAAAATTACTGACTTTTTGATAACTCAGGGAACTTGGCAGTTCATGTCCATCAATATTCTTCGCCGCGCTGATTCAGTGCACACCCTCCAAGACGACCTCGAATCCTTCTTTTATGTGGTGCTTTACTTCACCCTTCGTTATCTGAAGCATACCAAGACGGCCGTTGTGAACGACATCCTTAAAAGGATATTCGATCAGTACCTTGAGTATGAAAACTTAAGCGCTACTGGTGGCGACGGTAAATCCGCTTTGATCACATTTAACAGACATATCGAGAACGATTTCGCTGTGATTGGCAACGAGCCGTTGACTTTGTTCTTGGACTCTGTCCGCCAAGCTCTTCTCTCATGGCTTTGGCACCATCAAATGCTCAACGAGCGAATCCAACGCTTGGCCAGATTGAAGAAAATTGATCGATCTGAGGCCGCACTCCAGGTTCCAAATGATACCAGTGACCTCGGTCTCCACGATCATAAGATGATGGTTTTATCTTTCCAAGATGCTCTGTCTGAAAGCACCTGGCCGAAAGAAAATGACTATGCTGTTGAACATCTTTCTTTAAAGCGCGGATCTCCTATGAATGGTTACGAGGACTCCGATGAAGGATCCTCGAAGAGACAAAGGAGGAACGACTCTCCAGTGCGTATTCAAATAGACACAGAAATGGGAGCAGCTCAGGTGTAGCGTCGGGTGCCAGACCATCTTCGCAATTTTCGTCTCTATCTCGAGGTGGTCGAGCTTCGAAGTCGAGATTGTCGCCGAATTAGCATTATGCTTTAATCGAGTACTGCATTTTTCTACCTATTGTAACTTATCATGTCGCTAGCATTCTTGTTTTGTATTAGGAAATAATCTGTGACGACAGTGCGACTCGTCCCGCTGCTACCCAGTTACGCTTTCCCATAACTTTCGCATCTAATAATCTCGCTCGTTCTGACTCCTTGTATTGTTCATGCTTTCACCATCCTTCCCTCATTTCAATACTTCGTCATTCTCTTCCAATAGCTGTTAAATATCACCTCTTTCTCATAAAATCCTAGTTCTTTCTTTTAGCATCTATTTTCTTAACCTTTTCATTAGTATAAATAGGCTGTGTGAAGTCGTCTACCCGGTAGTGAATTCAGTTTAGTTTAAGCTGTCTTTTATCTACGAAGGCAGCATTATGATCTTTGAATCCACTCCCAGAATGCAAGATAAGCATTTTGTTGTACTTACTTGTCGAATGACCTCAATGCTATTGAACTAGATTGAACTCTATGAGTGGAATTACCCCAAAATTCTTGCAAATCAAATGCCTACAGTTATTTCTTCCCCTCCAGAAATTCGTTGAATGAAGGCATTTCTTTTATTCCGTTTTGAATCATCGTCGCTACAACGGGCAAATGGTTACATCCATACTTGCATTCTGAGCAGTTATGAAGTTTGGGATGCTTCAGGTAAATTTTAACTGCCTTTTTGAGCCCGGGGAGCGTATTGATTTGTTCCAGTTCAGCGACCCAGGTTATAAGGGAACATCGACAAGGAACACAGGTAACCCCATGTGTATTGCAGATTGGATTGATGGGAATTCCATCGATGTGTTGCATTGCCTTCTCAAAAATTGTTCTCCATGCTGTGTAGTACCGAGACTGTCAAGTCACTATGAGCATGCTCCGATGTAGGAAAAATGTGAAAAATCATTACCCATGGAAGCACAGCGTTATATGGCAATTTTTCTTGAACCTCGACCAAAGGTGAACGAGCGAGATAGGAGACGGCTTGATCAACTAGTTTGGGATGATGGTGTTTGATTGCGTATCCTAATATCTCAGCTGCATGATGTGGAAGAAAGTTTCTTTGAAACTTATGAATAGATACCAGATAATTCAGAAAGATTACAATCATACCCCAGTCGTCCTTGACAGGTGTACATGGCTGAGAAGACTTCATACTTCTCTACGGCTTCTGCTACTGCTGCAACGGTGTCGAAATCTTTGTCTTCAAGGTCCGAATGCCTCCTTGGATATACGAAATCAAAAACAATCTCGAGCACGCGCGCCTCCTCCGTGAGATGCGTAATTTCTCCACGTGTGTCAAATTCAGCACCTGGAAAGGCGCCCGTGTGCGCTTCGAGGTTTTTTCGGTGAAGGTTGAATGTTACACCATCCGACGATTGAAACGTCACATCTGCATCACTTGGATTGACTACATGGCAAGAGTTAGAAACTTGTAGAGAACCTTGAGGCTTGAGAGAACGTCCGCATAAACCTACTAACATTGTTCATGGACAGAGATCGACCCTGTCTTCGTTTCTTGGTCTGCCATGGTGGAAAGTTTGAAGTCGCAAATGTATCAGAGAGGATGTAGAAATTCAAGTACGTACTATACTCGAGTATTACAAAGTTGCTTCAAACTTGTTCAAACTTACATAAAGGAGGTCGATGATAACATAAGGATAGCACGTGATTGGTAGATCTGACGCTCTCCCATCGACGACGACACAACGACGACAGCTACGACGGCAGTTTTACAAGAAACACCTCATATACTATCCAAGAATCCTGCCCCGACCGCTGAAGCTTAAGAAGAAATACAACACATACGTATATTGTGGCATCTTCACGCAGGGACTTGACAAAAGAGCCTTTTCCATAATGAAATCGGAAGAATCTAGTACTTCAACGACCAACCAACCAGCGGCACAGCAACCGGCGCAGACCTATACGACACAATGGGCCTCGGGAGGTACGTCTTTACTCACTCCATAATAGTTTACAAAGAAGGTTAATCTACAAGAATAGCAATGGCCATCGACCCAGCGCTCCAGCAACAAACGGCGCAACATCCCACGTAAACGCATCGTCATCTTAAGGCGACCTGTCTTTGTTAAATATGTCTTTCTTGATATCTAGGGCATCCTCTTATTACCAAGCCTATACCTCCCATTATCCTCAGGCGGCTTACGCCACACACTATCAAGCTTACGCGCCGCCAGCCCCTCAACCTGTAGCTGCACAGCAGCAGCAGCAGCAGCAAGCCCAGCAACCTCTCGCCCGGCAACCGGTGGCACAACAGCAATACCAGGCGAGCACTTATAGCTTGAATACCGCTACACCTGCGAACGCGAACACTAGCAGTGGAGGAATGGACACAGCTGATATAGCCACACTTAATGACGCTCTAGGGAGCGCTGGAGTTGATTTGCGGGTGTGTAAATCTGCATTATATATAACTTATTTGCACCGTTCTAACGCAATGCTCTAGGCAGAAGAAGAATCATTACAACGCACACACGACAGTCACCAGTCTTACCGGGCATACGAAGATCGCACCCGGAAACAGCCCCCAAAGCCAGCGTTTGACACCCGCATTCTCGGAACGACAATGCGCACCATTGGCACCCAACACAAAGTCACTCGTGTACCTGAAGAGTCCGTCAACTACCTCGCCCTGGCACTCCGTGCACGCCTGCAGGACCTCATAACAGCCATGATCGCTGCCTCCCACCACCGTACGGACACCCAGTTCGACCGCCCTGCTTCGTTGTATGAAGATAGCTCTCCCATGTGGAGCATCGTCGTCCGCAGCGATGTCGCGAAACAGCTGGCTGCGCTCGAGAAGGTCGAGCGAGAGGAGGAGATGAGGATAAGGAAGGAAAGGAAAGAGCGCGCTGATATGACCGCCGCTCATACGGCTGCGCTCGCAGCACAGGCTAACGGGATGGCAGCGGCGCAGGCGGCGGAATCGACGGAAGAGGCGGAGGGTAACGTCAAGAAGAAGAGGAAGAAGGACGGTCCTGGCGTTACCGCGCGAAACATGTCGGAGGACGTGAGGAAGAAGATGTCGAACGCCGTCGCCACGCAGGCGGCCGGTTTGGGCGGCAAATATTCGTGGATGAACGCCGCCAACGCTGCAACCCCGGCTCCAAAACCCAAAGTGGCCACTCCCACTGCGACGACGGCTGCTGCTACTGCGGCTGCGACCTCCCCAGCTGGGACGACGGGCGCGTCTGCTGCGTCCGCTACAACGACAGTCCCGGCTGGAGCAGGCAGTTCGTGGGCCCGACCATACGTCCCGACGAAAAAGTCTGCATCTGCGACACCAAAAGAAATGGCCGCCGAAGATGATACGAGGACGAGTGTGACGATGCGCGACGCTATGTTCGTCGTCGAGAAAGAACGTGGACATGGTGGGGGCCGAGGAGCAGCTCGAGGCTGGGTGTAGCATATATGTGCCTATGCTTGTCTTTGCTCAATGTTCAACCCTGTTTCGTCGCTCTTGATGTATCATTAATACATGTACTTTTGTTCAGTCATTTTCTTCCCAATGAGTTTATCCTTTTGATTTTTTTGCGGGACAATTTCAAGCTTCAATGGACCAACGAGTGATTACATGCAACCAATTACAATTAGTAGTATGAATTACACAAATACATGACATTAGTCTGTGCTACAATATATGTATTTAGTTTTATATTTTTATACAGTCATCCACCATCAAATGTGACACTTGTGGGTCCTCTCAGGCTGGTCGTCTCAACTGGCCTGCTCGTCAAACAACCATCACCATGCCTCGCGAAATAATCACACTTCAACTGGGACAATGCGGAAACCAAGGTGAGAGTCCATCACTAAAAGCTGTATTTACTCATACTATGTACTCCAAGTGGGCTCCGTGTTCTGGCAACGATTATGCGCAGAGCATGGTATCAATCCGCAAGGAATTCTCGAGGAGTGGGCGACGGACGGAGGTGATCGAAAGGACGTGTTTTTCTATCAGGCCGACGACGAGCTATACGTGCCTCGATCTATACTCGTGGATCTGGAACCTAGGGTACGAAATGTGGCACCTATACGCGCACCGCGAAGCTGACTGCCCCTCGCACGCAGGTCATAAACAACATCCTCACGTCGCCTTATTCACGTTTATACAATCCAGAGAACATCTTTGTATCAAAGGATGGTGGTGGCGCTGGAAACAATTGGGCTCAAGGCTATGCATCCGGAGAACGGATATATGAAGAAGTCATGGATATGATCGAGAGAGAGGCAGAGAGTAGCGATTCCCTGGAGGTGTGCACTATACCACATCTAGATGTCAGATGTATCTCACCAAGCTCTCAGGCTTTCGTTGTCCTACACTCCATTGCCGGAGGAACGGGATCTGGTCTCGGTTCCTTTATCTTGGAACGTCTAAACGATAGGTTCCCCAAGAAGATCATTCAAACCTACAGTGTATTCCCAAATACCCAAGAAGGCGACGTCGTCGTGCAGCCATACAATTCCCTACTAACTCTAAAACGACTCGTCAATCACGCCGACTCCGTGGTGGTCTTGGACAACAGTGCTCTCGCTCGCATAGCCGCAGATAGACTGCACGTCCAAACCCCGTCCTTCGATCAGACCAATCAGTTGGTGTCAACAGTTATGGCTGCGAGTACGCAGACTCTGCGGTATCCGTCGTACATGAACAATGACTTGGTGGGCATGTTGGCGTCTCTGATACCTACCCCGCGTTGTCATTTCCTTATGGCATCCTATACCCCTTTCTCAAGCGGGGAAATTGACAAAGTCTGATAAATTTTGCTGTCTTCTTTGGCTTGCTAGCGTACTAACATCACCGGCACAGGCTAAACCTATACGTCGGACGACCGTATTAGACGTTATGCGACGCCTTCTCCAACCTAAGAACCGCATGGTCTCGACCGTATCCTCCTCAATGGCGTGTTACATCTCAAATTTGAATATAATCATGGGTGACATCGATCCAGCTGATGTACGTCCCTGTCTCAGCCATCGCTTTAGACCTTCTCTGAGTTACGTCTCCTATATAGGTCCACCAATCGCTTCTTCGCATACGCGACAGGAATCTGGCAAACTTCGTCCCATGGGGCCCCGCTTCTCTCCAGGTAGCATGGGCGCGAAAGTCTCCATACGTCAGCACCAGTTACAAAGTCAGCGGCTTGATGTTGGCAAATCATACGAGCATCGCGTCGGTAGGCAGCATTTATCCACTAAGTTTGCTACTGTATTGAGCCTTCTCACTCTAGCTGTTCAAACGGATGCTTGATCAATATGACAGACTAAGGAAGCGTAACGCGTTCATGGAGATTTATAAGAAGGAAAAAATGTTCGAGGACAGCCTGGAGGAGTTCGACCTTGCACGGTATGCTCTTTCTGATCTATGAATAATGCATGTCTCGCTGACTCTTCTATGCTAGGGCCACTTGTGAAGATCTAATGAAAGAATATAAAGCCTGCGAGAGCCCGGACTATATCTCTTATGTGGGTTACCCAACTCAGGATTGTGTGGGGGCTTGCTGACTCTTCTGCCACTGATCAGGATGCAGCGGTCTAGCGAGCGCCCTATTGTATTACTCTGTTTCTCTTGGAACTGAACCACACCGCCAATGGAGTTCCGCACAGACAGATCATATTGCGTCGTAATATCTTCCCTTGTTTTGCAGGACATCGTGTGCCTGATGGATTCCAGGCTCGTTCGTTGCCGCATTTTTCGAAGAAGTCAAAGGAGCCGCCTTCCAAAGGTTTCGTCCGTAACAGTTTCTATACGGGCTTGGTCGCCACCGAGTTCTCCTTCCATGCCATCTTGGGGCGCGAGGCTTGAAGGTCCCGTCGATACGGCCGTCAAAACGTGGGTATGGGGGCTGAGGAGCTGTAGTGTATACCTATGTCTTTGCTCAATGTCCAACCCTGTTTCTCGCTATTGATGTATCATCGATAAAGGTTTTACTTGTGT
Source organism: Flammula alnicola (assembly GCA_015499995.1). Lineage (NCBI taxonomy): Eukaryota > Fungi > Basidiomycota > Agaricomycetes > Agaricales > Strophariaceae > Flammula > Flammula alnicola. Next base: position 16,502 of record JADNRV010000217.1, on the reverse strand, counting down.
TCAGTTAGTTTTCTTCGCAGCGTCTGTCCTCTTGATTTTTTGTGGGCAGGCAGTTTGGTTGTTCTTGGGTTGTTCTAAACAATGAGGACAAGAAAGGACAAGAACCAAATATTATGCGCGATAACGATAAACACGGCAGAAAGCTAATCTAAATACCTAATTCAAGGGAATATCCACCGTGTCGCCCACGTCGTCATCCACCGAATCATCTAGCGACACATTGCTCATCGACTTCTCCTTCTCCATGGGCGGCGGAGCAGGTACTTCAATGCTTGATGGAGTGATTACCGCAGGACGTTTGTGGTCTTCTTCTTTCAGGGATTCGTCCTCAAGGGGTGCCGGAGAAACCTTCTTTGCAGCGGCGGTGTCAGATGCCGGCAGCGCGCCATGCGAAGACACAGGCGAGGTGGGCGGGAACTTGAACTCCTTGTTCATGGACCCGTTCCTGCTCTTCCGGTGTTCCGTTTTGGCGGTGTTCGGAGACCCCGGGCTCGTCGTCCTCTCCAGGTGCACAGTCTGCGTGTCAGGATCCGACTCGTCTCGCTCTTCCACCGTAGGCTCGATGTGCCGCGCGGTGGTGGCCGACGGTGGTTGGTTGACAAACGTCGAGGCGTTGCTCGGCGGCGTTCCGGGCACTCTTGAAGGCGGTGGCATAGACGCACGGACTCTGCTCGCTTGATTCGGAGGCGAGGGCGAGTGGGGCAGTGAGGCCTGAGACATGGATTGCGGCCTATTGAACCCCGCGGTCGCTGGCGTGCTCGCGCCGAGATAGAAGGACGCGATGGGTACCATTCTTTTCTCGGAATGGCATGCCAGAATCCAGTGGGGCTGGACGACGGGTATGCTCAGCTGCAATGCCCGCTGATATGCCACGCCCGGCGCAGCGCTCGCATTTCCAACAGCGTTTGCGCCGGTTGGCGTCGCAGCCGGTGTGGTACACACGAAATGCGAGGTGTCGATTTGGATCTTGTCGCTCCATTTGGCGCCCATTTCTCGCAGCGCGAGTTTCGCGTTCTCCAGCAACACGGGGTCTTGGACGTTGCCGAAGCAGACTGAGACGCCCGAAGTATCAGACATGGTGTGTGTGCGCACACGCAGGACGTTGGAGGGAAATGTGCCTGCGGTGGTGCGCAGAATGAGCTGGAACGAATACTCGGTATTGATTTCCATCCCGGAGTGTTTTGTAGACGTGTTTGTCATTGGCGAGGGTACCGCTGAGAGGCGTTCGCCGTTTCTGTAGATGTCCAGAGAGCGAAGCTTGGCCGCAGCCAGTTTGATAGGGGGCCATTCGAGGGTGACGGAGGTTTGGGTGATGTTGCGTACCTGTAGGAAGTAAGAAAAGCCGACTTTCTCTATTCAAAAAAAGACGTACAGCTAGTTTTGGAGGTTCAGGCGACTTTTGTCCGTATTCTTGTAGGATGTCCTCCTGAAGATCCCAAAACTCGGACTCGCGCTTCTGTTCCTCAGTGTGATTTTGGTGCACGGCAATGTTCACAATCGAGCCTGTCGTCGCTCCTGGCGGTAGTAGGATAGATGGAAACTCTATGAGATGGGCGCGCTCTCCAAGAAGGATCTACCATGGTGTTAATGCCATATTCTTATACTTACATTCCGAAAGGGCACCTACAGCCATTCCCGCATCTGCAGGGTTCGTGTCAGTGACAAATTATTGAACGAGACAGCCGGAACACGCACCAAGCTTTCCTACTGTAAAAGTAAAGCTCTCTGGCGACTTTGACAGAGACATTGGAAGATATATTGTTGGGTATATGGTGGTTTGTGGTATGTAAGTATGTGCTTCAAAGGATTGACTTCGGTAATAATGTTTTCCCACGGTCACAATTCAGTACTTTCAGCTCAGTGACCGCTTTGGAGCTGGGCTTCAGCAATTGTCCTGTTACAAGAGCATTGCATAGTCCTTGTTCCTTCATTTCTACAAATTTCTTAGTGAATCGCTGGGAGGCAGGGCACTTAGTGCCTGAAAACGACACCTGAAGGTCCATATGTCAATATGTCGACCTCTCCAGAGACAGGTTCAACCGGCACACTTCCAGTTAGAAGCACGGTGACCGCAGGGAATGATCACGACGAGAAGGAACAGGACGTGCACAGACAACTCACGAGTAGTCCAACCGAGATGGCAGAAGCAAGGGCGGACGAGGATGGCCGCATGCATCAGAATGGAAAGCAGACTGCTGTTGGAGAACACGAGGACACCGAGACAGATGAGGACGAAGATGGCACGGCCGGAACAGAGGAAGACGAAGAGGAGGAAGACGAAGAAGACGACGAGGAACCTTCACTGAAGTACGACCGAATAAAAGGAGCGATACCTGATTTGCTCAAGAAGGACTCCGCGTCTGCGCTCGCCGTATCGAATAAACTGCTGGTATGTCTCTAGTTCATTTGCCTGACATGAGTCTTATCGGATAATAATGCAGGCACTGGGTACCCATGCTGGTATTATTCACGTCCTCGATCTAGCGGGGGAACGGATCAAGTCGTATAAGCCCCACCTTGCCTCTGTGGTCGACATCTCGCTCGATGCGACTGCAGATTTTGTTGCAACTGCTTCTATAGACGGTGGGTCTGTTTACCCTCCTTGGCACTCAACTCTTATGCCTCCTATTGCTTAGGACAGGTCGTCATTCACTCGTTGTCCACGTCTGAAAGATATTCTTTTGACATGAAACGACCGATGCGGACTGTTGCAATGGAGCCCAACTTTGCAAAGAAAAGCTCCAGAGCATTCGTCTGCGGAGGCTTATCAGGTGCTTTGGTCCTGAGAGAAAAAGGTTGGCTGGGACTGGGACTGGGACACAAGGAGACCACACTACATTCTGGTGAAGGACCGATCTGGCAAGTTAGATGGAGGGGTGGACTTATCGCATGGGCGAATGACAACGTAAGCTCTAGCGCCGTGTTTTGTTTTCGGTGTCTAACTCTGTCTACAGGGCGTCAACATTTATGACCATACGTCACAAACGCGTATAGCCTATATTGGTCGATCGGCGGACAGCCCACGCGCAGACCTCTTTAAATGTACTCTTCATTGGCAAGATGACTCCACCCTTCTCATCGCATGGGCAAATTTCATCCAAGTCGCCCGCGTACGAACACGAACTCGGTCGAACGACCCAGCCGCTGCCAAGGCCCCGCCTCTCCTGGTCGAAATTACTGCCGTCTTCCAGCTTGATTGTATGGTGGCTGGAATCGTGCCGCATCCCACACCCGTGTTATCTCTAATGGCTGATGGACTACCTCCATCTCTAAAACCTGATAGTACGAAGGAACAGCAAACACAGACTCTCACATCATTTCTCGTCGTAGCCTACACTCCTCCAGAAGCCTTTGATGACACAGAAGAAATGACGGACGACCGCAGACGGCAGGCACGCAAAGTTGCAGAGCGACCGGAGATGCGGATAATCTCGCGTACTGGGGAAGAGCTTGCCAATGACGCTCTCAGTATAACGGATTACCAGCGTTGGGGCTGCAATGACTACACCGTAGTTGAGGTGTCGGCCTCAGACGATCCTCTGGCCATCGACATTGAGAGAAGCTACATCGTTATGAGCCCGCGAGACTTAGTCCGCGTCATGCCACGGGATAGGAGAGACCATGTCGCCTGGTTAGTCGAACGGAGACGATATGAGGAAGCGTTGACAGAAGTGGAGAAAATAGAAGCAGAGGAAGCAGTTACAGGTTTCAAAATTGCTAATGTGGCAGAAGGAAAAGAACGAGTCCATCTGACTGCACAAGATATCGGACAGATGTTTATTGAACATCTTGTCCAAGATGGTCGGTGATATTCATAATATACCCCCCGTACTCATGCTAAACTATCGACAGGCGATTTCATGAAGGCTGCGAAGCTGTGCCCGAAAGTTTGTGCACACGATTCGAAACGTTGGGAGAATTGGATATTCGCTTTCGCCCAGAAGAGGCAGCTCCAGGTGATACTTTCCTATACCCTGCATCTTTTGGCAGAGACTGACCAAAGTTCCGCTTTTTTGTCCTTAGGCAATCATCCCTTATGTCCCTACCGACCAACCCAGACTAGATCACGTCGTTTACGAGATGGTCCTTGCACATTTCCTGTCTCATGATCGAGAAGTATATTTTTATTTTCTAGTCTGGTTACCTTGTCTACCCTTCTAACTTTGGTTGCCCAGGCTCTTCTTCAAACCATTAGAGAGTGGCCGCGCGAGATTTACGACATTGCAGCTGTGATTATTGCTGTACGCTCTGAATTAGACAAAACCACCTCCACTTCTTCTACAATATCTACGAGCAACGGCAGTGGCAAACAATCGACTATCCTGATGGAATGTCTTGCTGAGCTGTAAGTCCTTTGACTCTTAATTCGATGGACTGATCTCACTAACTTCCTCTCCTTAAGATATACAGCTAATCGTCAACCAGGCAAAGCTCTACCCTTCTACCTTCGACTTCGACGGCCAAATGTCTTCGACCTCATCCGGGAGAACAACCTTTTCACCGATGTACAGGACCAAGTCCTCTTGCTAGTGGAATTCGACCACGAGTTGATGGAGAAGCGGAAAACGGATAATGGAGCAGGAGTTGAGGTGGAGAGTGAGGCCATCCAGTTGTTGGTGGATAACATCCACTCTATTCCGGCGAGTACTATCCGCGTTTTCATTTCTGTCCCCGTGAACTAGTTTATTGACGTTCCGCCATAGATCACTCGCGTCGTTCAACAACTCCTGCAACGACCGTATTATCTTTTTCTTTACCTAGATGCTCTTGTCCACAAGGATTCGCAGTTGGTAACTGGTTTTGCAGACCTACAGGTGCAGTCTTTCCTATGCCTGACAATATCAGAGCGTGAACTGAGCTCCTTTTTTAAAAATTTTATTCAGGTTAAGATGTATGCGGAATTTGCAACCTCGCGGTTGATTGATTTCCTAAGAGCCAGTAGCTCATATAATCTCGAAATGGTATGCGCACCGTTGACCATGCCATTTTCAGAGACCTAACATCTAAGCAGGCATACAAAGAATGTCAAGAACGCGATCTGGTGCCAGAGATGGTCTTCCTTCTAGGCCGAATGGGAAACAACAAGCAAGCCTTGACGCTTATTATCGAACGGCAGGGCGATGTTCACCGTGCTATCGATTTTGCCAAGGAACAGAGTGACGATGATCTATGGGAAGACTTGCTGAAGTACTCAGAAACTAGGCCTGGTCAGACAACCGTTCCTTCTCCATATGACCCGTCCTGATGCAAGTGACCTTTTAGCGTTCATTCGCGGCCTTCTGGAGAATGTTGGTGTTGAGATCAGCCCTATACGACTCATAAGACGGATCAAGAATGGCCTTGAAATCCCTGGACTTAAGGAGGCTCTGATCAAAATCTTGCAAGACTTTCATCTTCAAATATCGCTTTTAGAGGGATGCCAGACGATCCTCAATGGTGATAGTTCCGACCTTTCGCGGAAACTGCAACGAAATCAATCAAGTGGCTTCTTTCTCTCCCGTAAGCCAGCGCAACCACTTGTGCTAACTATATTGCGTTTATTTACGACTTCTGTTTTGTTGGTATTCAGCTACGAGTCTGTGCAAGATGTGCTCTCGCCCACTTCACGACTCACCGCAGTCACTTACCTTACTTTTCCTGTGTCGCCATGTCGTGCATGCGTCGTGTGTGAGCGGCGCTGAACATCTACCATTAGCAACGCCGGCTTCTGCCCTGCCTGCCCTTGAAGGCAATTTATCCCGAGGAATCAGTGGAAGTATTGCTTTGTACGTCATAACTATTATTTCACTGTCTTCTGGAACTTACAAAAATTTCTCGCGGTACAGCGAATCCATGATCAAAGCACGACTGACCCATGGTTGTCCTGTTTGCCATAAAAATGGCGAAGCCTCATGATCTCTACGCATCTTTCGTTTACTCATCACCGTCGCATTTCTTATTTACCACTTTTTTGCATGTATTAGATTATATCTTTATACCAACCAGGGTGGCTTTCTTCCCTTGGGACTTAATGTCATGCTTGTATACTGTCACTTTGGTTGATTCTGAACCATCGAACTCGTGAACTCAAGGTCTCTGATGATCGAGAATTCGTGAACAGCCAGTCGACTTAGAGACCAATATCGAGGATAACATCGATGCATCACGAAAACAAAACAAAAATCAGAAACGTGCTCACAGGTCGCAATACGATAAAATAATTTAACGTGAGAGGTGCCGCGGTAAGCCCTGAGGGCGGGGGTCAAGGGAACCGAATATAGTCGACGGCTACCCCCATGGCCATGATTTGCCGATTGATAAGGCATCCTCGAAGGATGCAGAATAAATGTGACTGTTTTTCCGGAGCAACTCGAGCCACGTCAATATCCAACGCTTTGGGCTTCTCTGTGATGAGGTCGTTGACACGGCGGACATTCAACTGTCAAGTCGGCCGACCGGTTGTCCTGTTAAGTCATACAGAGGTTACCGGCAAGTCATAACCTGTCATGACACAGGTTGACTTGCCGGTCACAGTGGCCGATGTCACGCTCTTTCTTTTTTTTAATGTTCTCGCCTCATATTCTGCGTATTTAATAGTACTCATGTGTCGTGTTTATTCGAATTCATTCCCTCACTATCAATCTACGTATTGTCTTCGCCACTATTTGAATTCGCTCTAATCTAACGTTAGCAACTAACAAACGTAAGTATGAGGCGAGAACATTTTAAAAAAAGAAAGAGCGTGACATCGGCCACTGTGACCGGCAAGTCAACCTGTGTCATGACAGGTTATGACTTGCCGGTAACCTCTGTATGACTTAACAGGACAACCGGTCAGCCGACTTGACAGTTGAATGTCCGCCGTGTGAGGGCTTTAGGATGCGGATGCCATTGGCGAAGAGCTTAGCCCGAATGCATAGCTAGGCATACTTAGCCTTCAGGTTTGAACTTCAAGCTTCAGCAATAGCCTCGTCGAGTCGTTGCCCACCTCACGTGGACCAAGTTAGGGCAGGCAATGTGGCGTTGTACTTGTGGCACACAGGGATTTTACACCTGCACAGCGGAGAATTCAGTGCCTTGCATTAGGTGCATTTTCTCTGGCAGCTTTCAGAAGTTCGATGGGCATGAATTGCCAAGTCCCTCAGAGGTCGTATTAGGTGAACAGTAAATAATAGTGCAATAACACACCAAGCTGTGCACTGGCAACATTCAATATTCAAAATTTGGCAGCCTTCAAGCTTCAAGCTTCATGCTGACGTTTCTTGAATCCATATTCCGAAAACTTGAAGTAGATGATGACACCACACTTCACGCAGCCTCCTGTGAGCTGAACAACAATCTAGTTTGTTAGACGGTGAAGATAAGAATGGGGGGTGTCTAGGCCAGTCACCCCTAACATCAGGAATGTGTATGACTGCCACAGGTGGAATCCACCTGACAGTTGAGTCGGTGCATCAACCTTGACAGTGAACGGCGATTCATTAAAAACCAAACCAAAAGTATAAACAGGAACAGTCACAGCAGCTCGGGTCACCAAACGCGAGCAAAAAAAAAAACAGCGACAGCGAGTTGTTTATACTTTTGGTTTGGTTTTCAATGCGCCAGAGGCGATGTAGGGCGTCCAGAAAAACAGCACGGGCGTCCACGAACTACATATAGGATAGAACATAAACAGCAAACAACAGCAGCACCAGAGGCGGTGCGTGGTTGGCAGCAACAGAAAAACCAGCTCCAATGGTGAGCCATGGGCTTCACAAACTACAGCAGCTCAGGTCGTGAGGGACGGAAGCAGCAACTTGGTGATGTTGGGGTTTTGCGAGAGCGAGACGCGGTACTAACAGCCGCTACGCGCCGAGAATCCAGGCATCGCGTCTAGTGTCATGATGTCGTAGTGGGAGGCTTTACAGTTCCAAATTTTTCCTATATATTATTTAAGTGCACAGATACTGGAAGAATTCAGGACGGAATCGAGCTCACCGTCTGTACTTATTCCAGTTTTGTCCGTCGCCCGTGCGAGTTTTCGGTCAACAGCTTTTATCGCGTTTTAGCATTGGCTCGATATGATACGCAGCATTCTACCATCCCTTGAAAAAGAGATGGCCGGCGCGAACTCTCGACTGAGGAACGGTGATGCCACTCAGCTGTCAGCTGATGGTGGTACGGAGCAGAGACTCAGACTCAGAGGCTAGAGCGCTGAATCACGTGCCAACAACATCTCGCTCACTTCTTAAACTTAAAGTTTCGACATACCTTTCTTCCGAGTCACTAAAATACTATAGAACTCCAGACATTTGGCCCAATACAATCACTACCTTCACAGTTGAAAGATATAGGGCCCTTACAGCCATTGTAGGGACATGGTGAGCTTGAAATATATCAAATAATACCCATTCACGGTCTCAATTCGCTATCGAAACAGGCGATATGTCAGTACTTTCTCCGAGGACAGTGCCGATTCGGTGATACTTGTAGGAATGAGCATCCAGCAAATGCCCAGCAGTCGGGCTTTGGAAGTGCGTACACTACTCTACATCGGACACCCATGCTGCTAAACCGCCTATTTTGCACACAGATACTTCTTGGACTCGGGAAGGTGGTACAGGCGGCGGTGGTGCAAGTGCTGACACTAAACCTTCTTTACCCTTTACGTGAGTAACGAATTCGTGCAGTTTTATTTTACCCTCTGACTTGATTGTCAGTGTTGCCAGTATTACGAATGACCTGACGCCAAATGCTGATAAACCTATCTGGCCTCTGACTTCATATGCTCCCTCGAAACATGAACCTCTCTTGCTCTCAGGGTTGGACGAATCGCCGGAAGAGTTACGCGTTAAATATGTCGCAGCGATGAAAGCAGGGAGTTTGAATGAATACGTATACCTATTTTTTGTTCTCCGTCAATCTATATTAAATTCTGTTTTCCACAGCTTCAATATCAGGCAAGCAAAATCGCTGCGGCAGAACAGGTCTATGCAGTACGTTACCATAGAATTTATCCCGACGCATAGCTAATTCTGCCTCTCTCACTGAAGAACGCACGAACGAACTCGGCACAGGCCTACGAACAGGCTGTAAAGCAGAGCAAATTGCCGGCTGCTAGTGGTGCAACCGCAGTCGCTACTTCTTCTGCATTTCGTCAAGGACCCTCTGGCTCAGTGTTTCCGTCTACATCATCGGCATTCGGTAGTACGTCTACGCCAGCAACTTCTGCCTTTGGAAGTACGACTACTCCTTCGGCGTTCGGTTCTTCCAACACGACCACATCGGCCTTCGGAAAACCTGCATTCGGACAGCCAGCTTTTGGTCAGCCAGCATTCGGCCAATCCTCTTTCGGACATACATCTACTCTTGGAGGTACAGCGAGTGCTTTTGGTCGACCTCAGAATGCCGCTGCCCCAGTGTCTGCATTTTCGCAGCCACAGCCTCAAGCTACGTCTGTGTTCGGTCAGCCATCACAGCTTGCTGCTACATCGGCGTTCGGCCAACCATCGGCTTTCGGTCAAGCTTCTCAGATGACAGCACCTTCTGTAATCAAACCTGCGTCGGGAGCCTTTGGTGCTTTCGCCGGCACAGGGGCAAGTGCCTTTGGAAATGTTGCTAATACTGCGAGTAATACTGGCGGTGGCTTCTCAGCATTTGCAGGTCAACCATCTGCCTTCGGCCTTGGGGCCGCGTCGAATACCCAACAACAAACTGGTAGTTCAGTTTTTGGGCAACCATCGTTTGGTCAGCCTGTGGCTCCTGCACCTGCGAATACCGCGTCCGCATTCAATACCCCTACACAAGGCACAAACTCCGTTTTCGGGACGCCATCTGCCTTTGGCCCTCTCGCCCAACAGCCACAACAACAGGCTGCCGCTCCATCAGTATTCCCCAATCCAACTTCTGCTTTCATTACCAATCCCCCTGCACCGACTTCGGCCTTTGGCCAGCTTCCTCAAGGACAACAAGCAACCTCTGCTTTCGGTGTCTCAGCATTTGGCGCTCAGCTGCCACCGAATAATACCCAACCCATCTCAGCATTTACCCCAGCTGCCCCCTCGATATCTATGGAGATGAAGAGCTCGGTGTCTTCTGGTCCTCTAGATTTCACGAACATGAAGGCATCGTATAAACCTGGCTCGACGCCGTATGACCAGCAACTACCGCCGAATTACATGGAGCTACTGCCCAAGCCAGCTCAGGAAGCCTTCCAATGTCCCAAATTCGTATGGGGGAAAGTTCCTGAGTGGGTACCACCTCTATCCGTTCGGTAGCCACCTCTGTAGATTAATTTTGTATTGTATATCAAGGCTCTTGTATTATAATATTTTCAAAAAATATCGTTGAATGATTAATGTCGCTCCGCGAGAAGCAAAGACGAAGCCCGGGAGTACTTCTTTGCCATGCGATGCCTCCACACAGATCAGAGACCCTGTTTCGAGAAGTGGTGCGTTCGCCTTGAATTCTGACGCCGCAAACCCGTTTAGCAGACGACAGATTGGGTGAGTCAGGAAGGTGTTAAACCAGTCGTAAAAGTTGTCCAGTAGAACCACACCGCCTTCCTTTTTTTAGAGTCACGAATGAAACACCCATTCAACGGACGATGCCATCGGAAAATGAAACGCCTTGATTTCAACTTCTTCGATTATGACAGTTGGTGGAAACTCATTCCCATTTTCAACCGAAAGTCAGCTTCGAGGTCGTCCCTTCATAAGAATTGTCCTTCAAGATTCAATAGTCAATTGCCGGTCGTTCTCGATTGGACCGTTGATTGCCGAATAAAATTGATGAGGCGATGTTCGGATTCTTCAGACGGCGCGAACTCGCGAACACTGCAAGGAACTCGCCTGACAGGCCAGAGAACGCTTCAGGAAGCGATGACGATTCATAAGCTCACCAATCAGATTGAATAGAAAAGACAGAGGGTGTATTTTTTTTTACGACAGAATGTCTTCGAGTCTTCGAAGGGGTGCATATTAGCTAGGGCACAACCGAAGCAGCGGCTTTGAGAGGGATTAGAAAAAGAGCTCCTTATCCACGTCGATATTTTGATACGACAAATCTCCGTGGTCCTGTAGGTGTGAAGTAGCTTGATGGCGTTACGTCGTCCATGACTTCAGGTAAGGCCTATTCGGAGAGCTTGAGAATGAGGAACAAAAAAAGGTATGGGCGGACTCACGACGATACCCCAGCGCCATAAGGGTGGGTGCAGAAACGGCGAGAATTCCCAGATGTCCTTAGGTTCTGGACTCGCGCCGTCTTGAATATCTGGATATCATCCACCGGATCTGAGTAAACGGATAGATCGAACCCCCCTAAAAAAAGATGAAGAAAGATTAATTTGCGCAACTGAAATATGTTGAAATCTGATCGTCTTTTCAGCAAGAAAGACTCACTCTGGCCTTGGTGGATTAATAGAATAGCAGGTTTTCTATAACGCCCGACATGACTGAGAAATCGAGCTAACGACCATGTATTCTGCCGTTAGTGTCATGCGAAAGTTGGGCAGTGCATATACACTCAGATGACATGCACCTCCCCATAACGCGGCCCGCTCGCACGCACGGTGAAACGTCTGATGCAACCAACATAGGAGCCGTAGGAGCCGTGGAGTCCTTGTGAACGAGAGCAATCAACCACATAAAGAAACGCCAGTCCCAGAGGTACTGCAAGTTTCACCCAGGTGATAAATAACTGAGAAAGCTTTGAGTCATTGAGGACGAATGTGGTCAAATGAATGTCTTGAAACATTAGGCCTTAAGGCTTGCAGAAGATGGAGAGATTCCACTCAAGGTTTAACAAAGAATCAGGATTTGAACGCGAGAAGTAACGGAACATCTTCACTTCCAGAGATCAGGTTATTGAATAAAGATTTGAGAGCCCTTCCATGCAGACTGCTCCGGGAATCATTAAAGATACCATTTGTCAAGTCGATGGGAAGAGTTTGCTGTGATACAACTAGCGCGATGCGTGCGATCAACCCTAGAAGCACGAGGGATTGAAACAGCCCTTTACGCCCGCGGCTAAACTTGTAAAAAGAGACCATTAGATACAAAGACTCCCAGATATGTGAATGGCTCCTACCCAGCGGTCTGGTGAACCTATTCAAAGGAGAGAATAGGGAGACGAATGTTCCATGAAACTTAGAAGCTGCAAATTACGATACATATGCATCGCTACTGAGGATAAGCACATGGCAGCCCATTTCGCATCTTGATCCAAGTGAGCTGGAGAGTCCCGAGAACCGCAAGGCTTTGTGAAAGGTTGGAAAACATGAAACGGTGTCCAATAAGCATCCATGAATGAACAGCGCGCCAAATAAAGTTCAGGTATGGCATTACAAACTTTCTTTGCTTTCGCCAGAGAAGCAAACTGGTTTGAAATCATCCCAAGTGAGATCGGCACCATAGAGATTCAGATGTCGGAAATTCGACATAACCCTGTGGTTTTTCCGCGGCCTGCTGTTTGTATGTGCAAATATCCTGCATCGACGGTGTTAATTTGGGTGGTCTTGAGGTGGTCTTGAAGGAATTTTTGCTGACTATAGTAGCGAAGAAGACGGTGCTGAAATGAGCCGTCTCAGGAGGTTGGTTTGAGGACACGATAGGGCCATGCCCATTTTGGGTGCAGTCGTACACCCGTCTCGTGGGAAAGTTTTGTCCGGCGCTGAAGCACAAATTCTTGCCTTGCCAACACCGTTCACGTCGTTCTCTAAACCATGTCTCAAGTCGTCGGCAATGTATGTATCTCATAAGGTGCTTTTGTTATGCTCTGACTCTTCTTTATAGACCGCTCTTGCATACGCGAGGGTCTGGCACCACGTCGATGCATCTGACCGCATTTTGGGTAAGCTCGCGGAAAGGATAGCGTTGGTGTTAATGGGCAAGCACAAACCCATTTATGATCCCAGCGGTGCGTGTCTTATTCTAAATGCCTGGGATATGAAGCATTGAACGGTCATATAGTGGATTGCGGGGACTACGTGATCGTCACCAACTCTAGAAGGGTAAAAGTTACAGGAAGGAAGGAAGAACAACTACTATTCCGAAAGCATTCTATGTTTCCAGGAGGATTGAAGGAGACGCCATACAAGGCTATGAAAGATAAAAACCCTGATGAGGTGCGTGTGTTTCACTACGTCGCGTGTTAGCGTTCTGCTACTTACCGTACATTTTTTTTTAACTTCGTCTAGATCATTCGACACGCAGTGTCAGGCATGTTACCCAAGAACAAACTACGAGAACGCCGTCTGGAACGTCTCAAGATATTCCCATCTCACCGCATGGGTATATTGGGCGCGAATGTTATGCGAAGTTGGGATGATGGTACTCTGCCACCCAATTACAAACCTTCGATACCTACCACCTCCGAAACCCTCAAAAAGCTGAACGAAAAAAGTGAAAAAGCGTCGTCTTAACAGCTGTTTCCCCCTTGTATCTATCCGTATAATTCATACTTAATTCGACACCGCCTCATGCCTTGAAGCGGACACCTCGAAGTTCACAAAGTCCCGAATGAAAAACCGGAGATATGCAAAAACCGGATCAGTCAGCACTCAAGTACATATACTGCCATGTACGGCAAATTGGCAGAGCCAGAGAAGATCACGAAACAACTATCTAACACTCCGAGGTTTCGCCTTCTAGTAGTATATTGTGGAATATGTAGGTATACCAGAATCAATAGCCGGGAAGCAATTTCCGATCTGCGATCTGCGAGCGACCGCATATGCGGCTTGTATGTAAACGTTAACCGTAGTAGGGAGGCAAAGAAAAGAGGGGGCTTACCTGGAGTGATGGCGTTTCCTGTTTCGCCCAACTCAGAAAATCTTCTGTCCAAGCGAGCAAAGAAAAATGACCAAAAAAAAAAGAACGTCTCCGCCTTCTTGAATGGTACAATCTTCCTGATAAATGTATCAATGTGAATCGATGGGCCTCATTGAGATCAAGATCCTTTTCGCATGTTGTTAAAATTTTGGACCTATTCAGTCAAATGGCCGTCGAACCCGAGTACATCGTATGTTCGGGGGGTAAGGGCTGATCCGGAGCGGTCTGAATGGGATTGTCCGCGTCAGATTCCAGTTCGTCCTCCTGGTGTACAGGGATCTTGACCGCGGTGTCGGCATCCTGTCGACGATTATCGGAAGAATCGACAAGGACATGATTAGCACTGGGCTGAATTCCAGAAGTAGGCGGCGAATCACAGACAACTTCGCTCCGTCCAGAACTGCCCTCCTCTGCGTCACCTCTCAGCACGTCATCTTCTGTTTCGCTGAAGTCGTCTAGCTTATCACCTTCCTCGTCTGATCCTCCGCTGCTACCGCCGTCCTCTCCAGATCCGCCCAAGTCGCTGTTGTCCATATGTCTCTGCTCTCTGAAATTTGCTTTTACCCGATTTCTCTCTTCTTCCTCTTCCTCGCCGTTTGGTTCCTCGTCTGGTTCACCATCTCGTCCTCCTTCATCCTCATCCTCCCATTCGCCTTCTTCTTCATCCTCTCCTTCTTCTTCATACTCTCTTTCTTCTTCATCCTCTCCTTCTTCGTCCTCCCCGTTTTCGTCTTCTTCCCCGCCTCCTTCTTCAAAATCTTCCTCAGGCGTGTAAGCTTCACGCATTTCTTGTTCCCAACCATCGGGAATTTGAGGGGTCAAGAGGTGGGCAATGTGCTCTTGAACTAGCATGCCTGGAACACGGAAATAAATAAATGAAATAGAGGAAAAGGCATTAACGCGTTTACGGACCTAGGGCCATGATAGCAGAGCCGTCGAACATCTTGTACATATCCGTATAAAGTTTTGCCGGGGGTCGACGTCGACCTTTCCTCTTGGCCTTTCCTTTTCCTTTTACATCTTTATTGTCTGTGTCGCCATTGCCATCTGGGTCGCTGTCTTCGTCTTCATCCTCCTCTGAGTCGCTGGCTGGATCTCGCTGCAAAGAATCTTCACCAAGATTCGAAGACGGGGGTAATGAAGGAGAATGCGAAAGACTGGCATTCCGACTTGTGAGGCCTTCATTCTCGCGCCTGGCACGTCGTCGGAGCATTTTCTTCTTTCTTTCTTTGCGATACTCCCGGGAAATATTCAGCAATTGCCCTCTCTCTGTATAGAATTCAGAGGCAAATCTATGGATAGCTTTCAAAAGATCCTAAAGAAAAAATGTTTAGAAAGAAAATCTTTCGAAATAGAGATAGCACTTACTGTAGAAGGTTCGAAAGGAAAAGTTTCGTCAGTCAGTTCGCTGTCTGAAGTAATATTTTGATCTGCCTCGACATCCTTTGAACCAGAGGTAGGAGGATTTAAATAATCATAATCTGCCGCAAATTTTTGCCGTTTGGGCTTTCGTTCGTCGAATCGTTTCGGTTTACGCTTCTTGCCTCGCTCGGAGGAATCGCTGCCTTCGTCTGCTGATTGTCCATCAACTGATACACCAGACTCCTTCTCTCCTGGGTCATCGATTTCTTTTGCGTTATCATCTTCATCATGTTCTGGCTCGTCAGAGGTGTTCTTGGTCTTTTTCCGGAACTTGGGAATGTGCGCGGAACCGCCTGCATCTCTGGCAATCCAATTTGAGCGAGCATTCTGCACAGTTACTTTGACGAGATGCGGCCTAAGATTACTTGACTTTTGGTACGCGCGTGCCATCAGGGTGCAGTCGGAGGTCTGAATAGTCGTAGACTGTACTCAAACGAGGATCCGTCATGAAACTACGAAGGAGAGTCGAGCAATGATTGGCTGCAACGTCGGTGTCACTTCCTCATCGGGATTCCACACGTGACTCAATCACCAGGAAGAACCTTCCAAGAAAGTACTGATCTCGCGAAAAGTAGAAAACATCTGAGACAAAAGGCATGTAAAAATTACTCTAGTTTAGCCTAGGGAGGCTACGTCTCACATTTTTTTGCGGGTCATCAAATGAGCATTAAAACAATCCGAGCTCCAGCAGCACACATATACAGCAGAGTCATCGTGATCACTGGCACAGTGACAGACACCGCAAGCAAAAACGGTCGAAGACAAAAACGGTGTCCTGACTACACGGTGTCTATCTAGATCTGCCATATTTCAGGTAACAAAAGGGCCTGGACAGTGGTCATCTGGTCATGGGCACGAGGTAGTAAGTACAGCGCCCTGGTTGGCACAGTCTTGACTCACAGACCATCATGGAGGCTCGAGGAGATCCTAGGATTCAAAAATAATTTCTCACCGACTTGCAGCATGCTTACCGACATTAACATATAAATTAAGGATGTACTTGCAGGTTACACGGCCGCAGATCTTCTCAGATTTTCTATCACTATGAATGTCAATCGTTAATTACGATTACTAGTACCCTGCCTGTAGTCAGAAAATGCTAGTATACGTATTAGCGTACACGAGCCATACAATAATTCACCTTGACAAGCAGCATCATAGGGGTGAGGGCTCACGCTGAGAGCCAATTTGTTCCAAATCATTGCCTTCTATAAAGATACTATCGACCAGCGCGATGCCATGGAACTACGGGCAGCTGACTGTGGGCTTCATATCGGCCGGCCCATCGCAGGA
>JADNRV010000216.1:0-80737 GCA_015499995.1 Flammula alnicola | reverse complement strand
TTTTGATGAACCAAACCAACTTCAATGTAGCTGCAAAAATCGCAGGTTAGTTTTGATTACTTGACTGTTCTTGGTGATATCTAATCGATATTGATATTCAGAGAACATTATGAGTTCCGATCGCTTTCAGCGCACCTGGACTCCGTCATAAGCAAACTGCAAGACTGTCATCCTTATGTCAAATTGATGGGCTATCTTATTGCTCTTGCTCTTATCAAGAAGTTATCAGGAGGACATCAGATAGAAATAGCTCATAAGATCCTTGGTGTGATGGCTATTGACCAGCTCTCGGCATCGACGACATGTCGCAGGAACATCTTACTCTGGATGTAAGCATAATTTATATCGCTCTTCGTATTATATCGCTGACAACTACATTTTCCTAGTCTACTGGAGATATTTCCCTTGGGAAGTACATCATCACGAAGCCCAATAGCACGACGGCGTTGAACTGGCTGCAAATTTCCGTCATCGCAGCCATTTCGCGGATACCAAAGCCCACGGACCTTGTCCTTGACTGGGTCTCAGAGTCGGCGTCTGTGAGTGAAGTTATGTGATATATATGCATCACATTAACAAGTTATTTAGGGGTCTATAGAACGGGGTCATCGTTACGTATCTCTTATGCGGACGATCTACCAACTCGCGAACGCGTCAACGACTCTTCCTGTCTTGTCGACGACCCTCCTTCAAATTTTGTTTGTCGCCCTGAAAGACGACGCCCTGGCATTTTTAGCTGGCATTTGGTCCGCTGGAAGCAAAGAGGACTTGAAAGATTCGAAGGCCATTTCTTTGTTACATGCCGCGGCGTTCTTGGAAGCGCATATCCTCGAGGACGACGGCGTAGATTTCCAAACGATATTGCCCACTCTCCTTGTGCCCCTGCAAAATCCTGATCCTGAAGTGTGCCAAGGGGCCTTAGAATGCATTTCGCGCATTCGTATACTGGCTGATCGTAAACTTTCATCGGTTTATCGATTCGACACCATCTACGGCCAGAGCGACAGTGAGTAACCCTTTGTCAGATTTGCTTGCAAACCAAGTACTTATCACACGCAATAATCAGGAACGTTACAGTATTTGGACCAAGATGACCTAAGACGTTATCTTAATGCTCTTGTCGAGCACAGAGACCACTTTGCAAACGATCCGCCTATTTGAAGGTCTTCCACGAAGAGCATCTTGGGCGAACGAAAGCTGATAAAAAACGAGACGTCGAGTCAGTCCTTCGCCTCCTTTTGTTGCTGCCTTTGAGAGAACTAACAGGGTCTTTAGTTATAAGTATCGCGTTGTTTGCTACATCTTATCGCATGTAAATGCACTGTCCTCGGAAACTGTCCAAAATGCTCTTCTCAAGTCTACCGCAACGATAACCAACAAAGCGAGGATTCAGATTCTTCTTCCTACGATACAAGCCATTACGGAGAAGACGTCTTCTATGCCATCAACAGACGTCTTTGCACCGGTGTCCGAGGAATTTACAACGCGCATCCTGTCGTGCTTTGACTCTGCTGCTGCAGTATATCTTAACGAAGCAGCTGCAGCTTGGGACATCTTTTTACAAACGATTCGCACTTATCTGCGTTCAGGTCTTTACTTTCATCTTTACAGATTTATCTTCTCGTTCTCAACCTTTGTTTTCAGGAACCCCTTTGCCGCCACAGCAAGCACTTGCGCACTCCATCGAGAATGGATTATTCGTATCTCTAAGTCAACAACGTAGAATTGCGCTTTGCGAAGTTTTGTTAGCAGTGGGCTCGCAGGATTCCTCCGCTGTAAGTATCTATCTTTTCCTCCTTTTCCTACTCAAGCCTGAAGTGTCTTTTTTAGCAATCATTATCTAGACATGTGCTGGCATCCGTCCTTGTAGATGTTCCGCTTATTATCCATTTGCTCGACTCACTTGCTCCGGCAGGGCCGCTTTCTAGCCCTCGTGCTAGTAAGCGGGTCAAGATGACAGAGTTAGCATTCAGACTCATCATTACCCCCTCTTCATCCCGCTAACTGCTTTCTAGGTCTCCTGAGGATACGCTTCCTCGCCTAAGCCTTCTGGTTGAAATTCTAGGAACGAAATCGCTGCCTGGTTCGCTTGACCTCATTACACATCTTCTTGACACCCTCAGCAAGATTGTGCAAGCCTTACCGCCCACACAAGCCGATGTGAGCTACATCGAGCAACTCCTGATGTCTGCGGTTGAAAGTGCTGCATCAAAGATCAATGTTAATATTTTTTTCCATCTGATTTGTGCTATTTGCTTACTTTTGACCTCTAGGAGGTTCCGAACTTATCGCCGAGTGTAATAAGGTTGGATATTCTTGTCGAGGTCATTCGCGGTTAGCATTATATTTGTGCACCAAGTGGATTCAAACTAATAGTTGTATTTGTATCTCAGTGTCAGGCAATCCACAAACATTCCACCAAGCTCTCCTCTTAATCGCGAGTTTGGCTCGTCTCGCACCCGATTCTGTCCTTTACAACGTTATGCCCGTTTTCACCTTTATGGGCTCAAATGTCTTCCACCGCGACGATAGCTATAGTTTTAAGGTTGTTCAACAGGTAAGGGCTAAGATTTCGTGTTGCACATCCGTCTAACTTGTTCTGCAGACCATTGATGGGATTGTCCCAGTAATGGTATCCTCCTTGAAAGAAAATCATTCTCAACCTCTCGATCTCTATGTTGCCTCGAAAGAATTCCTTCGAGTGTTCACCGATGCTGCCAACCACATTCCTCGCCACAGGCGCAATAAGTTAGTATTTGGGACCGTTATCAGTTACAATTTGTTCATCGTATCTTCTTTAGTTTCTTTGCACATTTGGTCGACGTCCTCGGTTCTCGCGACTTCTCGGCACCTGTCTGCATGCTTTTACTAGAAAAGTCAGCTAACCGTATCGTTCGACAATCACCGGAAGAAGTGCAAAACTCGCTATCTCTCCCTACATCAGTGTTCCAACATAGCAGTTATGAGCTCCAAGTCCACGTCAGTTGCCATTTTCTCACTTTTTCTATATGGGTCTGACTTTTGGTTTTGGGCGTTACAGACTGCAATTGAAATCTTGAACGAGAGTCAACGCATTGTTACATATATCACAGACCCCAAATCGATCCAACCAATCTTCTTAGAAGGAAATGCGTATGTCTTGTCTCGTACTGTTCGTACTTATTCGTGTTTTGAACGATTTTTCCCCAGCGATGGTGACCATTCTGCTCCTTCGTCTTCTCTCCTGAGGCGACGAGCTCAAGCGCTGATCATTTTCGTTGGTTACGCGTTCAAGCCCAAAGCATCGGCCTCCACATCGTCGCACGAAAGCTCCACTAGTACTGTCATTGCCCGACTTATTACATTAGCTACGTTGCCAGAAGGCGCCTCCAACGAGACTAAAATCGACGAGATATCCGAGGCTGCTCGCTCGTCGATGAACAAACTTCTTCGCTCGATGTCGGTAGTCAACTTCGTTGAAGCCGTGCAGACGATGCTCGATTCCGGCGATGCAAAGGTATATTACCATCTCCAAAATGTTAAACTGCCTCCTGAACTGTATCCTAGGTCCAAGCAGGAGCACTTGAGCTACTTGCAAAGAGATTGCCTGATGTATCGGCTAAGACACGTCCAGGAATTACTGGCTCTATAATCAACATTTTGACGGCGATCAAGAATTTGCTAACCATCCAGAAAGAGGGTCAAGTCGTCATATACGCTTTCCAAGCTTTGAAATCCATTGCTACGACAATATGCCCAGGAGAAGAAGGCTCGCTGACAGACGTTGTTCCATTCGTGCTCTCTGCCACTAAAGAGAGGCTTTATGCAGGGGCGGCCCTAGGTGCCCTTTCCTCTATGTCGTAAGCTTGTTCCTTTCTTTCTTTCATAGCCATGTGCTAATTTTTGGTGTTAGCGTTAAACTCGGTCCTCGCACCATTCCATTCTTCCGAACAATCATCTCCCAGAGTATCGCTGTGCTTCGTGGTAATGACACGGGTGTGTCAATCTCTTTTTACGGCTGTCATTCTTTTGTCTCATAACTATCCTTGTAGATTTGTTTGAGGACGCCTTTGCGATCTTGCACGGGCTGTTGTTAACAATACCAACTTTCTGGGGAAGCAGTGAAGTGACGCAAGTTGTCTTCTTGTGTATGGATGAATCTTCTTCGACGTCCAAGCTTCTGGAATCAGCGTCATCATCCCTGGCAAAATCCCTTGCCAAACGAACACCCGCGAAGGTTCTTCTTCCAACTTTGCTGGATATGTGGCAGCCTCTGCAGTCGTCTAGGAACTTGGTAACTGTTTTACATAGTTTGCGTTGCACTGAGCCCTTACTCAAATCGCATGCCATCAGGGCAAAATCTCGGCATATTTCGAAGTTCTTTCACGGGCTCTGCAGCACGCCGATCGTCCCACAGTCTTGGAATATTTAAGAATTTCGTTCAAGAACTTCCTCGAGGCCTTGGATATTGTCAAAATCAATGACGAGGTAAAGAGTGACGGAACTTAATCTATTTGGGTAGGATGCTGACAGCTTTTCGTCATAGGCCCAATCTCGCGTTATCTCGGCCTTCAAAGAGCTTACAGTCAAGCTTAATGAAGCTGCCTTCAAACCTCTACTCCGTCGTTTATACGACTGGGCTTTCGTTGAAGATACAAGTATGTTTACTTTAGTCTTTGCGGAATTCGTCTCATGGCGGTCATAGATGACACTGCTCGCAAGGTTGTATTTGGACACCTCTATACCAGTCTCCTTGACTTCTTCAAGGTACTGAGCACAATTACTTTTCTACATCATCTTCGCTCACCTATTATTATTAAGGGCTTGATGGTTCCATACATGACATTCCTATTGCAACCATTCAGTGATATCTTGGCCTCTTTCACGACACTCAAGTCTGACAATTTCGAGCTCTGGTCGTCCATTATTCAGATACTTACTCGAACACTCAATTTCGACGATGGTGGTAAGTAACATCAATAGAAAGGTATCTTCTAACTGTTACTCATACTATGTATTGTATCTCTGCAGGATTCTGGCGCGATGATAAGCTACGACAGATTTCCGTTCCCTTGACAGAGCAGATCGAAGTCTGTGTCAAAGCAAACTTTGCAGACGGGAAAGCGCAACTGCAAGACTGCTTCGCAGCACTTGTCGAGAGCGTGATAGACGACACACTCCTGAAGACCATTAATTTGAACATCCTCATGCACACGCGCTCAGAGGACGCTCGCGTCCGCATCTTCGCGCTGGCGTCGTCAGAAGCATTGTGGCGTGTCAACGGTGGCAAACTCATTGGTACGTACTTGAAATGCATAATATATTTTTATTTTCCTTCGTCCTCGTTTTATGATGCCCAAAAATATTGACATTGACATTGTAGGATTTGTGGCTGAGACAGCGACGTTTATCGCGGAATGTGGGGAGGATGAGAATGACTTGGTTGTGAAAGAGTCTTTTAAATTGAAGGATGCAGTGGAGAGTGTGGCTGGCAAGATAGATGGATTATGAGGGATTGATTGCTTTTGCGGTACGCCTACTAGCCTAGGATGATGGATGGGAAGATAGGTGTATTATGTATGACTTGAGAGCATAAAAACCAAGAACGAAGAAAGTCATGACAGGTCATAAGATTGAAAAGCAAGAGCCGATGAGATGATTGAGATGACGGGGATATATCCAAAGAACCTGATACGATAGATAGATAAAAAAAGGATATAGAGAAAACCTGGGTAATAAAAAGGACAGTCAATGACCAACATACCCGCGTAGGGTGGGGTATATACTAGTGGTGTTGTATGTAAAAAGCAAGAGAAAAAGAAGAGAAGAGAACGAGGATAGGAAACTAGGATTCCTGAAGTAGCTTTTCGATAGCCATGCATTGGGAAAGTAGGAGCACGACGACCTGTCGGCCGCAAGCCTTGTGTACGATCAATGAGCTCTGCGAATAACATCACTCTTCAGTATCGAATTCACCTCGAAGCAATTATCATCGCTCAAACTCACTTTGAGTAAATCACTCGGACTAGGTCTGACTGCGGCTGGCTCTGAACATTTACGCAAAAAGTCATGGAATGCCGGCGAGAATAGCTCCGGTTGGCGTAAAGGCGGCCAGCGGTCTGCGAACTGTTGCGTGTCGGCGAATGGCGGGTCCTGCTGCGCCATCTCCCATACAGTTGCACCGAGAGACCAAACATCGACTTTGAGGGCATCATATGGAGGTCTGAAGAGAAAGATGAGTGAATACATTCAGGCTGAGAAGGGTGATGGGCTCACTTTCGCACTTCTGGAGCCTGTTATAGCGAAAGGATAAATGTTAAGTATACCTACCATTGTCGAGAAGGAAGAAATACTTGCCTGCCAGAATGGAACCCCAACAACATCCGAGCGCATGGGCGACTCGCGCGTCACTTGAACGGCGTTTGAAAAGTCCGCTATTTGCAAGAAATTAACATCCAAGACAAAAAGGAAGAATGACGAGACATACCGAGTTTGAGCACACCGTGTTTGTTGAGAAGTAAGTTGTCGGAGCGGACATCGCGATGGGCAATATTGTGCTTTTGGAGGTATTCCAATGCACGTAGGACCTATAAGAAAAGAGTAACAATACGTCAGCCAAGGTCGTACAGATATAGAGAAAAGGCGCAAAAACTCACGTCACTAGCGAACCTCGCGATCGTCCTCTCCTGCAGCTGCAGGCCATCTCCTACCAACCCAATAATATCCGCCAAACTCCTCTCCATAAGCTCCATCCGAACCCATAGTGAGTCCTCGACGAGGTCGACATACACTCCATCCATACCGAGGACATTATCATGACCAAGCCCCCTCATCAGAGTAAGTTCTTTCTGTAAATCCACGAGCTTCGGAGACCCGGAAGGAACGATGGCCACGCTCTTAATTGCCACCAACACTGGTCGGCCAGCCATGATCTCATCTGCGTCTTTTGCCTTAATAAGGGGCGGCAATCGAAGCTTGTGGGCCGTAGCGGGGTTGAGAACAGAGGCGAAGACGCTTCCGGAATCGCCCTCGGCGATCTCTTTCAAGTCAAGGTAATGGTCGCGTGGATCGACCGACTCGTCGATAAACTCTTCCAGAGGGGCGACGACAGCTGAGAGCCAACCGCGGTATCGCTGGAATGGAGACAAAGGCGTGGACGAGCCGGGCGTGGTGTTGCTCGTTACCAACGGCATAGCAGCACCTGAGAGCGGCTCGTCGCTGATAATGATTGTTGGCCTTGTTGGGTTTGTAGTAGATGCTGCAGCCGCGGCAGCCTCAGCCTCCATAGTCTCCTCGTCGGGATAGCCTTCGAACGGAGGATCGTATTCTTCCTCCTCTTCCGTGGCAGGCAACTTATTATGGCTATTGATATTCGGCATCCGAGATCTCTGATCAAATACCATCTTATCCGGAGTGGGTGACGGTGTTTGCGTTCCATCGAGGTAATACAGTAGCGGCGATGCAATGCCGCCATCTGTTGTCGTTGGTGTAGGCTGGAGCTCTTGCTCCTGCGAGCTCGACGAGAACGAACCACCAGAACCACCAGACTCTTCGCTTCCATTACCACCAAAGTGCGAGCTCAATGGCGAGGGCGGATGTTTCGCCTCAATCGGCGTTTGTGCTACAGAGGCAAGTCCGCTCGTTGTATTTGAGGGTGACACCGCCGACCTCTCCGAATCTCTTGAGCGATCCATCCTGCGCTTGTCGATAACATAGGCTCCTGCCCTCCTCGCCACCGACGCATTCCGCACAATCGTCGTCGCAGCCAAGGCCACTGTCAGCGTCGAGGTACTGCTCCGGCTCGAGTCACGGTTCGGGTCTCGGCCTACAAGTTCATGCTCGACTCCTGCTTCCAACCCACCCCGTTCTTGCGAGTGCGACACGCTCAAAAGCCTGCCAGGATCATCCCGCTCGCGGCTCGGACTTCGGACCCTGAGCGCTTTCGTGGGTATCTGTGTCTGGTCGTCGATACCATCATACCCCTCATACAGCTCCTCATCGCTATACTCGCTGCCATCATCCTCATCCTCGTCTCCCTCCTCCTCCTCCTGCACGCCATCCTCCATCTGCCTACCCCTTCTCTCATCCGCAGCACCCTTCGTACCCAAAACGCCCTCACTGGCACGAATCTTGCGCTGAGCCTCCATCCTTTCTTCCTCGGGCGTAAACGGCAATGTCGCAGAGAACGTCTCCGTCACCGCCGCAGAATACGTAGGCGAAACCCCAACAAAATCGCCAACAGTCTTCGGACTAGCAACCGCAGCCAACCCCACAGGCGGCAGCGACAGCGGAGTAGGTCCTTGAGCCTGAGCTTGTGCCTGCGCTTGTGTCTGACCAACACCCACCCCAGCACTCCTTAGCACGCCCTGCGCGCCAGGAGGCAGCGCCACAGACAAATGCAGCCCAGGAATCGAACTCATCATGCCCGGATCCATCATCTGCTCAATCTCGTTCCACAGCTGCGCAGAGTCCGGACCCGCAGACGACCCCGCAGGCGATACGACACCCTCTGCAGCAGTCGACCACGCCGTCGGCGGTGGGCTCAGCAGGTTTTCTGCTCCTGTGCGCGACGGGTAAGCCGATGGTGGTGGGTGCGCTTCGCCTGCCTCCGCGGATGTTTTGACCGCAGGCAGCGCCTTGTTCACATTCGCGCTGAGCGGCGTGGTTGGAGGCAGTGCCATGGGCGTAGGCGAAGCGGGCATGAAGCGCGCCGTGCTCGCAGGCTCTGCCATACCCGTCATGGGCGCAGGTGAGTCCCGGCCCGAATCATCCCGTCCCGATGGGGCGTGGGAACCCGTACTACTGGCGGGTGTCTGCGAGCGCGAATTTGAGCGCGATCTAGAGGCGGCGGCAGTCCTGGCTGCCACGGCTGCGTACGCGAATGGATGTGGTGCAGCCAGCGGAAGCGAGGAGGAGGAAGACGAGGCAGCGTTGGGGTTGGCGATGATAATTGGCGGGATGGGGCGGGACGGCGGCGGCTTCGACGTGGGCAGCGGTTGGCCGGCTTTGCGCATCGTGGCCACAGGGCGCTGCGGCGGCGTGTTCGATCTGGCTGGTTGCTGTTGCAGCTGAGCCTGAGCGTGTGATGGCGCTTGTGACTGGGACTGGAACGCAGAAGGCCTCGCGGTCATCGAACCCGCAGTTGCAGTCGCAGGTGCGCTCATCGGCTCCTTCTCCTTCGCCCTATCACCAAAGCTCAACCCAAAATCCTGACCAAACCCTAACCCCCTACCCTCGCCCGATATCCCAGAAAGCAGCGCCTCAGACCACGACGACAAATCCGAGCTGTCCGAATACTGGTGCAACGACAGCCTCGGCGGCAGCGCTGGTGTTTTCTTCGTCGGCACATTGGTTGTCGATGTCGTTGAATCCATACTAGAAAACGAGGTATCCGCCGCACCATCACCACCACCACCACCACCACCAGACGAAGACGACGCAGCAGGCGGCTGACTCCAATTATACGACCCTCCCATACCCGCACCAACAGGCAACGGCGGCGCCGGCGACGCCTCGGGAATACTCTCCAGCGACGTCATCGAGCCTGAGTGCTTATGCCCCCTCCCAAGCGACCGCAAACTACCCGCGCTCGCATTCTGCCTCAAACTCTGCGCGAGGCTCGACATGCTCTGGCTCTGCTGCATCTTTGTCTTGAGCGAGCCCTGCGAGCCCTGGCTCTTCACCGATTGCGCGGCGTTGGACGGCTGGCGTCTCAGGGGCGTCGGCATAGACCCTTGTGCTTGCATTTGCGGGGCAGTTGCACTGGTATCATGACTCTTCAACTCGCCTTCCCGACTCCTAACCGACGCACTCCTGCTTAACCCCACCCCAGCTCCAACCCCAGTATGACTCCGCGTACTCGCATCCGTCGCCGCCCTGGGCCGCCTATACTGCTCCCACACAGGCGCCACACCCCGCTCCTCGCCCTCTGCAGGCAACGACGCGAACTCCTCGTCCGAATCCTCCTCATCCTCTGCTTCCTCCTCCTCATCCCCACCTTCCCCTGATGCCGACGCCGACGCCGCACCCTTCTTGCTCCTAAATGACGGAAACGACCCCTTCTTCCCCTTCGGCTTCTTCATCCCAGCCCCAACGCCCTCCTTGCCTGACCCCCGCAGCTTCATCTTCATAACGCCCCTTCCCGCCGAACTCCTCACCGCGCCAACAAGCGTGCTGCCCTTGCTCACGACCCCCGCAGCGACGATCGACGACGCATGCGCGATCGACGACGAGGCCGTGGCGAACCCGCTCGAAGTGGTTTTCCACGTGGATGTGACGTTGGCTGGGAGCGCGGGCACGGGCACGGGTGCGGACGAGGTCGAGGCTAACGCGGAACTCGATGCAGACGCGGACGTAGACGCAGATGCATATAGCGCATCCGACCCATGCCCATGCGAGGACGTCGACGACGACTCTTTCGATTTGGTCTTGGCGATCTTCGTCCCCCAAATACTCGACTTCTTCTCCTTGACCTCCTTCCCACTCGCACTGGCAGTCGGAATCGCAGCCGCGTTCGCCGCCCTTTCCTCGCCCTCCAAACCCATATCCATCCCATCCACATCCACCCCTGCTTCCACACTACCCCCTGTTCCTACTCCTACTCCTGCCCCATCGCCATCGTCATCCGCATTAACAACCTTGAACCGCATCCCACCCCCCGGCCCTCCAGCCGGTCCAACCCCGCGCGCACTAATCGTACTCGCACCCGACGCCCCCGACTCCGACCCCAATCGCACCGGCACCCTCGCTAGAGGCGTATCGTCGTCATCGTCGTCTGCATCCGATACATACGCGCCGCGCACAGTGTACGCCGGGTTCGCTGTTGCTGTCCTAGTACTGCTGGCATAAGACGACGAGTCGGCGGGATTGTATTTATATGCGGTCGAGTTGTTGAGCCCGGCGAACGAATTCGAGGTCATGGTGTTGTCGTAGCTGCTGTTGCCGTGGTTGGATCTGGCGGAGGAAGGTTAGCAATGTAATTCCTCTTCGCGTAAAATAACGTAGTAGAGATATGTAGGACGATGACGATGATAAACATCAATCACCACACCCAGCACAGAAAAAAAATCCACATCCAAAAAAAACTACTCACTCGCTCGCATCATACCCCGAATACTCCTCGCTATACCCCACCGTCGACAGCGATGCCTGGTTCGCCCTGTGCTCCTGTCCTTGTCCTTGCCGTTGTCCTTCCACCTCCTTCCTCCTCCGCGCCTCTAGCTCATCCTCGAGATCAGCGTCCAAAGGCGACGAGGGCGGCTTGCGTTTGGGTGGGGGTTTCCTGCCCGTCGTTGTCGTTGTTAGCGGTGTGCTTGAGGAGGACGACGCAGCCGCGTTCGAGGTTGAGGTGCTCGCGTTGGTGTTCGAAGTTGCATGAGTAGTTGAATTTGTAGAAGACGACGACGTGTTGATGCTCGGCAGCGCAGGCCTCGTACTCGTAGCTGCACTTGGGAAAGGCGACGATGCGGGCTCCGAGCTGGCGTTGTTCGGATTGAGGTTCGATGGCGCGGAAGGACCGATGCGGTGCAGCGAGGTCGTCCGTGGCGTCGGGTGCGTCAGCACCGGTACTCCAGCAGTGGTTCCGTTCGTGTTGCTACTAGTAGGGTTATTAGTGCCGTAGATGGCATTGAAGTAGATACGTACCCAGGAAACCCAGCCAGCGCAGGACTGCGTGGACGCTCGTTGTACAGATAGCGGAGGTCGGGCGGGGAGCGGACGCCTGCTGCACGGCGCGCCTGGATGGCCGCGATCTCTTCTTCCGTGAAGCCTGCCGAGGCGAGCGAGGTGGACCATGAGGGTGGAATGCCGACGTATCTACGGGTGGAGGGGTTAGTAGGGGTGGTTTGTAGGAATGAAGAAGCAGCAGTGATGGAGGACATACCCTTCATCCACGTGAATATTATGCTACACAGCCAATTCGTTAGCTGTTGACGAACCATCGAGGGAACAAGACACACCTGAAAGTTCCACGGGAGGGAGATGCCCTCATCCTCCTGCGGGGGCGGAGGCAGGTCGCCCTCGTCCGAGCCGTTGCTACTCGCACTGATGCTGTTGCTAATGACGATCACAGAGCCAGAAGAGCTTGTTGAAGGGGCACTGCTGCTCGTACCCGGGGGCGGCGAGCGCGGGCTGCGCTTCGAAAACTTGAGAAACGCCAGTGCCTTGTCTTTCTTTGACGCGACGGACATGGTCGTTTGCCTGTTGTTACTTGTGACGGAGGGGGGGTCGGTGTTTGAGGGAGGTGGCGAGAGGACGAGTGAGGGCGTAGAGTTGTTATTGGTCATACTGGTGGTGGTGGTGTTGCTGGTCTCAAAGGAAAAGAGAGGCGACGGCGACGGCGAGTTGGCACGGCGGATGGCGTACTGGATGCTGGGCGAGAGGGGCGAGGAGGGTGCAGTGCTGTCGGCGGCAAAGAGCGACGGTTGGGATGGGTTTGCAGTGCGCTGGTAGATGTAGTCCTTTGGCGGCAGTGGAGGTGGCTTGGAGCTGTTTGCAAACTTGAAAGGGTTGAAGCGGTTGTTTTCCATGGTTGCATGGGGGCCAGTAATAATCCGCAGAGAGAGATCCGGCCAACCACAAAGTTTGGTTCTGTTTCCGTCAACAACGATCGGCCTCTTTCTCTCCGATTACAATGGCCAACTCTGCAACATCTCCATGGTCCATTCTTCCCCTGTATCAACACCCAACCTGCTTCCGGTCACCGGACTTGGCAACATACAGCCACTCCACACCCCCATACATGTCGGCGTACTCCTGTGGCCACTATACACCGCCGCTTATTTCATGCTCACCCCTCGTATTCAGCAATCACCGTTAGACAGCGTCGGATGACCACTATCGTCTCGAAAGTCTATTTCCAATGACACAACCACATGCACACGTCGACACTCCACTCCTCGAGCCAGCTCGCTGACATCTTTCAATTGCCTTTCGACATATCCACCCCGAGAGAAACAGTCCATCCCGGGCCCGCCTCCTTGTCCTCCCCGCCGTCAAACCCCAAGTTCATCACCTTCCGCAGTCCTTCTCCCAGCTCCACACATGCACGACAAACCCTGCCTCTGTGCCCGCCCCGCAATGTTCCTCGTACCGAAAAGAACCACGCCCCGGTCCTTCGACTACTACAGCATTTACAACAACTCATGGATGTCGCCCTCGGATCTTGTCAGCAACGACGAAGCGGAGAATCGAGTGCATACCGATGCCCAACCAACATCCGTCCATCAACGCCAATCGAAAGGGTTGCAACGGCTGGCGACTATACCCACTCTTCGTCAACCTTGGCTCCTTTCCTCCGCGCTCCTTCGCTCCTCAGTGAGGATGCCCGCGTTACGCCCTCTTCTACGGCCTGAGCGCTTGCGAGCTCTCTGGTGCTTGACGGCGTCGATACGGCTGGCGAATGCCCAAGGTCAGTAGCACAACACCTCCGCTTCCTCACATCTGACTTACCTTGTGCTCATCGTGTACAGACCACCCACCCGTTCCTCATTTCCACCCTAAACTCCTATGTATCTCACCCCCATCCCTCTCTCTTGCCGCGAAGTCGCTGGACAAAGCCAAAGTCAGCCATGAATGCTCTCGAATAACGACTTACCGGTATCGTTTCACACCACAGCGAGGCTACGGCGGAGGCGGAGCGCAGCAGCGAAGCTGGGATGCACCAACGAGAGCAAGATCAGCGTCAGCACCGATCGAGCAGCGAGACGACTACGCACCGGCCCATCTAGGCTTCTGCGAACCGATCTTCGCGACGGTGGCAACACGCAATCATGGCCGACGTTGGAGATCGGAGACAGAGCATACACGACGCGAGAAGTTGTCGGCAACGGCGGGGCAGATTGGGCATCAAGAAGGCAGAACGAAACATGTAAGTTCCGGGCTCGTATCATGAGGTAGAGCGCCTGGACTCACTCACCAATGTTCTTGCGTACAGCTTGTGCATTGCTCGTATCCTCGGGCGCCATCAAGTCGGCGACGGCGACATGCACGAGAAACGACACAAATGGCCTGACGGACGTGGCGGCGGCGGCGAATGGGCGTAGTAGCGTGATGGCGAATGAGTGGAGTAGACGAGGTGTTGAAACAAACAGCGCGTAAGTTTGACCATACGTTCTCGGTAAAGAATGTCTTTGCTTACCTTGTGGTTCTCGCACCCAGCCCTTTATTCTACGTGTAGCAGGAACACATTGGCATCAAGCTGGAAGAATGGAAACGGACATACCTGTTGGATTTAACAAGGCCGTCGTTACCCCTCCGCTGTACCCCGGAGCATCGCTCACGAATCTGAGCCGGTGTCGTGTCGTTGTGTCTCGTTCGTTGGTTTTTCGTGGTGCTCGCGAGGTTAGAGGGCAAGGAATGCTCGGTGATGCGGAAAGGAGCGGATCGAGAAGCACCTTAAAAACGAATGCAATAAGTACGTGTTAATTCAACATCCGGGTCCCAGGGATAGTGCTTACCGTGTGTTTCGTCGCAGGAGGCACAGTCCTTCCCTGCTGTCGACGTTTATGGCCATGTACAGCCATCCCACACGCTTTCGTGCCCCTCCTTCAATCGCCACGCCATCGTCCTCGACTGTTCGGTTGTCAGCCGTCGGCGCTCAGTAATGGGAGTTAGGAGCTGCAAAGACAATACCATGACGGTGTTAGAACGAGAGGAATCACAGCAAGGCAGTAGCGGATACGTACACGTACGAGATATGGGCACGCGATGCAGCCTGGACGGCGGTGGTCAGCGGCCAGTCGGATATTGATACAGTGTCGCTGGCGGAGATGGGCGAGAGTTGGGGTTGGGGTCGTCAGCGTGCGAGGAGGCGAGGAGAGACGACGACGACGACGACGTACGTTGGCCGACATGCGCTGCGCGTGTGGTGGCGAATTCCGCCCTGCAGTCGATCGGAGGTGGGCGGTATGGATGTGCGCGTCGCTGGCTGGGCATACGAACGCGCTGGTGCCAGTGGGTGTGATGGTGTGCGGACCCACGTCGTCGGGCTTCGATGTTTCTTGACGCCGTCTCCGAGGACGTTTATGAACCTTATGCGCGCCAATTCTCGTCCTTCGTCGTCCGTCTATGCGAGAAACGTATCCTATGGTCGACGACAACACACGGGGCAAGATCTCCGAGGGCGAGGAGGAGAGGAGAACGTGTAACGCGTACCGAGAGATACGGTTGCATGGCGAGAATCTGGGGTTAAACGGGGGGTCAGCAGGTACCGAGGCGATGAGTACGAGCCTTGGTCGTACCTTTGCTATGCAATGGCGCGCTGACGGGTGGTATAGGGTGAATCGACAGTCTCCGCTAAGGTGAGCAGCAAGGCTTACTTACGTGCATGAGAACAGTTGCTGACCGTAATGTGATGCTCTAGATATGATATTATCAGCGACAAGCAGGCGGAGAAGAACCGACAAAGGCACTTACGAATGCGCTATGAACTCGATGGTACAGGCGAGCATGGGCGAGACGGACTTGGAGCGGCTAGTCCGATGATGATAGCGGAGAGGGCTCGGGAGATGAGTAGGCGAGGAGAGGAGAGGAGGAGGGAAGGGAGGAAGGGGATGAGGAGATGGGGTAAATTCTCGCCTCCCTTTATAGATTTTCGACACACCTTGTACGTAGGGTAGCGGAATGTAATCAGTATGATCAAGGGTCGTACAGGGTCTTGGACCAACAATTCGCTAAGCGAGCGTTTGATCGGCGCTTGTCCGACCATCCATCCCTCCGTCTGACTTTCGTGCACTCCTCTACTACCTTTGTTGAGCAGTGGCTACCTATTAACTGAGAGGTCTACTCAACCAATAAAGAGAGAAATTCCAGGTGGGCCCAAGGTTTTTTATTCGTTTAGAGATTACATGCTAATGGCTGTCTTTCTCAAATTCAACAGTCCTCAGACTATACCCAAAACTTGACCTGCCTTGCTCACACTCCCTCCGAGCCTCGACCACCAACCTGCCGACCCAGCCGAACCATTATAGCATCCAGAACATCCCTGTTAATTCCCTGAATCCACCTGAATTCACGATTAAGGCGGATTCCGTGCGTACGCAATGCATGCCGTCTCCAGTTGCAAGGAGAACTTTTCAGCCAGGCGAAACGTTCTGGCGCAATGTTCTAGGCTGACAGGACCCTTGATGGGGTGATATATGAGATTTTACGTGCGTTTTTGAGGTCCCCGTTGGACGTGGATTTCAATTGGAATCGGAAACGGGGGTCGAGGAGAAGGTGTTGTCGGTGAGTGGTTGCTATCTTCTGCGGTATGTTACTCACTTGGTGGTAATTATAGGAGCACTAACCGAGCATGGCGTGTGCTTGGAGGCACTGTAAAAGCGGTATTTCCAGCGCAAGCGATGTTCCAGCGATCTAGGCGTGTCCGTGAGTCCACCTTTCGATCTGTGTTCAAACGGCATATACGTTTGCCAATATGTGAGCGACGGGACCCTGGACAGAATAGGAGTATTATACGTACATTATGAGAAGGTTCTGGTTGTTTTATGGTGTAATCAGTGTATTGGGATGGAGGTGAGATGCTGTACTACAGCCTCGGAGTTTGAGATGCAGAACTCGACCGTCCTGTGCGTTGTCTCCTAAAATATATTAGCACCGAATGTTATAATATCATATACTGTTCCAATTGAACTTGACCTTTCTCATTTCAATTCGCTTTTAGTGTCGTTTTCAGATTTCGAGTTTGCGGCCGACGATGATTGCGCCACACTCTGCCTCATCAAGTTGGCCTCATCCAGAAAACTCGAACTTCAAAATGCTACGCTCCCTGTACACCCTTTCAGCCAAAATTACATCGTAATTTCTGCTTTTCTCTAAGATATAGAACCCTAAATCATGAAATACATGCGGAATGACGATTGGGGCTTCAATGCAATGAGAGGTTTGAAGCGCTGTTCGGCCTCAAGATCTCTTCGTTGCCTTCCCTCGCGCAAATTTTTTGACAGGACCCTTGATTGATGTAAAAGCTTTACCGAAGCCAAGGAATTCAATGCAGGTAATTTTTCAGACATGAAACAGAGAATTGGGGATGGAGGAGATGGAGAGGACATTGATCCCGGGACCATTGGTGTATCTCGACTACTTCGATTGCTCCATCTTTCGTTGACGGTATTCCGTAAGATACATTTATTCAAGGAGCTAATCAGGTTACTATGGCAGTGCGTTCTTTGTTCCATTGCAAATGAGAACGCTGCTTGAGTGCTGCACCACACACTCTGTCAGGTAAATCTCCCGGATTCAGAGGCCCAAGTTGAAACCGTGGTTCATGTCAATAGCGGCTTGTTGTGTGCCTACTCTTTATGTTAAAGCTATACATATATACTATTCGATTCATATTTTAGAAAAGCGAAAGGCCGATGATGCCCCAACTTCCTTAACCATTACGAGGACATTTCGGCCCCTGGGCGCTTATTTCAGTACCTTGTACGCCAGTCTGTCAGAAAGATGACAGTGTTATACTGACTGAGCTGGACATCAGGCTTTATGTACTGACTGGTTGATTCCAATTCTATTGAGAGTTGAAAATTGAGCGCGAGGACTTTGAAAGCGCAGAGTATTTGCTGAATTTGGTTGACACGTGAGAGCGATCGCAAGACCACACGGCGCGCTCTTGATCTCGCCATCTTCAATCACTCAACATTACACGAAAGCCTGATTCCAGCCAAATATGTGCAGGTGAGCTGAATCATCTAATTCTCGATACTAACTGCAGGAAATCCGGGTAAAGAATGCGGCCACGTCTCAGCGGCAGCGCACGACATCACTGTCAATCGATCATGGTGAGATTTACCATTATCTGGGGAAGCTATCAGAAAATGAAGACAAGTATAGGTCGGCTTCAAAGTTACGCACGTCGATGACTGAAAAGATGGAAAATTGATTTGCAAGGTTCAGTACTCGGGCTATCATGCTGGAGTGGCCAAGCCTCATTAACAGAGAGGCTGGGACAAGAAATTATGACGAGAATTGGAAATTGACAAGGTGAGTTACATACGATGGGTTTACTCGATACGGCTGAACATTCCGGCCTGAGATAGTGAGACAAAGTCAGCTCAGTATTGCATAAAAGAATTCAAGTCTGTGCAAAGAACCAATGTGATTAATTGACAGTAGGAAATTGAATTCTACTCACAGCGGGGTCCAGACATATTGACTTGGGAAAAATACAAAGCACAAAGGGAGACTCGCTTGGAGTGGGATACGGCGAAGATGATGTCGAGACGGACATGGAAAATAGGACTTAGACAGGAAGCGCGGAGAGCTTGGACCGAACAACTGTCAACGGGGAAAGTGTATGCGAGATGGGCTATGTTTCATGTGTCAAAAAGGTAAGGAACTTGTCGATAGGGTCATTCGCAATATGGGTAATTGACTACCCAAATTTTAAATTAGATTCACAGCCGGCTTGCTAGAGGCCTGTGTCATATTCAAGCTGTGAGTGTTGTTCTGCCTGCCGCTTTCCAGCAGCAGAAACTGTGAGCCATTCAAGGACCTTAAGTGAGAGATAAATATCCACTGAAATATTTCACTGGAGAAGAATTCTGATTCACTGATGCGACTCAGCGCGGCCAGGCTTGAATTTGTTGCCCGGAAATTCACTCAAACTCACGGGGACCTTAAGACTTAAGCTCATCTCGTTATGTCAGGGTCTAAATATGCGAAGCAAAGCTTCACATAGTTGGCATGGAAAGGAATGTGTCAAATTAGAATCCACTGTGACTTTCCTCAGGGAGCTCAGCCTGGTAGCAAATTGCTAACAGGTAGAACATCCTGAGGAAAATTACAGGTGATGCTATGAGAGAAACATGAAAGGAAAATAAATCTTCCCAAAGTTTGAGAGGATATTTGAATTTTGCGACCGTGATCTAAGAATCAGGAGACTCTGTTGGGGAGTTCTCCGAAATGCACCCTGATAGCTAAGGATTTGATCGGTTGTCAGTTTCGTAAGGGAAATATCGGGGCTTCTTGAAGCCCGAAAGATGTTGCAAACCTGCAACCGAGCACCTGCACGGCAATCTCGCCATGATTGTGTCAGCTCTTGGCAAAAAAAGAGTATAAAAGATGTCCGTACCACCCAGTATTTCCATCCCCACTTTCCTGTCTTTATGACAGTCCATCCCACCATCCTTGTCTCACATCGCCGTCGCCGTTGTCGTCTCAAGCCATTGCTCGCCACATCTTATCTGGTATGTTTGGCCATCTCTGATCCATACCAAACAATGACTGACCATTTCGACAGGACCTCTCACATCGTCACATCTCTTTGATTATCTGCAATGCAGATGCTTCTACCATGGGTCGGTAAGTTCAAGTTGTGTATTTGTTTCAATACACAGTGACACTGACATGAAAGTGTATTCAGGTCACTCAAGAATGTTCTGTATGCTTGCCGAGGCCATCATTTGGTAAGCGAAGATCATTTTTTGGTACGTCTCTTGATTATCAGTTTTTGAGAGCAACACAATGCTGACTTTGCACACAGAAATTCTGACACTATATTTGGACTTCCGGGGATCACTTTTCTTTGACGGATAGCTCCAGCCTCCAGGCTTTTCTTGTAAGTCTTCTGTATGATATTATTCACCTCTTATGCTGATTTAGTGCTCATTCCAGTATTCTGGGGATCTGTGTGGCTGAGCCATCCCTTAAGGGATTTCTCTGACCATCCATTTTGACTTCTGAGAATTGCTTTACTTTCAGGGTTTAGGTTATCTCGGTAAGTTTTCAGTATGATATGATCCATCCTTGATGCCGACTTTGCCTATAGAAACTCTGATGCCATATTTCGCTTTCCGGGAATCCATGGATGTGGACCATGGCTTGAAGGATTTCCCTAACACTATATTTCGACTTCCGGGGATCGCTTCGCTTCGAGAGAGGGTTTTTAGGGTATCCTGGTGGGTTTTCAATACAATATTATTTGCCCTTGATGCTGATTTAGCATTTTCCTAGAGGGATTTTTCAACACAATATTTGGGCTTCCGGGAATCAGTATGCCTGAGATTTCTTTATCCAGCCATATATTTTGATGTGCGGGCACCACTTCGCTTCGGCGAACAGTTCTCGGGTTTGCTGGTAAGTTTTCAGGATAATATCATCCATTCCTGATGCTGACTTTGGCTATAGAAATTCTGACATGACATTTGAGTTTCCGGCAATCAGTGTTTCCCAGCCTTTGCCTAGAGGGTTTCACGGGTCCATGTGGTAAACCAAGGTTCTGAATGTGCGAGCGCGTGGATCTGGAAATTAAGCGCCCACGGTCTTGATCGCTTTCTAGCGGTTGTGTTCATGCTATGAGCGGCACTATTTTGGTGAGAATGTATTGTTTCTGTTAGATTGAATTGGGCTTATTTTGAATGTCAGCTCCGAGTGATGATGGGATTGAAGACAAGCCCGAGATGATCATGGTATTCAAGATTGACAGGTATGTCTCTTTCTGATGTCCGCAGGAATGAAATGCTGATGCTTTGCATACAGACATTGTGACTGTTGGTTTTGGACTTTGCGGGATGTGATCTCGTGAAACGGACGACTTGAGATTTTCGTGGTACATCTTTGATATTGAGTATTATGTGCTATTGAGACTAATTTAGTATTTTAAGACTTTAGTCTGATTTGCGGCCATTGAGATATGGCCGAACTGCGCCTGTGCGCGTTCTTTGATGATGACCGGAAACCTCTGTGGTGGTCGTGTTCTGTGAGACCGAATAGGTGGCTTTGCGTGGCCCTGCGCTTTTGCGTGACACATCGAAAAGAAGAGGCTGCGGCTCGTAAAGAGCCCTCGTCCCTGGTAGTATCCGCAATGTGATTTCGAGCATTGACCCGAGGATCTTACTTGGGCCGCATTTGCAGGTAAGCACACACTCGACATTTATTACCTTGATTTGTACTGACTCTTTGCATCTCGAAAACAGCGGTCACAAGTAAGTTGAACTTGTTTATATTCACACTACTACTCGACGTGTGCTAGGACTCACCTAATGCTTAGACGGGGAGCGAAACCCGTCACGATGTTTTTCTGGCCTTCGGGCGGGGAGAAACCTTGTCGGTGCGGGAAATAAAAGAGGGAAGAGTGCTGCGAAGAAGGCTCTTTTTTCAGTTTATAAATAGATTCTGCCTTTTTTGGAATCTTGTCCCTGCAAATCGAACAGTCTACTGCACAGAAATAAACAGACTCACCCGACGACGACTCTTTCGACTTCGTCTTGGCGATCTTCGTCCCCCAAATACTCGACTTCTTCTCCTTGACCTCCTTCCCACTCGCACTGGCAGCCGGAATCGCAGCCGCATTCGCCGCCCTTTCCTCGCCCTCCAAACCCATATCCATCCCATCCACATCCACCCCTGCTTCCACACTACCCCCTGTTCCTACTCCTACTCCTGCCCCATCGCCATCGTCATCCGCATTAACAACCTTGAACCGCATCCCACCCCCGGCCCTCCAGCCGGTCCAACCCCGCGCGCACTAATCGTACTCGCACCCGACGCCCCCGACTCCGACCCCAATCGCACCGGCACCCTCGCTAGAGGCGTATCGTCGTCATCGTCGTCTGCATCCGATACATACGCGCCGCGCACAGTGTACGCCGGGTTCGCTGTTGCTGTCCTAGTACTGCTGGCATAAGACGACGAGTCGGCGGGATTGTATTTATATGCGGTCGAGTTGTTGAGCCCGGCGAACGAATTCGAGGTCATGGTGTTGTCGTAGCTGCTGTTGCCGTGGTTGGATCTGGCGGAGGAAGGTTAGCAATGTAATTCCTCTTCGCGTAAAATAACGTAGTAGAGATATGTAGGACGATGACGATGATAAACATCAATCACCACACCCAGCACAGAAAAAAATCCACATCCAAAAAAACTACTCACTCGCTCGCATCATACCCCGAATACTCCTCGCTATACCCCACCGTCGACAGCGATGCCTGGTTCGCCCTGTGCTCCTGTCCTTGTCCTTGCCGTTGTCCTTCCACCTCCTTCCTCCTCCGCGCCTCTAGCTCATCCTCGAGATCAGCGTCCAAAGGCGACGAGGGCGGCTTGCGTTTGGGTGGGGGTTTCCTGCCCGTCGTTGTCGTTGTTAGCGGTGTGCTTGAGGAGGACGACGCAGCCGCGTTCGAGGTTGAGGTGCTCGCGTTGGTGTTCGAAGTTGCATGAGTAGTTGAATTTGTAGAAGACGACGACGTGTTGATGCTCGGCAGCGCAGGCCTCGTACTCGTAGCTGCACTTGGGAAAGGCGACGATGCGGGCTCCGAGCTGGCGTTGTTCGGATTGAGGTTCGATGGCGCGGAAGGACCGATGCGGTGCAGCGAGGTCGTCCGTGGCGTCGGGTGCGTCAGCACCGGTACTCCAGCAGTGGTTCCGTTCGTGTTGCTACTAGTAGGGTTATTAGTGCCGTAGATGGCATTGAAGTAGATACGTACCCAGGAAACCCAGCCAGCGCAGGACTGCGTGGACGCTCGTTGTACAGATAGCGGAGGTCGGGCGGGGAGCGGACGCCTGCTGCACGGCGCGCCTGGATGGCCGCGATCTCTTCTTCCGTGAAGCCTGCCGAGGCGAGCGAGGTGGACCATGAGGGTGGAATGCCGACGTATCTACGGGTGGAGGGGTTAGTAGGGGTGGTTTGTAGGAATGAAGAAGCAGCAGTGATGGAGGACATACCCTTCATCCACGTGAATATTATGCTACACAGCCAATTCGTTAGCTGTTGACGAACCATCGAGGGAACAAGACACACCTGAAAGTTCCACGGGAGGGAGATGCCCTCATCCTCCTGCGGGGGCGGAGGCAGGTCGCCCTCGTCCGAGCCGTTGCTACTCGCACTGATGCTGTTGCTAATGACGATCACAGAGCCAGAAGAGCTTGTTGAAGGGCACTGCTGCTCGTACCCGGGGGCGGCGAGCGCGGGCTGCGCTTCGAAAACTTGAGAAACGCCAGTGCCTTGTCTTTCTTTGACGCGACGGACATGGTCGTTTGCCTGTTGTTACTTGTGACGGAGGGGGGGTCGGTGTTTGAGGGAGGTGGCGAGAGGACGAGTGAGGGCGTAGAGTTGTTATTGGTCATACTGGTGGTGGTGGTGTTGCTGGTCTCAAAGGAAAAGAGAGGCGACGGCGACGGCGAGTTGGCACGGCGGATGGCGTACTGGATGCTGGGCGAGAGGGGCGAGGAGGGTGCAGTGCTGTCGGCGGCAAAGAGCGACGGTTGGGATGGGTTTGCAGTGCGCTGGTAGATGTAGTCCTTTGGCGGCAGTGGAGGTGGCTTGGAGCTGTTTGCAAACTTGAAAGGGTTGAAGCGGTTGTTTTCCATGGTTGCATGGGGGCCAGTAATAATCCGCAGAGAGAGATCCGGCCAACCACAAAGTTTGGTTCTGTTTCCGTCAACAACGATCGGCCTCTTTCTCTCCGATTACAATGGCCAACTCTGCAACATCTCCATGGTCCATTCTTCCCCTGTATCAACACCCAACCTGCTTCCGGTCACCGGACTTGGAACATACAGCCACTCCACACCCCCATACATGTCGGCGTACTCCTGTGGCCACTATACACCGCCGCTTATTTCATGCTCACCCTCGTATTCAGCAATCACCGTTAGACAGCGTCGGATGACCACTATCGTCTCGAAAGTCTATTTCCAATGACACAACCACATGCACACGTCGACACTCCACTCCTCGAGCCAGCTCGCTGACATCTTTCAATTGCCTTTCGACATATCCACCCCGAGAGAAACAGTCCATCCCGGGCCGCCTCCTTGTCCTCCCCGCCGTCAAACCCCAAGTTCATCACCTTCCGCAGTCCTTCTCCAGCTCCACACATGCACGACAAACCCTGCTCTGTGCCCGCCCCGCAATGTTCCTCGTACCGAAAAGAACCACGCCCGGTCCTTCGACTACTACAGCATTTACAACAACTCATGGATGTCGCCCTCGGATCTTGTCAGCAACGACGAAGCGGAGAATCGAGTGCATACCGATGCCCAACCAACATCCGTCCATCAACGCCAATCGAAAGGGTTGCAACGGCTGGCGACTATACCCACTCTTCGTCAACCTTGGCTCCTTTCCTCCGCGCTCCTTCGCTCCTCAGTGAGGATGCCCGCGTTACGCCCTCTTCTACGGCCTGAGCGCTTGCGAGCTCTCTGGTGCTTGACGGCGTCGATACGGCTGGCGAATGCCCAAGGTCAGTAGCACAACACCTCCGCTTCCTCACATCTGACTTACCTTGTGCTCATCGTGTACAGACCACCCACCCGTTCCTCATTTCCACCCTAAACTCCTATGTATCTCACCCCCATCCTCTCTCTTGCCGCGAAGTCGCTGGACAAAGCCAAAGTCAGCCATGAATGCTCTCGAATAACGACTTACCGGTATCGTTTCACACCACAGCGAGGCTACGGCGGAGGCGGAGCGCAGCAGCGAAGCTGGGATGCACCAACGAGAGCAAGATCAGCGTCAGCACCGATCGAGCAGCGAGACGACTACGCACCGGCCCATCTAGGCTTCTGCGAACCGATCTTCGCGACGGTGGCAACACGCAATCATGGCCGACGTTGGAGATCGGAGACAGAGCATACACGACGCGAGAAGTTGTCGGCAACGGCGGGGCAGATTGGGCATCAAGAAGGCAGAACGAAACATGTAAGTTCCGGGCTCGTATCATGAGGTAGAGCGCCTGGACTCACTCACCAATGTTCTTGCGTACAGCTTGTGCATTGCTCGTATCCTCGGGCGCCATCAAGTCGGCGACGGCGACATGCACGAGAAACGACACAAATGGCCTGACGGACGTGGCGGCGGCGGCGAATGGGCGTAGTAGCGTGATGGCGAATGAGTGGAGTAGACGAGGTGTTGAAACAAACAGCGCGTAAGTTTGACCATACGTTCTCGGTAAAGAATGTCTTTGCTTACCTTGTGGTTCTCGCACCCAGCCCTTTATTCTACGTGTAGCAGGAACACATTGGCATCAAGCTGGAAGAATGGAACGGACATACCTGTTGGATTTAACAAGGCCGTCGTTACCCTCCGCTGTACCCCGGAGCATCGCTCACGAATCTGAGCCGGTGTCGTGTCGTTGTGTCTCGTTCGTTGGTTTTTTCGTGGTGCTCGCGAGGTTAGAGGGCAAGGAATGCTCGGTGATGCGGAAAGGAGCGGATCGAGAAGCACCTTAAAAACGAATGCAATAAGTACGTGTTAATTCAACATCCGGGTCCCAGGGATAGTGCTTACCGTGTGTTTCGTCGCAGGAGGCACAGTCCTTCCCTGCTGTCGACGTTTATGGCCATGTACAGCCATCCCACACGCTTTCGTGCCCCTCCTTCAATCGCCACGCCATCGTCCTCGGACTGTTCGGTTGTCAGCCGTCGGCGCTCAGTAATGGGAGTTAGGAGCTGCAAAGACAATACCATGACGGTGTTAGAACGAGAGGAATCACAGCAAGGCAGTAGCGGATACGTACACGTACGAGATATGGGCACGCCGATGCAGCCTGGACGGCGGTGGTCAGCGGCCAGTCGGATATTGATACAGTGTCGCTGGCGGAGATGGGCGAGAGTTGGGGTTGGGGTCGTCAGCGTGCGAGGAGGCGAGGAGAGACGACGACGACGACGACGTACGTTGGCCGACATGCGCTGCGCGTGTGGTGGCGAATTCCGCCCTGCAGTCGATCGGAGGTGGGCGGTATGGATGTGCGCGTCGCTGGCTGGGCATACGAACGCGCTGGTGCCAGTGGGTGTGATGGTGTGCGGACCCACGTCGTCGGGCTTCGATGTTTCTTGACGCCGTCTCCGAGGACGTTTATGAACCTTATGCGCGCCAATTCTCGTCCTTCGTCGTCCGTCTATGCCGAGAAACGTATCCTATGGTCGACGACAACACACGGGGCAAGATCTCCGAGGGCGAGGAGGAGAGGAGAACGTGTAACGCGTACCGAGAGATACGGTTGCATGGCGAGAATCTGGGGTTAAACGGGGGGTCAGCAGGTACCGAGGCGATGAGTACGAGCCTTGGTCGTACCTTTGCTATGCAATGGCGCGCT
Organism: Flammula alnicola; assembly: GCA_015499995.1. NCBI lineage: Eukaryota > Fungi > Basidiomycota > Agaricomycetes > Agaricales > Strophariaceae > Flammula > Flammula alnicola. Next base: position 54,731 of record JADNRV010000216.1, on the reverse strand, counting down.
GACGGGTGGTATAGGGTGAATCGACAGTCTCCGCTAAGGTGAGCAGCAAGGCTTACTTACGTGCATGAGAAACAGTTGCTGACCGTAATGTGATGCTCTAGATATGATATTATCAGCGACAAGCAGGCGGAGAAGAACCGACAAAGGCACTTACGAATGCGCTATGAACTCGATGGTACAGGCGAGCATGGGCGAGACGGACTTGGAGCGGCTAGTCCGATGATGATAGCGGAGAGGGCTCGGGAGATGAGTAGGCGAGGAGAGGAGAGGAGGAGGGAAGGGAGGAAGGGGATGAGGAGATGGGGTAAATTCTCGCCTCCCTTTATAGATTTTCGACACACCTTGTACGTAGGGTAGCGGAATGTAATCAGTATGATCAAGGGTCGTACAGGGTCTTGGACCAACAATTCGCTAAGCGAGCGTTTGATCGGCGCTTGTCCGACCATCCATCCCTCCGTCTGACTTTCGTGCACTCCTCTACTACCTTTGTTGAGCAGTGGCTACCTATTAACTGAGAGGTCTACTCAACCAATAAAGAGAGAAATTCCAGGTGGGCCCAAGGTTTTTTATTCGTTTAGAGATTACATGCTAATGGCTGTCTTTCTCAAATTCAACAGTCCTCAGACTATACCCAAAACTTGACCTGCCTTGCTCACACTCCCTCCGAGCCTCGACCACCAACCTGCCGACCCAGCCGAACCATTATAGCATCCAGAACATCCCTGTTAATTCCCTGAATCCACCTGAATTCACGATTAAGGCGGATTCCGTGCGTACGCAATGCATGCCGTCTCCAGTTGCAAGGAGAACTTTTCAGCCAGGCGAAACGTTCTGGCGCAATGTTCTAGGCTGACAGGACCTTGATGGGGTGATATATGAGATTTTACGTGCGTTTTTGAGGTCCCCGTTGGACGTGGATTTCAATTGGAATCGAAACGGGGGTCGAGGAGAAGGTGTTGTCGGTGAGTGGTTGCTATCTTCTGCGGTATGTTACTCACTTGGTGGTAATTATAGGAGCACTAACCGAGCATGGCGTGTGCTTGGAGGCACTGTAAAAGCGGTATTTCCAGCGCAAGCGATGTTCCAGCGATCTAGGCGTGTCCGTGAGTCCACCTTTCGATCTGTGTTCAAACGGCATATACGTTTGCCAATATGTGAGCGACGGGACCCTGGACAGAATAGGAGTATTATACGTACATTATGAGAAGGTCTGGTTGTTTTATGGTGTAATCAGTGTATTGGGATGGAGGTGAGATGCTGTACTACAGCCTCGGAGTTTTGAGATGCAGAACTCGACCGTCCTGTGCGTTGTCTCCTAAAATATATTAGCACCGAATGTTATAATATCATATACTGTTCCAATTGAACTTGACCTTTCTCATTTCAATTCGCTTTTAGTGTCGTTTTCAGATTTCGAGTTTGCGGCCGACGATGATTGCGCCACACTCTGCCTCATCAAGTTGGCCTCATCCAGAAAACTCGAACTTCAAAATGCTACGCTCCCTGTACACCCTTTCAGCCAAAATTACATCGTAATTTCTGCTTTTCTCTAAGATATAGAACCCTAAATCATGAAATACATGCGGAATGACGATTGGGGCTTCAATGCAATGAGAGGTTTGAAGCGCTGTTCGGCCTCAAGATCTCTTCGTTGCCTTCCCTCGCGCAAATTTTTTGACAGGACCCTTGATTGATGTAAAAGCTTTACCGAAGCCAAGGAATTCAATGCAGGTAATTTTTCAGACATGAAACAGAGAATTGGGGATGGAGGAGATGGAGAGGACATTGATCCCGGGACCATTGGTGTATCTCGACTACTTCGATTGCTCCATCTTTCGTTGACGGTATTCCGTAAGATACATTTATTCAAGGAGCTAATCAGGTTACTATGGCAGTGCGTTCTTTGTTCCATTGCAAATGAGAACGCTGCTTGAGTGCTGCACCACACACTCTGTCAGGTAAATCTCCCGGATTCAGAGGCCCAAGTTGAAACCGTGGTTCATGTCAATAGCGGCTTGTTGTGTGCCTACTCTTTATGTTAAAGCTATACATATATACTATTCGATTCATATTTTAGAAAAGCGAAAGGCCGATGATGCCCCAACTTCCTTAACCATTACGAGGACATTTCGGCCCCTGGGCGCTTATTTCAGTACCTTGTACGCCAGTCTGTCAGAAAGATGACAGTGTTATACTGACTGAGCTGGACATCAGGCTTTATGTACTGACTGGTTGATTCCAATTCTATTGAGAGTTGAAAATTGAGCGCGAGGACTTTGAAAGCGCAGAGTATTTGCTGAATTTGGTTGACACGTGAGAGCGATCGCAAGACCACACGGCGCGCTCTTGATCTCGCCATCTTCAATCACTCAACATTACACGAAAGCCTGATTCCAGCCAAATATGTGCAGGTGAGCTGAATCATCTAATTCTCGATACTAACTGCAGGAAATCCGGGTAAAGAATGCGGCCACGTCTCAGCGGCAGCGCACGACATCACTGTCAATCGATCATGGTGAGATTTACCATTATCTGGGGAAGCTATCAGAAAATGAAGACAAGTATAGGTCGGCTTCAAAGTTACGCACGTCGATGACTGAAAAGATGGAAAATTGATTTGCAAGGTTCAGTACTCGGGCTATCATGCTGGAGTGGCCAAGCCTCATTAACAGAGAGGCTGGGACAAGAAATTATGACGAGAATTGGAAATTGACAAGGTGAGTTACATACGATGGGTTTACTCGATACGGCTGAACATTCCGGCCTGAGATAGTGAGACAAAGTCAGCTCAGTATTGCATAAAAGAATTCAAGTCTGTGCAAAGAACCAATGTGATTAATTGACAGTAGGAAATTGAATTCTACTCACAGCGGGGTCCAGACATATTGACTTGGGAAAAATACAAAGCACAAAGGGAGACTCGCTTGGAGTGGGATACGGCGAAGATGATGTCGAGACGGACATGGAAAATAGGACTTAGACAGGAAGCGCGGAGAGCTTGGACCGAACAACTGTCAACGGGGAAAGTGTATGCGAGATGGGCTATGTTTCATGTGTCAAAAAGGTAAGGAACTTGTCGATAGGGTCATTCGCAATATGGGTAATTGACTACCCAAATTTTAAATTAGATTCACAGCCGGCTTGCTAGAGGCCTGTGTCATATTCAAGCTGTGAGTGTTGTTCTGCCTGCCGCTTTCCAGCAGCAGAAACTGTGAGCCATTCAAGGACCTTAAGTGAGAGATAAATATCCACTGAAATATTTCACTGGAGAAGAATTCTGATTCACTGATGCGACTCAGCGCGGCCAGGCTTGAATTTGTTGCCCGGAAATTCACTCAAACTCACGGGGACCTTAAGACTTAAGCTCATCTCGTTATGTCAGGGTCTAAATATGCGAAGCAAAGCTTCACATAGTTGGCATGGAAAGGAATGTGTCAAATTAGAATCCACTGTGACTTTCCTCAGGGAGCTCAGCCTGGTAGCAAATTGCTAACAGGTAGAACATCCTGAGGAAAATTACAGGTGATGCTATGAGAGAAACATGAAAGGAAAATAAATCTTCCCAAAGTTTGAGAGGATATTTGAATTTTGCGACCGTGATCTAAGAATCAGGAGACTCTGTTGGGGAGTTCTCCGAAATGCACCCTGATAGCTAAGGATTTGATCGGTTGTCAGTTTCGTAAGGGAAATATCGGGGCTTCTTGAAGCCCGAAAGATGTTGCAAACCTGCAACCGAGCACCTGCACGGCAATCTCGCCATGATTGTGTCAGCTCTTGGCAAAAAAAGAGTATAAAAGATGTCCGTACCACCCAGTATTTCCATCCCCACTTTCCTGTCTTTATGACAGTCCATCCCACCATCCTTGTCTCACATCGCCGTCGCCGTTGTCGTCTCAAGCCATTGCTCGCACATCTTATCTGGTATGTTTGGCCATCTCTGATCCATACAAACAATGACTGACCATTTCGACAGGACCTCTCACATCGTCACATCTCTTTGATTATCTGCAATGCAGATGCTTCTACCATGGGTCGGTAAGTTCAAGTTGTGTATTTGTTTCAATACACAGTGACACTGACATGAAAGTGTATTCAGGTCACTCAAGAATGTTCTGTATGCTTGCCGAGGCCATCATTTGGTAAGCGAAGATCATTTTTTGGTACGTCTCTTGATTATCAGTTTTTGAGAGCAACACAATGCTGACTTTGCACACAGAAATTCTGACACTATATTTGGACTTCCGGGGATCACTTTTCTTTGACGATAGCTCCAGCCTCCAGGCTTTTCTTGTAAGTCTTCTGTATGATATTATTCACCTCTTATGCTGATTTAGTGCTCATTCCAGTATTCTGGGGATCTGTGTGGCTGAGCCATCCCTTAAGGGATTTCTCTGACCATCCATTTTGACTTCTGAGAATTGCTTTACTTTCAGGGTTTAGGTTATCTCGGTAAGTTTTCAGTATGATATGATCCATCCTTGATGCCGACTTTGCCTATAGAAACTCTGATGCCATATTTCGCTTTCCGGGAATCCATGGATGTGGACCATGGCTTGAAGGATTTCCCTAACACTATATTTCGACTTCCGGGGATCGCTTCGCTTCGAGAGAGGGTTTTTAGGGTATCCTGGTGGGTTTTCAATACAATATTATTTGCCCTTGATGCTGATTTAGCATTTTCCTAGAGGGATTTTTCAACACAATATTTGGGCTTCCGGGAATCAGTATGCCTGAGATTTCTTTATCCAGCCATATATTTTGATGTGCGGGCACCACTTCGCTTCGGCGAACAGTTCTCGGGTTTGCTGGTAAGTTTTCAGGATAATATCATCCATTCCTGATGCTGACTTTGGCTATAGAAATTCTGACATGACATTTGAGTTTCCGGCAATCAGTGTTTCCCAGCCTTTGCCTAGAGGGTTTCACGGGTCCATGTGGTAAACCAAGGTTCTGAATGTGCGAGCGCGTGGATCTGGAAATTAAGCGCCCACGGTCTTGATCGCTTTCTAGCGGTTGTGTTCATGCTATGAGCGGCACTATTTTGGTGAGAATGTATTGTTTCTGTTAGATTGAATTGGGCTTATTTTGAATGTCAGCTCCGAGTGATGATGGGATTGAAGACAAGCCCGAGATGATCATGGTATTCAAGATTGACAGGTATGTCTCTTTCTGATGTCCGCAGGAATGAAATGCTGATGCTTTGCATACAGACATTGTGACTGTTGGTTTTGGACTTTGCGGGATGTGATCTCGTGAAACGGACGACTTGAGATTTTCGTGGTACATCTTTGATATTGAGTATTATGTGCTATTGAGACTAATTTAGTATTTTAAGACTTTAGTCTGATTTGCGGCCATTGAGATATGGCCGAACTGCGCCTGTGCGCGTTCTTTGATGATGACCGGAAACCTCTGTGGTGGTCGTGTTCTGTGAGACCGAATAGGTGGCTTTGCGTGGCCCTGCGCTTTTGCGTGACACATCGAAAAGAAGAGGCTGCGGCTCGTAAAGAGCCCTCGTCCCTGGTAGTATCCGCAATGTGATTTCGAGCATTGACCCGAGGATCTTACTTGGGCCGCATTTGCAGGTAAGCACACACTCGACATTTATTACCTTGATTTGTACTGACTCTTTGCATCTCGAAAACAGCGGTCACAAGTAAGTTGAACTTGTTTATATTCACACTACTACTCGACGTGTGCTAGGACTCACCTAATGCTTAGACGGGGAGCGAAACCCGTCACGATGTTTTTCTGGCCTTCGGGCGGGGAGAAACCTTGTCGGTGCGGGAAATAAAAGAGGGAAGAGTGCTGCGAAGAAGGCTCTTTTTTCAGTTTATAAATAGATTCTGCCTTTTTTGGAATCTTGTCCCTGCAAATCGAACAGTCTACTGCACAGAAATAAACAGACTCACCCGACGACGACTCTTTCGACTTCGTCTTGGCGATCTTCGTCCCCCAAATACTCGACTTCTTCTCCTTGACCTCCTTCCCACTCGCACTGGCAGCCGGAATCGCAGCCGCATTCGCCGCCCTTTCCTCGCCCTCCAAACCCATATCCATCCCATCCACATCCACCCCTGCTTCCACACTACCCCCTGTTCCTACTCCTACTCCTGCCCCATCGCCATCGTCATCCGCATTAACAACCTTGAACCGCATCCCACCCCCCGGCCCTCCAGCCGGTCCAACCCCGCGCGCACTAATCGTACTCGCACCCGACGCCCCCGACTCCGACCCCAATCGCACCGGCACCCTCGCTAGAGGCGTATCGTCGTCATCGTCGTCTGCATCCGATACATACGCGCCGCGCACAGTGTACGCCGGGTTCGCTGTTGCTGTCCTAGTACTGCTGGCATAAGACGACGAGTCGGCGGGATTGTATTTATATGCGGTCGAGTTGTTGAGCCCGGCGAACGAATTCGAGGTCATGGTGTTGTCGTAGCTGCTGTTGCCGTGGTTGGATCTGGCGGAGGAAGGTTAGCAATGTAATTCCTCTTCGCGTAAAATAACGTAGTAGAGATATGTAGGACGATGACGATGATAAACATCAATCACCACACCCAGCACAGAAAAAAAATCCACATCCAAAAAAAACTACTCACTCGCTCGCATCATACCCCGAATACTCCTCGCTATACCCCACCGTCGACAGCGATGCCTGGTTCGCCCTGTGCTCCTGTCCTTGTCCTTGCCGTTGTCCTTCCACCTCCTTCCTCCGCGGCGCCTCTAGCTCATCCTCGAGATCAGCGTCCAAAGGCGACGAGGGCGGCTTGCGTTTGGGTGGGGGTTTCCTGCCCGTCGTTGTCGTTGTTAGCGGTGTGCTTGAGGAGGACGACGCAGCCGCGTTCGAGGTTGAGGTGCTCGCGTTGGTGTTCGAAGTTGCATGAGTAGTTGAATTTGTAGAAGACGACGACGTGTTGATGCTCGGCAGCGCAGGCCTCGTACTCGTAGCTGCACTTGGGAAAGGCGACGATGCGGGCTCCGAGCTGGCGTTGTTCGGATTGAGGTTCGATGGCGCGGAAGGACCGATGCGGTGCAGCGAGGTCGTCCGTGGCGTCGGGTGCGTCAGCACCGGTACTCCAGCAGTGGTTCCGTTCGTGTTGCTACTAGTAGGGTTATTAGTGCCGTAGATGGCATTGAAGTAGATACGTACCCAGGAAACCCAGCCAGCGCAGGACTGCGTGGACGCTCGTTGTACAGATAGCGGAGGTCGGGCGGGGAGCGGACGCCTGCTGCACGGCGCGCCTGGATGGCCGCGATCTCTTCTTCCGTGAAGCCTGCCGAGGCGAGCGAGGTGGACCATGAGGGTGGAATGCCGACGTATCTACGGGTGGAGGGGTTAGTAGGGGTGGTTTGTAGGAATGAAGAAGCAGCAGTGATGGAGGACATACCCTTCATCCACGTGAATATTATGCTACACAGCCAATTCGTTAGCTGTTGACGAACCATCGAGGGAACAAGACACACCTGAAAGTTCCACGGGAGGGAGATGCCCTCATCCTCCTGCGGGGGCGGAGGCAGGTCGCCCTCGTCCGAGCCGTTGCTACTCGCACTGATGCTGTTGCTAATGACGATCACAGAGCCAGAAGAGCTTGTTGAAGGGGCACTGCTGCTCGTACCCGGGGGCGGCGAGCGCGGGCTGCGCTTCGAAAACTTGAGAAACGCCAGTGCCTTGTCTTTCTTTGACGCGACGGACATGGTCGTTTGCCTGTTGTTACTTGTGACGGAGGGGGGGTCGGTGTTTGAGGGAGGTGGCGAGAGGACGAGTGAGGGCGTAGAGTTGTTATTGGTCATACTGGTGGTGGTGGTGTTGCTGGTCTCAAAGGAAAAGAGAGGCGACGGCGACGGCGAGTTGGCACGGCGGATGGCGTACTGGATGCTGGGCGAGAGGGCGAGGAGGGTGCAGTGCTGTCGGCGGCAAAGAGCGACGGTTGGGATGGGTTTGCAGTGCGCTGGTAGATGTAGTCCTTTGGCGGCAGTGGAGGTGGCTTGGAGCTGTTTGCAAACTTGAAAGGGTTGAAGCGGTTGTTTTCCATGGTTGCATGGGGGCCAGTAATAATCCGCAGAGAGAGATCCGGCCAACCACAAAGTTTGGTTCTGTTTCCGTCAACAACGATCGGCCTCTTTCTCTCCGATTACAATGGCCAACTCTGCAACATCTCCATGGTCCATTCTTCCCCTGTATCAACACCCAACCTGCTTCCGGTCACCGGACTTGGCAACATACAGCCACTCCACACCCCCATACATGTCGGCGTACTCCTGTGGCCACTATACACCGCCGCTTATTTCATGCTCACCCCTCGTATTCAGCAATCACCGTTAGACAGCGTCGGATGACCACTATCGTCTCGAAAGTCTATTTCCAATGACACAACCACATGCACACGTCGACACCCACACTCCTCGAGCCAGCTCGCTGACATCTTTCAATTGCCTTTCGACATATCCACCCCGAGAGAAACAGTCCATCCCGGGCCCGCCTCCTTGTCCTCCCCGCCGTCAAACCCCAAGTTCATCACCTTCCGCAGTCCTTCTCCCAGCTCCACACATGCACGACAAACCCTGCCTCTGTGCCCGCCCCGCAATGTTCCTCGTACCGAAAAGAACCACGCCCCGGTCCTTCGACTACTACAGCATTTACAACAACTCATGGATGTCGCCCTCGGATCTTGTCAGCAACGACGAAGCGGAGAATCGAGTGCATACCGATGCCCAACCAACATCCGTCCATCAACGCCAATCGAAAGGGTTGCAACGGCTGGCGACTATACCCACTCTTCGTCAACCTTGGCTCCTTTCCTCCGCGCTCCTTCGCTCCTCAGTGAGGATGCCCGCGTTACGCCCTCTTCTACGGCCTGAGCGCTTGCGAGCTCTCTGGTGCTTGACGGCGTCGATACGGCTGGCGAATGCCCAAGGTCAGTAGCACAACACCTCCGCTTCCTCACATCTGACTTACCTTGTGCTCATCGTGTACAGACCACCCACCCGTTCCTCATTTCCACCCTAAACTCCTATGTATCTCACCCCCATCCCTCTCTCTTGCCGCGAAGTCGCTGGACAAAGCCAAAGTCAGCCATGAATGCTCTCGAATAACGACTTACCGGTATCGTTTCACACCACAGCGAGGCTACGGCGGAGGCGGAGCGCAGCAGCGAAGCTGGGATGCACCAACGAGAGCAAGATCAGCGTCAGCACCGATCGAGCAGCGAGACGACTACGCACCGGCCCATCTAGGCTTCTGCGAACCGATCTTCGCGACGGTGGCAACACGCAATCATGGCCGACGTTGGAGATCGGAGACAGAGCATACACGACGCGAGAAGTTGTCGGCAACGGCGGGGCAGATTGGGCATCAAGAAGGCAGAACGAAACATGTAAGTTCCGGGCTCGTATCATGAGGTAGAGCGCCTGGATCTCACTCACCAATGTTCTTGCGTACAGCTTGTGCATTGCTCGTATCCTCGGGCGCCATCAAGTCGGCGACGGCGACATGCACGAGAAACGACACAAATGGCCTGACGGACGTGGCGGCGGCGGCGAATGGGCGTAGTAGCGTGATGGCGAATGAGTGGAGTAGACGAGGTGTTGAAACAAACAGCGCGTAAGTTTGACCATACGTTCTCGGTAAAGAATGTCTTTGCTTACCTTGTGGTTCTCGCACCCAGCCCTTTATTCTACGTGTAGCAGGAACACATTGGCATCAAGCTGGAAGAATGGAAACGGACATACCTGTTGGATTTAACAAGGCCGTCGTTACCCCTCCGCTGTACCCCGGAGCATCGCTCACGAATCTGAGCCGGTGTCGTGTCGTTGTGTCTCGTTCGTTGGTTTTTCGTGGTGCTCGCGAGGTTAGAGGGCAAGGAATGCTCGGTGATGCGGAAAGGAGCGGATCGAGAAGCACCTTAAAAACGAATGCAATAAGTACGTGTTAATTCAACATCCGGGTCCCAGGGATAGTGCTTACCGTGTGTTTCGTCGCAGGAGGCACAGTCCTTCCCTGCTGTCGACGTTTATGGCCATGTACAGCCATCCCACACGCTTTCGTGCCCCTCCTTCAATCGCCACGCCATCGTCCTCGACTGTTCGGTTGTCAGCCGTCGGCGCTCAGTAATGGGAGTTAGGAGCTGCAAGACAATACCATGACGGTGTTAGAACGAGAGGAATCACAGCAAGGCAGTAGCGGATACGTACACGTACGAGATATGGGCACGCGATGCAGCCTGGACGGCGGTGGTCAGCGGCCAGTCGGATATTGATACAGTGTCGCTGGCGGAGATGGGCGAGAGTTGGGGTGGGGTCGTCAGCGTGCGAGGAGGCGAGGAGAGACGACGACGACGACGACGTACGTTGGCCGACATGCGCTGCGCGTGTGGTGGCGAATTCCGCCCTGCAGTCGATCGGAGGTGGGCGGTATGGATGTGCGCGTCGGCTGGCTGGGCATACGAACGCGCTGGTGCCAGTGGGTTGTGATGGTGTGCGGACCCACGTCGTCGGGCTTCGATGTTTCTTGACGCCGTCTCCGAGGACGTTTATGAACCTTATGCGCGCCAATTCTCGTCCTTCGTCGTCCGTCTATGCCGAGAAACGTATCCTATGGTCGACGACAACCACGGGGCAAGATCTCCGAGGGCGAGGAGGAGAGGAGAACGTGTAACGCGTACCGAGAGATACGGTTGCATGGCGAGAATCTGGGGTTAAACGGGGGGTCAGCAGGTTTACCGAGGCGATGAGTACGAGCCTTGGTCGTACCTTTGCTATGCAATGGCGCGCTGACGGGTGGTATAGGGTGAATCGACAGTCTCCGCTAAGGTGAGCAGCAAGGCTTACTTACGTGCATGAGAACAGTTGCTGACCGTAATGTGATGCTCTAGATATGATATTATCAGCGACAAGCAGGCGGAGAAGAACCGACAAAGGCACTTACGAATGCGCTATGAACTCGATGGTACAGGCGAGCATGGGCGAGACGGACTTGGAGCGGCTAGTCCGATGATGATAGCGGAGAGGGCTCGGGAGATGAGTAGGCGAGGAGAGGAGAGGAGGAGGGAAGGGAGGAAGGGGATGAGGAGATGGGGTAAATTCTCGCCTCCCTTTATAGATTTTCGACACACCTTTGTACGTAGGGTAGCGGAATGTAATCAGTATGATCAAGGGTCGTACAGGGTCTTGGACCAACAATTCGCTAAGCGAGCGTTTGATCGGCGCTTGTCCGACCATCCATCCCTCCGTCTGACTTTCGTGCACTCCTCTACTACCTTTGTTGAGCAGTGGCTACCTATTAACTGAGAGGTCTACTCAACCAATAAAGAGAGAAATTCCAGGTGGGCCCAAGGTTTTTTATTCGTTTAGAGATTACATGCTAATGGCTGTCTTTCTCAAATTCAACAGTCCTCAGACTATACCCAAAACTTGACCTGCCTTGCTCACACTCCCTCCGAGCCTCGACCACCAACCTGCCGACCCAGCCGAACCATTATAGCATCCAGAACATCCCTGTTAATTCCCTGAATCCACCTGAATTCACGATTAAGGCGGATTCCGTGCGTACGCAATGCATGCCGTCTCCAGTTGCAAGGAGAACTTTTCAGCCAGGCGAAACGTTCTGGCGCAATGTTCTAGGCTGACAGGACCCTTGATGGGGTGATATATGAGATTTTACGTGCGTTTTTGAGGTCCCCGTTGGACGTGGATTTCAATTGGAATCGGAAACGGGGGTCGAGGAGAAGGTGTTGTCGGTGAGTGGTTGCTATCTTCTGCGGTATGTTACTCACTTGGTGGTAATTATAGGAGCACTAACCGAGCATGGCGTGTGCTTGGAGGCACTGTAAAAGCGGTATTTCCAGCGGCAAGCGATGTTGCCAGCGATCTAGGCGTGTCCGTGAGTCCACCTTTCGATCTGTGTTCAAACGGCATATACGTTTGCCAATATGTGAGCGACGGGACCCTGGACAGAATAGGAGTATTATACGTACATTATGAGAAGGTTCTGGTTGTTTTATGGTGTAATCAGTGTATTGGGGATGGAGGTGAGATGCTGTACTACAGCCTCGGAGTTTGAGATGCAGAACTCGACCGTCCTGTGCGTTGTCTCCTAAAATATATTAGCACCGAATGTTATAATATCATATACTGTTCCAATTGAACTTGACCTTTCTCATTTCAATTCGCTTTTAGTGTCGTTTTCAGATTTCGAGTTTGCGGCCGACGATGATTGCGCCACACTCTGCCTCATCAAGTTGGCCTCATCCAGAAAACTCGAACTTCAAAATGCTACGCTCCCTGTACACCCTTTCAGCCAAAATTACATCGTAATTTCTGCTTTTCTCTAAGATATAGAACCCTAAATCATGAAATACATGCGGAATGACGATTGGGGCTTCAATGCAATGAGAGGTTTGAAGCGCTGTTCGGCCTCAAGATCTCTTCGTTGCCTTCCCTCGCGCAAATTTTTTGACAGGACCCTTGATTGATGTAAAAGCTTTACCGAAGCCAAGGAATTCAATGCAGGTAATTTTTCAGACATGAAACAGAGAATTGGGGATGGAGGAGATGGAGAGGACATTGATCCCGGGACCATTGGTGTATCTCGACTACTTCGATTGCTCCATCTTTCGTTGACGGTATTCCGTAAGATACATTTATTCAAGGAGCTAATCAGGTTACTATGGCAGTGCGTTCTTTGTTCCATTGCAAATGAGAACGCTGCTTGAGTGCTGCACCACACACTCTGTCAGGTAAATCTCCCGGATTCAGAGGCCCAAGTTGAAACCGTGGTTCATGTCAATAGCGGCTTGTTGTGTGCCTACTCTTTATGTTAAAGCTATACATATATACTATTCGATTCATATTTTAGAAAAGCGAAAGGCCGATGATGCCCCAACTTCCTTAACCATTACGAGGACATTTCGGCCCCTGGGCGCTTATTTCAGTACCTTGTACGCCAGTCTGTCAGAAAGATGACAGTGTTATACTGACTGAGCTGGACATCAGGCTTTATGTACTGACTGGTTGATTCCAATTCTATTGAGAGTTGAAAATTGAGCGCGAGGACTTTGAAAGCGCAGAGTATTTGCTGAATTTGGTTGACACGTGAGAGCGATCGCAAGACCACACGGCGCGCTCTTGATCTCGCCATCTTCAATCACTCAACATTACACGAAAGCCTGATTCCAGCCAAATATGTGCAGGTGAGCTGAATCATCTAATTCTCGATACTAACTGCAGGAAATCCGGGTAAAGAATGCGGCCACGTCTCAGCGGCAGCGCACGACATCACTGTCAATCGATCATGGTGAGATTTACCATTATCTGGGGAAGCTATCAGAAAATGAAGACAAGTATAGGTCGGCTTCAAAGTTACGCACGTCGATGACTGAAAAGATGGAAAATTGATTTGCAAGGTTCAGTACTCGGGCTATCATGCTGGAGTGGCCAAGCCTCATTAACAGAGAGGCTGGGACAAGAAATTATGACGAGAATTGGAAATTGACAAGGTGAGTTACATACGATGGGTTTACTCGATACGGCTGAACATTCCGGCCTGAGATAGTGAGACAAAGTCAGCTCAGTATTGCATAAAAGAATTCAAGTCTGTGCAAAGAACCAATGTGATTAATTGACAGTAGGAAATTGAATTCTACTCACAGCGGGGTCCAGACATATTGACTTGGGAAAAATACAAAGCACAAAGGGAGACTCGCTTGGAGTGGGATACGGCGAAGATGATGTCGAGACGGACATGGAAAATAGGACTTAGACAGGAAGCGCGGAGAGCTTGGACCGAACAACTGTCAACGGGGAAAGTGTATGCGAGATGGGCTATGTTTCATGTGTCAAAAAGGTAAGGAACTTGTCGATAGGGTCATTCGCAATATGGGTAATTGACTACCCAAATTTTAAATTAGATTCACAGCCGGCTTGCTAGAGGCCTGTGTCATATTCAAGCTGTGAGTGTTGTTCTGCCTGCCGCTTTCCAGCAGCAGAAACTGTGAGCCATTCAAGGACCTTAAGTGAGAGATAAATATCCACTGAAATATTTCACTGGAGAAGAATTCTGATTCACTGATGCGACTCAGCGCGGCCAGGCTTGAATTTGTTGCCCGGAAATTCACTCAAACTCACGGGGACCTTAAGACTTAAGCTCATCTCGTTATGTCAGGGTCTAAATATGCGAAGCAAAGCTTCACATAGTTGGCATGGAAAGGAATGTGTCAAATTAGAATCCACTGTGACTTTCCTCAGGGAGCTCAGCCTGGTAGCAAATTGCTAACAGGTAGAACATCCTGAGGAAAATTACAGGTGATGCTATGAGAGAAACATGAAAGGAAAATAAATCTTCCCAAAGTTTGAGAGGATATTTGAATTTTGCGACCGTGATCTAAGAATCAGGAGACTCTGTTGGGGAGTTCTCCGAAATGCACCCTGATAGCTAAGGATTTGATCGGTTGTCAGTTTCGTAAGGGAAATATCGGGGCTTCTTGAAGCCCGAAAGATGTTGCAAACCTGCAACCGAGCACCTGCACGGCAATCTCGCCATGATTGTGTCAGCTCTTGGCAAAAAAAGAGTATAAAAGATGTCCGTACCACCCAGTATTTCCATCCCCACTTTCCTGTCTTTATGACAGTCCATCCCACCATCCTTGTCTCACATCGCCGTCGCCGTTGTCGTCTCAAGCCATTGCTCGCCACATCTTATCTGGTATGTTTGGCCATCTCTGATCCATACCAAACAATGACTGACCATTTCGACAGGACCTCTCACATCGTCACATCTCTTTGATTATCTGCAATGCAGATGCTTCTACCATGGGTCGGTAAGTTCAAGTTGTGTATTTGTTTCAATACACAGTGACACTGACATGAAAGTGTATTCAGGTCACTCAAGAATGTTCTGTATGCTTGCCGAGGCCATCATTTGGTAAGCGAAGATCATTTTTTGGTACGTCTCTTGATTATCAGTTTTTGAGAGCAACACAATGCTGACTTTGCACACAGAAATTCTGACACTATATTTGGACTTCCGGGGATCACTTTTCTTTGACGGATAGCTCCAGCCTCCAGGCTTTTCTTGTAAGTCTTCTGTATGATATTATTCACCTCTTATGCTGATTTAGTGCTCATTCCAGTATTCTGGGGATCTGTGTGGCTGAGCCATCCCTTAAGGGATTTCTCTGACCATCCATTTTGACTTCTGAGAATTGCTTTACTTTCAGGGTTTAGGTTATCTCGGTAAGTTTTCAGTATGATATGATCCATCCTTGATGCCGACTTTGCCTATAGAAACTCTGATGCCATATTTCGCTTTCCGGGAATCCATGGATGTGGACCATGGCTTGAAGGATTTCCCTAACACTATATTTCGACTTCCGGGGATCGCTTCGCTTCGAGAGAGGGTTTTTAGGGTATCCTGGTGGGTTTTCAATACAATATTATTTGCCCTTGATGCTGATTTAGCATTTTCCTAGAGGGATTTTTCAACACAATATTTGGGCTTCCGGGAATCAGTATGCCTGAGATTTCTTTATCCAGCCATATATTTTGATGTGCGGGCACCACTTCGCTTCGGCGAACAGTTCTCGGGTTTGCTGGTAAGTTTTCAGGATAATATCATCCATTCCTGATGCTGACTTTGGCTATAGAAATTCTGACATGACATTTGAGTTTCCGGCAATCAGTGTTTCCCAGCCTTTGCCTAGAGGGTTTCACGGGTCCATGTGGTAAACCAAGGTTCTGAATGTGCGAGCGCGTGGATCTGGAAATTAAGCGCCCACGGTCTTGATCGCTTTCTAGCGGTTGTGTTCATGCTATGAGCGGCACTATTTTGGTGAGAATGTATTGTTTCTGTTAGATTGAATTGGGCTTATTTTGAATGTCAGCTCCGAGTGATGATGGGATTGAAGACAAGCCCGAGATGATCATGGTATTCAAGATTGACAGGTATGTCTCTTTCTGATGTCCGCAGGAATGAAATGCTGATGCTTTGCATACAGACATTGTGACTGTTGGTTTTGGACTTTGCGGGATGTGATCTCGTGAAACGGACGACTTGAGATTTTCGTGGTACATCTTTGATATTGAGTATTATGTGCTATTGAGACTAATTTAGTATTTTAAGACTTTAGTCTGATTTGCGGCCATTGAGATATGGCCGAACTGCGCCTGTGCGCGTTCTTTGATGATGACCGGAAACCTCTGTGGTGGTCGTGTTCTGTGAGACCGAATAGGTGGCTTTGCGTGGCCCTGCGCTTTTGCGTGACACATCGAAAAGAAGAGGCTGCGGCTCGTAAAGAGCCCTCGTCCCTGGTAGTATCCGCAATGTGATTTCGAGCATTGACCCGAGGATCTTACTTGGGCCGCATTTGCAGGTAAGCACACACTCGACATTTATTACCTTGATTTGTACTGACTCTTTGCATCTCGAAAACAGCGGTCACAAGTAAGTTGAACTTGTTTATATTCACACTACTACTCGACGTGTGCTAGGACTCACCTAATGCTTAGACGGGGAGCGAAACCCGTCACGATGTTTTTCTGGCCTTCGGGCGGGGAGAAACCTTGTCGGTGCGGGAAATAAAAGAGGGAAGAGTGCTGCGAAGAAGGCTCTTTTTTCAGTTTATAAATAGATTCTGCCTTTTTTGGAATCTTGTCCCTGCAAATCGAACAGTCTACTGCACAGAAATAAACAGACTCACCCGACGACGACTCTTTCGACTTCGTCTTGGCGATCTTCGTCCCCCAAATACTCGACTTCTTCTCCTTGACCTCCTTCCCACTCGCACTGGCAGCCGGAATCGCAGCCGCATTCGCCGCCCTTTCCTCGCCCTCCAAACCCATATCCATCCCATCCACATCCACCCCTGCTTCCACACTACCCCCTGTTCCTACTCCTACTCCTGCCCCATCGCCATCGTCATCCGCATTAACAACCTTGAACCGCATCCCACCCCCCGGCCCTCCAGCCGGTCCAACCCCGCGCGCACTAATCGTACTCGCACCCGACGCCCCCGACTCCGACCCCAATCGCACCGGCACCCTCGCTAGAGGCGTGTCGTCGTCGTCGTCATCGTCGTCCGCATCTGATACATACGCGCCGCGCACAGTGTATGGCGGGTTTGTTGTAGCTGTCCTGGTACTGCTGGCATAAGACGACGACTCGGCGGGATTGTATTTATACGCGGTCGAGTTGTTGAGGCCGGCGAACGAATTCGAGGCCGTCGTGATCATGGTGGTGTCGTAGCTGCTGTTGCCGTGGTTGGATCTGGCGGCAGCAGGTTAGCAAAGTAATTCCTCTTCGCGTAAAATAATGTAGTAGAGCAGCAAGAGAGATGTAATTGGCGAGGATGATAAACATCATCGTCATCAACCAACATCAATTTTTTAAGAAAAGAGGCAGGTCAACGGAAAATCAAGAACATCAAGAACCCCACCTCACACATCTTTTTTTAGAAAGATGCGCAACCCAACACCACACAGAGCGAGCCAAAATGGCTCAAGGTCGGCATAATCAGTCCACCAATGCACAAATGAAAGGCATCCCAAGTCCTCTGATAAAATCCTCCGAAGGAAAAAAGACCATTCAAACACCCCGTCGACATCGCAGAGGCCGACGAAAATCCATCTCAGCTCCTCGCTATGCTGTGCCAGCCGAGACGAAAAAACCACCACACCCAGCGCGCATCCAACATCCAATCCAAATCGCACAGCAAACCGCACAGCAAATCCCCAAGCACCCAAAACAGAAAAAAAAAACCACTCACTCGCTCGCATCATACCCCGAATACTCCTCGCTATACCCCACCGTCGACAGCGACGCCTGATTCGCCCTGTGCTCCTGTCCTTGTCCTTGCCGTTGTCCTTCCACCTCCTTCCTCCTCCGCGCCTCTAGCTCATCCTCGAGATCAGCGTCCAAAGGCGACGAGGGCGGCTTGCGTTTGGGTGGGGGTTTCCTGCCCGTCGTCGTCGTTGTTAGCGGTGTGCTGGACGACGACGACGCAGCCGCGTTCGACGTTGAGGTGCTCACGTTGGTGGTCAAAGTTGAATTTGTAATAGAATTTGTAGTAGAGGACGACGACGTGTTGATACTCGGCAGCGCAGGCCTCGTAGCTGCACTTGGGAAAGGCGACGATGCGGGCTCCGAGCTGGCGTTGTTCGGATTGAGGTTCGATGGCGCGGAAGGTCCGATGCGGTGCAGCGAGGTCGACCGTGGCGTCGGGTGCGTCAGCACCGGTACAGGGGTCGTGTGGGTACTAGGAGGAGGAGTTAGTAGGGTTATTAGCATAGGTATTGAAATATTAAGGTAGAGGCAATCCATGCGCATCCGTGACAAAGCAAAGAAATTGAAACTACATTTCCTCAGAAGAATAAATCAAAAATGCGCTTCCGACAAAAAAAATCAGAATGGGCAGTTCGGAATTTATGTCGGAAGCCTATTTTCGATTTAGGGAGCAAGCGTTTTGTAGTAAAAATTTCACGGTGGCGAGATGGGTTTCTGCAACACCACGCATCAACGGTTCACCTGCACCTGCCAAATCAAGCGCTAAGCCGTGCACCTGACAGTGGATGCGTGTGGATTGCCTCTACTTATGAAGAAAAGAATACGTACCCAGGAAAGCCAGCCAGCGCAGGACTCCGTGGACGCTCGTTGTACAGATAGCGGAGGTCGGGAGGGGATCTGACGCCTGCTGCGCGGCGCGCCTGGATGGCCGCGATCTCTTCTTCCGTGAAGCCTGCAGAGGCGAGCGAGGTCGACCATGAGGGTGGGATGCCGACGTATCTAAGGTGGGGGTTAAGTAGGGGTGGTTTATAGGAATGAAGAGTGAAAACAATGAGGGAACACATACCCTTCATCCACGTGAATATTGTGCTACCCAACCAACTCGTTAGTTATTGACGAACCATCGAAGGGGCAAGACACACCTGAAAGTTCCACGGGAGGGAGATGCCCTCATCCTCCTGCGGGGGCGGAGGGAGGTCGCCGTCGTCCGAGCCGTTGCTACTCGCACTGATGCTGTTGCTAATGACGATCACAGAGCCAGAAGAACTCGTCGAAGGGGCACTGCTACTTGTACCAGGGGGCGGCGAGCGCGGGCTGCGCTTCGAGAACTTGAGAAACGCCAGCGCCTTGTCTTTCTTTGACGCGATCGACATCGTCGTTTGCCTGTTGTTGTTTGTGACGGAGGGGGCGTCGGCGTTTGGGGGTGGGGGCGAGAGGACGAGTGAGGGCGTAGAGTTATTATTGGTCATACTGGTGGTGGTGGCGTTGCTGGTCTCAAAGGAAAAGAGGGGCGACGGCGACGGCGAGTTGGCACGGCGGATGGCGTACTGGATGCTGGGCGAGAGGGGCGAGGAGGGTGCAGTGCTGTCGGCGGCAAAGAGCGACGGTTGGGATGGGTTTGCAGTGCGTTGGTAGATGTAGTCCTTTGGCGGTAATGGAGGTGGCTTGGAGCTGCTTGCAAACTTGAAAGGGTTGAAGCGGTTGTTTTCCATGGTTGCATGGGGGCCAGTAATAATCCGCAGAGAGAGATCGGAGCAACCACAAAGTTTGGTTCTGTTTCCGTCAACAACGATCGGCCTCTTTCTCTCCGATTACAATGGTACTCTCTGCATTCGTTCTCATTTTCATTGCTCCATCTGCGTGGCCCGTTCTTCCCCTGTATGAACACCCAGCCTACTTCCGGTCACCGGACTTGGCGACATACACCACTCCAAACCTCCATGCATATCGGCGGTCTCCTGTAGCAACTATACACCGTTAGTGAGTAAGCCGCTTATTTCATGCTCGTATTCACCAATCACTTGAACTTGAAGCTTGAAGCTTGACTGTTAGACAGCGTCGGACGACCACTACCATCCCGACAGTCTATTTCCAATATGACGCATGCACATTCACAATTTCACACGTCCATATAATGACCTGTAATTACTCTTCCAGCCAGCTTGCCGACGTCTTTCAATTGCCTTTGGACATCTATCATTACTCTATACCCCGAGAGAAACAGTCCATCCTAGGCCCGCCCCTTGTCCTGCCCGCCGTCAAACGCCAAGTTCGTCACTTTCGGCAGTCCTTCTCCCGGGTCAACATATGCATGACCAACTTGACCACTGTGCCCGCCCACGCAATGTTCCTCGTACCGAAAAGAACCACGCCCCGGTCCTTCGACTCCTAGAGCATTCACAACAACTGATGGATGCCCCCTCGCGTCTTTACAATTATACGATGCAACGCACGTCAAGCCTTGAGTACTTGAGTACTTAACCCCTCAGCCTCCGAGTCGACACCGCACCTGCACTGCGGTCCGCAAGCGTCTTACCAAACCACTCGCAGACCTGATCTCCGAGTCGTCATTGCTCAATCAATATTCAACTTTCCAGCCCTTGTGTAGCCAACTGGTCGCGCGCTTTTTCTTACTATTATTCAGTCTCACAAATCCCAAAGTGATCCTCCCACTTGAAACCCGAATATGCACTCCCCCAAGGCAGAGCGCGAAATCTGGCACACCTGGGCGCCAACTTGCTTCCGTTTCCAAGTTCCGCGAGGGTGGTAGATCATGATCCCCACAAATTTGATCCCTGATCATGCCGCCTACACAAGCATTCCCAGAAGTTTCAGAGGTAGAGCCTGAGCGGCGACCGGTGCGCTCCGATCCCCAACCTAACAACCTGACCCACCCTCCGAGCCGTATATCACTGACGAATATGTGTCAAAGGTACCAAGTCGACATCCATACTTCCTTGAAATCCATCCTCGAAGGCCCTCGAGGTCAACATTAATTCAATACATACATACCGCCTCTGTACGTCAAATCCAACTTTAATTCGAAAGCCTTTGATCGCCAACTTGAACGCAGAACTTGTCAAATACCAAACCGACCGACTAGTACTTATTTATCATCTTCCTGCCTTCCCGACTTCAATTGACAACATCCCAGTCTGAGTACTTACCAGCCTCACCGAGGCTAGATGCTTATTGCTAATGGCGCTAGCCCAATGAGCTTGCTCAATAAATCGAAAGTCGAAAACCTGAAAGTCGAAACAACAGAAAAACTCAAACCCCTTGGAGCCGACATGAGCGTGCGTAGCTCCAATGCCAATGTATGATGACGACCGTCAATAGACGTCATGCCAGAAGATAATTCCTAGGCCTCTGCCACACATATGCATGTAAGTACAGTAATAAAAATTAAAGTACTTACAAGGGGAACTCCGCCTAGAAATATAACACGCTTGGCGCCCTTCAGCCCAAAGGCCAAATAGAAAGGAAATTTGTATCTTCGCTTACATTGACATACACTTATACGACTTACACCTCCGAGTAGTCGATCGGCACATGGGCGCTTATTTTACTTCGCAAAAGCGCACCTCGAGAAAATAATTAGCATACTCCCGAAAATAATATACAACAAATAAAGCTAAGGCTACATACATACAAGGACCAAACGACGACAGCAATTTCAAGTAAGCTTCCACGCTTCAAGAATCTCGTTCAGCGATCGCACGCTCCAACCAGACCCAAGCGCAGTAGTCATTTTATTTCCGGTAGAGTGCAAAACCTCTTTGATCCCCAAATCCAGCCTCCGTTCGTCCGAGGTGCCGGCTGGGGGAGGCGTGCTTATGCACTGAGCATGGGCGTCCCTGGCGAGTTGACCGAGGACCACCAACAGTGTCGACACGGGCACGCCGTTGCGCAGGAGATACCATCCAAGATATCGGGCCACCATCTCGTCGTCAATCGCATCCCCATCTACATCCATGTTTACACCCCCGCCAACCGCGACCCCTGAGGCCCTCGCCTGCGGTAACGGCTCACCCCTCGCATAGCGTCCTATATAGCCCAAGAAACTAGGCAACGTCCGTACCTCGTCAAGCTTTCGGTCGAGGGCGTGGAGTGCGCCTTGCACTGTCGAGCCCCTAATCAAAGCCGAGCGCGCATTATTCTCCTGTTTGCCACTGAACCGCCGGTCGTACACCTTGGCGTAAAAATCAGCCGCAAAGCGCAGATCTTGCAGACGGAGGTGGAAATAGCGGGATTTCGGGGACATGTTGCGGTACATGTAGAGAGTGAGGTGCGATTGGAGTGTCTGGGGCTTGTCTTGGAGGATGCTGTCGAGGAGTACAGCGTGGCAGTAGGTCTGGAACAGCCGTTCTTCGTGTGTTGCGTTCTGACTATCCGCACGACAGAAATGATCTGCAAAGGCTAGGAAGAGTACGTTATTGGAGAAGGAAGTGATAAATTCGCTGATATCGCCGGCAGGGTGGGTTTTGGTGTCTGTTAGCTGTGGGAAGTCTAACGTAGCGGCGTCACCAGCAGAGGATCCAGAACGAACGAAGAGACTTCGACTGCCCCTAGGGTCCTCTGTGTAGCTCAAAAACGCCGTTCGGCGTTTGACGTATAAGGTCTGACTTCGTAATAGGGCTTCTTTGTGGTGAGGGTGTGCCGCTGTATCAAGATAGAATGGCCAGTAGCGAGGGGTGTCCACACGAATCGACATGAGTTTGTCCATGTCCGGGATAAGAGTCGGCGTGATCAGTTGTGTTTGCTCCACTACATCGCCTTCTTTCATCGTGATCTTGACTGGTAGATAAACAATTTCGTTCGTGTCGACGTCACGTGTAATAAGACACCGAGGTTCCACAGCTAGAACCCACATATGCCTTAGAGCCTGCAAAAAGCTTCTATTGTCCGACGAAACGTGGTTGAATCGAGGGAAGAATGCCGTCACCATGCAGGCTATGGCAGCATCCGAAGTTCCTAATGTGAAGCGGCCACCTCCCAGGAATAATAGCCCCAACGACATGTGCGTGGCAACATGAACGCCGTATTTGAAGCCATGATGGTACATCATTTGTTGAGACATCCCATAAGCATATCGGAGGCGACGCAAGCAGGTTATTTCACCAGTACCAGCCATGACCATGCTGAGTGAGATGGAAATCAGGTTCAGACCATCTCGAATTGCCGAACGCTTGATCTTGTGGTCGAAAGCGGGCCCTACGACAAAAATTAGACAATTAACAAGAAGAGTTCACTATAAATACACTAACCACTTCCGTATGCCATCCGTGTGAAGTTGTCGAAATGCTTGACTATCATTTGATAGGCTTCTTGACGCGCAGTACCAGCGTACTTGAGACCTACAACGAAACAACCACCAGCTATAATGTTGTAATACGCCAATTCCATGGCATCGTCAATCGGCTTTCCTGTCTTCGTCCGAGTCTCTATGGCATCCAATATTGTCCTTGGGATTTGGCGAATGAGCCATTCGTTGCTCGGAACGACGGTATCCCACATAATAAGTGCTCTCGCCATGGTCCGAACGAGCAAGAACGAAGGTTGAATGGCGTTGAGGGAAACCACAGTGTCGGGTATCGTCAACATATCGGCGATATCCTTGCGACCTGTCCTCAGATACATGAGTCCCAGGGCAACAGCAGCCGCAGGCGAGGTCAAGTTGATATCGAAGGGGGCCTTGGTCTGTTTGCCCACCATTGTATTCGTATCTCCGTGGATGAGAATACTCAAGCGCTTCAGAATGACGAGATCCGCTGGTATTATTGTGCCCTTTCCAAGCATAATCATTCCGAACGCGAGAGCGCCCGAATACGTGTAAGCTTCACGGTGCTCATTGCTCAAATCCGGTTGGACAAGGTCACGTCGGCTGATCTGACTGAGGCATACTTCAGCCATCCGTCGGTTCCTTGTACCTAGGTAGACAAGGCCAACGCCGTATAACCCAGCTGCCTGGGCGACTAATGACACGTTGAGGTCCACAGTTGGTGTTGGAAGGAGAGCAGGTGTGTGCACGGCAAGTAATTTTGTGACATGTTGATTTCCACTGCCGACGTTGGCTGCTGCCATGCCAAGCAAGACACCAATAGATGTTAGATCGTGTTTCGGTGTAAGGTACGAGAAAGTGTGCCACGTCAGCATCTCTTTCAGGTGTCCTGTGAGTCCCAAGGCAAGGAGGAACCCGGCATGTTCTGGTGAAAGCTCTGTTGGCTTGTTGAAAGCTATCCATGAACTTTCCACACCAGGTGCAGAAGGAGCAATGCGCAACCCAGCAGCGACGCCGTTATGGAATTCACCCCAGGCAACGGATTCGGGAGAAATTTTGCCAGGTTCGGGCGTGACGAGGATGTTCAGTGGCTGAACACGGATGTTGTATTCGATTTTGGGAATTGAGTAGGCTTCGCGTGTCACTACAGGGACAGACCCGAATGTGAACATAGCCCGACCATAGGGCAGCGCAAATGTTCGTTCTGCTACGCGTACGACCTGGTTCTGATGCTCCTTGGTTTGGTCGTGCTCACTGTGAGGAAAATAGGTGTCATTATCCACTTGCAAACGAACTTTTGTCTCGAAATACGGACCTTAATTCAGGCCGATCTATACTCTTCACAGAGGGAACTGCCGAAGAACACAGCATACGAGCAACTTCTTCCAGTCGACGATCAAGTCCGAATCGGACGTCAGTAAACTCCTTGAGATTGATGTCCACACCAGACGCTCCGTCCGCTTCGCCAGCCAGTGTACGAGCCTCGGCTGTAATTCCGCCAATCGTTTCTCGAGGTTTATAGGATTCTAAAATTGTGTTTAGAATAATTGCAATACGAAGATAAGACAGACTTACAATGGACTCCTTCCTTGATTTGTATCCATCGCTTATGAATGTATCAGGATTCTGCGTGGCAGAAGCAGCAAGGTCATTGCGGCCAATGACACGATACGCTTCCAGGGGCCAATTTCCAGGAGGCGCAAGTTGACATGTCCTTGCAGCCTCTCTCAAAGGAGCAGCGACCCCTAAAGGAAGTTCCGACGAAACGTCGCGCTCGCCATTCTGCGATACCATTTGATAGATGACATTCTCGGCTCGCTTTTGACCATCGGTGACCTTCCCATCAGAAAGCGTATTGTAGAGGAGACTGAGTTTGTGCAATTCGTGAAGCGGGTCGCAGACGCCGTATTCGAGAGAGGGGGTTATAGAGAAGCGCGTAACGATGTGTTGAACGTCGTGCCATGGTGCGTTCCAATCTGGCGTGCTGACGCGTCCATAAAGGATAGCTGATATGTCTGGCGGCCATACTGGTATCCGATCGTCGAGATGGTCTGGTTCTGTGATAGCTATCAGCGCTAAAGAGACAGACATATTAAAACTAAAAGCATACGAGAGGTTAGCGAAGACGGCCAGTCGCTCATTGCACCAGGTACCAAACGTTTCCAGTAATCTGCCCATTCTGGACGCACTGCCACTGCTATACGACAGACGATGGGTGCGAACTTCAGCAAGTCCTTTTGCCGTGGTATTGAAAGACGGAGGTGCTCGGCCAGTGTGTGTAATCCATATAAGAGAGGGGCAAGCATTGGATGTGGAGGTTCAGTTCTTTGTATTGGGCGAGGAGGAGGGATGAGTGGTGGTAGGCGGAGAAACTTCAAAGCAGGATCTTCCGCAAAATGATCATGCGATCTGGAATGGAAAAGCCGCAGCCAAGGGTCTGAAGGAGGAGCAACGACCTGGAATTCAAGCCCGAAGACTGCGTAGAGTGATGAAGAGAAGCACTCAAATTCGACATTTTCCGCTGTTGACCATGTCATCGCTGACCACTTCTCCAGGAACAGACGATGGATCTCAAAAGTGAGCTCTGGGGGAAGTATGAGCGCAAGTAGTTGGAAACACTCGATGACAAGCTTGTCTAGCGGACATAAGTCGAAAGTAATTTGGGATTTCCATCCATCTTCATGGATTAATGTCGTCGTGCCCCACTGGGCTTCTTGGGCAAAGACTACTTGTCCATGAGGCCCCTGTTCTGGAGATATTGATATATCCATGTCCAGCTCTCCTTTTCCTTGGACTTTTTCTGGCTGGTATTGCACTTGAACGGGGATTTCGCACAATCCGTGAGTGAGGAGGGATAGCTGTCCATGGGGTTTAACGACCAGTAAATCCCAAACATTTCCACGTGTAGCTCGCAGAGACGTGGCAGAAAGGGCAGGTATCTCCGATATGGGGGTAACGAACATAGTCCTATCAGGTTGGTGGGCAATGGAAAATATTTGCATGCTCTTGCTTGCTGGAAGACAGACCGACATCGAACAACGAGATTCTTTGCCATCAAACCGATCGTCAAATATTGACACTGAGATGTTTCGCCATGAGAGGGCACTGAAGAGAGAAAGTCATTAGACCGACATCTCGTCGACATGTGCAGTGGACGTACTCTTCTTCTTGGATTTGATGTATAAGCAGGCATTCCATCCAATACACTGCTTTCATCCTGCCATGTTCCGGTGGTGTGAGGGCGCCATCAGAATCTAATCTACCACCACCCAATGCCATCCTGTCCATCGTGGTGCTGAGATCATTTCGTGATAATGAATTGCGTCTGGCTTTAACAGGCCCTTGTCGTTGACTTGCTGCACGTTTGGCGGAAGCAGTGGCCCCGGTCACGGTCACGAGAGAGGCCATAGTGGTCGTCGAAGAGAGGGAAGGCGCCATGCCAGGCAGTGATGAAAGTGGTGGCATATCCGCAAGTTCAAACACGTCTGGTGCAAGGACGTGCTCTCGCGAGCGCGAGTTCGGAGACATGGGGTGGATGCGGTCACGACCGCCGTCGAACATAGCAGAGGTCCTGCGACTTCCGCCACCTGACATCGATTGCCGTTTGGAGCTTGTGGTTGTAGGAGGCGCAGGAGGCTTATTACGTCCATATGACACGGGTGTGTCTTTCGGTTTGATAAAAACATATCGCCAGATGGACATTAATCGCTTTTCGGTGTTCACGGTGACGACGAGGCATACATCGGCGATGATACTGCAATGTGAGGCCCAGACGATCATTTCCGTTGGAGGAATGGATTTCAAGGGCTTCGTCGAGTGTTCATCTTCGTCCTTTAACATAGCAGGCATGTCGTGTGTTTGTCCTAGGATGCCAGAGGTAAGGCCGACAGCGGCCGCCTCTGAAAATGGACTGGTGACGGAAAATATAGTGGGCAATACGTCGTCTCCAGTGGACTCTGCTTCCAGCAGCTCCGAGGGCTCCAAAACTCGTTGGATTATGACACCGTGAGGAGAAATCGGCCACGCCTTCCGGACAATAAAAGGCAGGGAAAATGTATAGTCCACGCCGTTTAAGAGGTATATCTTACCAATGCTCCTCAAGAACACGAATACTGCTGGGGTAGCCTCCGGAGGCCCGGGATCGAACTTGGGATGGATATGAGGGCGAGAAAACGGGCCAAAAGTCGGTCGGTTTGTGATTCCTGAGTCGGAAGATGGAGGGTCCGCATTGGCATCGTTCGCAACCTTCGTCAATGAAATGTTTGGGGTGGCAGCCTGTTCTAGTTCACCAAGACACGCCCACTGGATAGACTCTCCCTCCTGATCGAAACTCCATCTTTTCACCATTACCTCGCCATAGCTCAACACGGCAGTATGTGCATTCCATGTCAATTCAGGTTCCTTCGACGCGCCACCTGTGAAAAATGTCGCGGTTTGTATCGAGGACACGTTCTCCGTATCCGAACCGCGTAGCGCAACCCTTATTGCTTGTAGCAGAGGTGTATCATGGGCAGGAGTCCCTGACGATGCTGTGTTTCGACTTAGGAACTTGAGGGCAGACGATGTCGGCGGCCCTTGGGCTGTGACAATTATGGGTGGCATTCAAGCTGGCAAAACCGCAAAACGCGCGTTATTTACACCCATTTGTAGTGCAAATGTAACTTGGCTAGAGCCTCCTTCCTTCAAAACTTTGCCTGTCTCTTGCCAGAATACCAAGAAAATATCTCCTAGGGATACAAAATGTGGTGAGGAGGTTCTTGACACATGAGTGCGGCGCTATCTGCTTGATTTCTCGATCTTGCTAAATTTGAACTTCGAAGTAACTCAGGAAATTGCATCCACGATGTTCGATCGTGTACACGGTGCAAAGGCTGCACCAACCGCACCGAAAAAATTACTACCCATGCACTGTGCTGAAAGGGTGATACTGAAGTTGATATCGCATACAATGGCGTTGCGTCTTTGCACCATCATGAACTCAACCTCAGGAAGCTCGAAAATTTGGCCAATGCGGAGGTGGGTATGTGCGCGGGGTGAACATGACTGTGGTCAAGTGGACCAGATGGCAATGTTTTTTTATTCAAGGTGTGTCCCATCGCCGTGAATGATTGAAACAGCGTTTAGCTTTGTACAGACAATCAGCCTAAGTTTAGGCCA
Source organism: Flammula alnicola (assembly GCA_015499995.1). Lineage (NCBI taxonomy): Eukaryota > Fungi > Basidiomycota > Agaricomycetes > Agaricales > Strophariaceae > Flammula > Flammula alnicola. The sequence goes on along the minus strand of JADNRV010000216.1, from coordinate 26,517 downwards.
AATTGCTGTGCCTTCGTCCAATGACATTGCGGTCAGAGCCATGGGATGGTTTAAATTACCGAATGAATAAATATGGATTGCATGAAGAATATACCGCACATTCGATTTACCTCGACAGGTATGTTTATTATGAATCTTTACTGCAACGACGCTACCTTCTTTGCTCAGGAATCCAAACTATCGATACAAAAGATTCAAAGTTTTCTGAGGCGACCTCCTTTCCTCTGGCGCGCCGCTCGCGGTGGATTGCGGCGATAAGTTGTGTGAGTTACTGTCAGGCGATTAACTGCTGCGATTGCTGCTGCTGCTGCAGCAGCAGCAGCAGCAGCAACGACTGGGGATTAGCATCAGCTGAACAAGCGCATGAAAACCAGGAGGTAGAAGAAGCTTTATCCCGCTGAGAGATTCAAACTCACAGTGCTCGTGCAAGGTATTTGGTGCAATCATCTATCAAAAGTCCTGAAATCCTGAAATGTAATTATAGTTCAATTAGCTGGAACTTCACCTTGGGATTCGTTTTGGGATGGGCCAGGCTTATTCCGGATATCCCCCACCAGCGCTTAACCAGATTCCAGGTATGGTGAAATTCTTTCAGCTATCTGCGGCCATCGCTGAAGGCTCATTGGCGGAGAATGACGACGGGAACAGATTTTCCTGCGGAAGGGGTACCTCGTGTGGTGGGAAGGAATCAGGAGACACTCAAGGCACGTTGAAACTGCGTGGTAAGTGCGCTTCAGAATGGAAATGGAACATGATTTGTGAAAACCTTCGAAGGGAAATGTGATAGTGGAGGCACAATTCTGTGATAGATTCTTCACTGGTTGCGCTCACTAGATATATTCTAGTGAGCGCAACCGATTTCCCAACACAAAGCTCTCACCAAACCTGTGGAGGTAGGATTCTCCATCCCCTCGGCTTCTCGAATCACTTTCTTCCTTTTGACGCCCGGATGTAAGTATCATATGATCTGAAGGAGTCACTGTGGCAATCCTAGGCACAACGAGGCTGTTCGACACAGAAACCTGGGAATCTGCCGTTCCTAACCCCCGATCGAGGGCCATTGGGTTGGTAGGGATATCATGTTCGGAATCCTTTGAAGGTTATCACTTCATCGACCTTGCGCTACATTCTGAACGCGGCTTGCCATCATTCTCCCATTACGGAACCCTTATTGTCCCTCTCATGTCCAGAGGTCCCATCATCCTCTTTTCTTTCAAGCCTTTACCATGGCATCAATCGGCGAGGAACGTGAATTCGACACTCCTTACGGAGCGACTCTGCACAGCGATGATAACAACAGCGATCTTGGAAGCGATGACGGATTTGTAGGCGATGATGACGACAACCTTTCCCTTGAGGGCATCGACGAGGTTGCTGAAGTACCCCCTCTTTGCTACCCCGGCATTACGGTGTGCATTGTGAGTTCAAAGGCTACAAATAACAGAAAACTGGGACCAATATCATATGTAGGTTTGCGAGCAGCGACCGCCATATTCGAGGGGAGGCAAAAGCTATCCGACTTGTGGATTTCGTTGCGCCGGCATTCTTGAAAGTGCCAAGAATCAAAGTGCATCGTCCACTCCTCGAAATTTAGGCGGTCGTGGTGTATCACCCTTGAACCAAAGGGGCGCATTTCGTAACTCAAACCGAGGAGGATCACCATCTCCTGCTCCACTCAGGAGTCCTAACGTAAGGGACCTATCACGCCCTCTCAGAACCCTCTCTCTTCAGCGACCCCATGGTCAGGGAAATCAGACCCATCATGGAGGATCGAGACAGCTCAATGCCAACGCGCCACTCTGCGTTGTAAGCATCCTTGTCCATCATTTAAATAAGTAGCGACCTCTGATGCTATTCTTCAATCTCCTTAGGTTTGCCTCGTTAAGCCATGTCGCGGTAGAAAATACGTTACATGTGGACTCACATGCGCAGAGAAGCTGTGTAAGGCTGGGCCTGCCAACCCAAACATGTGCGATGTGAGTCCCCGCTAGTGTATGGATTATTGCAAGTCTCTCATACTTCTTAGTATTGTCATCGTCGGCCGAAAGTTCCAGGATACAATCAGTGCGGTGTAAACTGTCGGGAAAGCGCGAAACTTGCTTGTTTATTATGCAAAAGTCGACCAAAATACAAGCGATATCACCTATGTGGAAAGACATGCAAGAAAATTGCAATGAAGTCGACCCCGCTTATCCTAGAAGCTCCCCAAGGGCACGCCACATACGAACTTGGTTTGTCGATGTCTATCTAGAGCTGTACGATCCCCTTAATAATGCATTGCAAATAGTTCAAAACAAGTTCACAAACGCATGGAAATATCCCGGGACACCAATTCCAACCATCAAGAAGATTTACAAAATCATCGAAAACAAAAGTTTCCTCCAGCCATACGATAGATACAAGTGTGTGTTTCTCTTTCTTTTTGATTCTCTTGGTTAATTGCCTTTGGCCCATGCAGAAGAAACGTCGGTAACGAAGTATTTCGCTATCACGGAACAACGCGGAAATGTACCCTTGGATCACCTGGAAATACCCAGCTTTGTTCTAATACCACATGTGCGCTCTGTTCCATACTGAGAACTTCGTTCAAGACGAGCCTTGCAAACCCCTCCGGATCGTGAGTGCTCTATATCTGTACAGGTCTTTACTGATATCTGACGTAATGATGTCAGCTTTGGACCTGGAATCTACTCATCTTCAGCAGCAAATCAGTAAGACTTTACTTTGAATTTTCTCCATCCTTCCCTGTCTCAATGTATCTTTACTACAGCGCTTATGGTTTCACAGGCGGCGGCACCGGGGCTATCATTTTAACGAAAGTCATTCTAGGAAATGTCCGTTCCGTTAATAGGGGCAACGAGGTCATGTCCTGTCCTCCTGGTTTTAACTCGGTAAAGTTTTCAATGGCATGTTCCCGCGAGATCGGTGAATAACACTTTATTTTGCGTAGGTTGTCTATGACAGTCAGAATGGGACCCTAAATGAGACTATTGTCTACTCTGACGATGCTATTCGTCCTGTTTTTTTGGTCGTTTTCTGATACGGTCCTTCATCCATCTTTTTTCCCTCTTGCATCTTTTATCGAGATACCTACGTCCATTTTTAGTACTGTAATTTGATCAGGATATTCGTCTGGCGCACCGTTACCCATATGTACTCACCGTTCCCCGCCGTAGTGCCTTGAAGATACGATAACTTGACAAGATAAATAGAAGTGGAGGGGATACAAATATAAAGTGCCAGTGTCTCGATGTATCCAGTCTATAGTATTGTAATACTCTTGCATTGTTCTTTTCTCTTTCACGTATCTGTTCAATGATAAAGTTTTTTAAACCAAGGTCATGAAACATCAAGAACACTGACCCGTGCTGAAGTTTCGGACAAGCGGACAAAATGCGCTCTAAGCCTCTAACCGATTGACAGGATATCTGTTCCAAGTCCTCCGCATTCGTCCATGTTGGAATATTGGGAGGTTGTGCGAAGTTGTGCGAGCGCCGAGCGTGCGCAATGCACGTGCGTCGGGATTCAATCCCGTGATTTTCATTGCTAGACTACATAAGCCGGTCATTGTGTACTTTAGTCCCCATCCGTTTGCCCTCACAACGCTCACAGAGGCCAACCGGAATTCATTTTTCTCTGCTTTCCTCAGTCCGATCTTGAGACGATCGCGTGCTTGCAGATTTGATTTCAACAGTCCATCAATTGAAGAGTCACTAGTCAATAGTCTGTCACATCTGCTCTTTCATGCCTTGAATCCTCTATTTCCGGAAAGTAACTCGTAGGCGGCGAACATGATTGACTGAATTAGCGCTCAGGGTCCAGCGCTCTCTGTCATTTGCCAATGTGTGTCTTCTCCGATAAGAAAATCACGTCATGATCACTTGCCATGCAAGCGACCAAATTGCCAGCCCTGCCTCTTTCACACTGTCCCTCTGGACTTTTGCCGTGGTTCCTCAGTAATGAGTGGTGGGTCTTCTCTGGTTTGATTTTTTTTTGTTACGGACCCACAAAACCCATTTTACGTATCTTGCAGCGTACTGGTTGATGATCATACCGTCGGTCTATGACGGAGTGTCAATCGAGTTTCTAAGACTACATAGTCCCGTTAGTAACGGACGGCCGTTCTATCTGCAGGCAGACATGCCCTTTGGTGGATATAACAGGGCCCACACGAGGTCGGACTGTCGACTTTTTCAATGTTTCCGGCCCTCCGTTTGCATCCATTCTAGGTAGAACAGCTTCTCGAACATACAGGTGACGATTGTCTCTATGGGCAATGTGGCAATGTTTCCCCTCCTTGCCCTACCTTCTTGTGTAGGTTTCCTTCCCTCTGGGACACACAGTCCACAACCGGCATGCGACGCACACCCCTACGACCGCCTCCTGGCCTCTCTAGACTATCGCAAGAGGTTACATTTGACGATCCAGACTCAGAAACGGAGCTTCCACAAATCAGCAGGCAGATACCTGCGCCCAAGTCAGACCCTTCGTTCGACTACAAACACGCGCATGGAAATGCTGAAGATGTGGACATGCCACTATTGCCCTCGAATTTTCCGCAGACTGTACGATTTCCTCTAACAGAAAATGTGGACGCTGACTCTCGGAGTTCTGCTTCGCGTTCTTGGAATGGTCAGCGAAAAAGACAGCCCGAGTACACGTACTCTTCCATAGTCGACGATCCCTTCCTCGAGGGTCACGAGGCACACCTACGACAACCTAATTCCTGGTCCGCAGGAGCCCACTGTTCAATTACACCTCCTTCATCATCTAAATTCATCAAAACGCCACCCTCCACTGGATACGCCTTAGATTCGCGCTTTCCTAGAACTCCGAAACCACACCCATTCGCGAAAAGCTTCGAAGCGCCACAATGGAGGAAACTTGCGATACATATTTTGCTGTGTGCGTTGGCATATCCTTTCTTGCTTGTTTTCGTAGTCACATCGAGAGGGAAGTCGTTATTCTGGGCACGTTTATTCGTTGGCGCCGGGTGCGGGCTGCTAGGTTTCATGATGGGGTCGAGTTTGTTGAGACTAGCGAGAGGAATTTTAGAGGCCGCAGGTTCGTGTATTGTATCTTTCACGATTTCCAACCTTTTTTTCACTCCTATCTGGATATATCTCCACAGCTTGGGCGACTGTGATACATCAATCGCGAGTGCCGGATTCCCAAGGCTCGGGTGTTCGCTTGAAAGATTTGGCAGCACATTCCGATGATCCTACAAGTTCAATACCTGCATTCCGGTTAATTTGGGACAGACATTCGTATCCTGGTGCTGATCGGGACTATCGAAAGTTTTACGAGTAAGTTTCTTCGGAAGAGCTAGCGTCAGTCCTTGGTCTATTATTTTCTTATCTACGCTCTTGCAGTACAAGGCAATGGTCTCTTTGGATCGCATTTTTTCTCGTCAATGTCCTGCTTGCTGGAACATTGACTTTTATTCTGGCGCGTGTTGTGGACATCGACGTTGACATTGTGGTAAGTCTATTCCTTCTACTAGTCTTCGTCGACGCTCTAATTTGATTGATTGTATATTAAAGCATCAGCATCAGACTTATTACGAAGTCGCAGTCAGTGCTGATCTTTCAGACGCTGACCTTAAACGAGCACAGGACCTTCAAAATGCTTTTCAGGTAGCATTTTCATCCTTTCAATCGAGTTATTCGGGCTTATCTTACATATCTCGTCATAGAGCGACGCCCTGGCGTGGACATTGGTCCCTTTCTCGCTGGAGAGCAGCCTTCCTTCCGTCGTGTCCCTCTCGTGGAATAATGATTCTGTTTATTTCTCGGAGGTCACTCTCTCCCAACTCATTCCTGGCGGAAGTGGATTTGGGACCTTCGAGACGGGTACCACATCTCCATCTCTTGGTCTCAAGCCCCAAGACCCGATGCAGGCGGTACCATCCAATTCAGTAGAGCCTGGATCTATTTTGAGGTACAGATATTCTCTGCCCAGTTTCACTTAGGCCTGACCAATGGAATTTAGATTCCCTCGGTGGGGCATTCGGATCAAGTGTGCCAAGATACCAGATATTCCTAACAACATGTTAGTGGATTTTGGCAAGCGGAAGCTATGATAATCCATGGTTGATGATGTTTGCTTTCTCAATAGCATACCGCTGTCGGAGAACAATCTAACCTACTTATTCACACCTCGCGATACGATACGAGGGCTGTTCCAGAACTTCGAGATGGACTTTCCTCAGGGTTTCGAAGCGCCGCTGAATTTTACGCAGGTGATGCACCCCAATGATACTCTTCCCAGCGGGTTGGATCCTTCAGGGATTGCTACAGGCGGTGAAGTTCTTTCGTAACTGGGCTTTCTCATGACGTTGACATTGATGCTTTTCCTTAGCCGTGTTTTGGGACAGCGGCGTTGCACATAGTACTAACAGCACTCCTTTGAGCTTGGGTATGTTCATCTATTTCTGATTTTTGTCTAGATTTTTGACATTTCCATATTGAGCAGGCGAAGACGGCAATGGCTTCGTAACAATGGAAAACGTCCTCGTTAGGCTGAATACCAGTTTCGCTCCTCATGGGTCCTTCGGTGTCGTAGGAAACTTCTCGCTTCCAGATAAAGATGGCTATTTGACCTTTATCGGGTACGACGCTGCGGTTTGTTTAGAGCTCTATGAGCCTTGGGTGCTGGAGGTTTCCAATAGCTCTGTGGGCTCTCCGACCTCCATGCGCATAGTGGACAAGGCTGCATCAATCAAGGATCTGAACACGCAACTCATAAAGGAGAAGATAAAAGGCAGACCACTCGATGACCCACTTACGAAACGGGCATTGAACTCTACGGACCTGAAAGCAGCGTAAGCGTCGTCTGTTTTACTTGTGTCACTCTTCTTGATGCTTTTGGTTCGGTTAGATATATAATAGCCCACCACAACAGTGTCAACCAAATGTTAAAGGATAATGGCCGCAATGCTAACTACATGCCTTCTTCATCAGTATGTCACATCGTCTTATTCAATTTATTGAAATCGACGGGACTGATTACCTTTCCATAGCTCATCTCTTTCACTGGTGGAGATGGACCCTACGGGTATACGAGTCTCTCAGAGGTCGATTACGCAAAATTTCGAGCTCTTGCAGATGCAAGAAATGTCCTCCCCTACTTGGCGGGCTCAGGCTTGAGCGTGGGACGCCGCTACCGCGACAAAATCGTCACGACTACGACCATAAACAACCTAGGCATGGCCATACTCATAGTCGTCGTATTTCTGATGGGTCTCATATCCGCTCTTTTTGTACCGCGACTACCACTGGACATGCCCCGACGTGGTTTTGATTTATATTCGTGGGTGTCTGGTTTTTATGCGCAAGAGCTGGTCGCGGAAGCGCCTGGTGGGATCAGCAAGAACATGGAGCTGGAAGATCTCGCAGATCTCACAAGTGACCTCAAATTCCGCTACGTTGGTGGATGGTAGATCTCTCTATAGGCATACTGGCACTGGATTGTGGTTGACGCTTGGATGCAAAATACATATCGTGACAAGTATACTTATTCACACTCGCAATGCAGTAGCTATTGTCCATTACATGTTGTGGAGGCCTTACACAATATTAATACAGAGACCAAGAAATTCATACCAAAATACTGCAAAGGCAGACATCCCTCCGATCCCCAGACCAAGAGACTAGTCTCTTCCCTCCCCATATCCAGATGCAAAATTTCGAATGGAGCGCCCCTCCTGTACATCATCCTGAATTTCACTTCTCCAACTTCGAATCGACCTTCCCTCCTGTGCCGCATCGTGCCTGTCCGACCTCGATGAATAACTCCGAGTCGACTTCTCCTCCTGCCCACTATCCTGCCTATGCACCGCTGCGCCCGCAGCGTAAAAGGCACTCTGGAACTCCTTGAATGCGCTCTCTGGCATGACAGCAAAAATCACCCGATCAAAAGAGGCCGCGAAGCGCGCCCCGGGGGCGATCAACAGCTTCGCCCAAATGCGAGCCACGGTGGTGATGTTGTTTTCAAAGTTGCCTGCCCCGAAAGCCCCGAGCACGAGGTTGCGGACCCCGCGCTGCTCGAAGACGTACAGGATGCGCGCCATGCGCTCTTTCATCGCTTGTTTGATGCGTCGGTCGACTAGCTGTCGCGAGGTGCTGTTGGCGGGGCTGAACGATACCGCGGTCCGCACGTCCGCGGCGTGCACGGCGGCACAGCTCAAAACGTCGATGTCGAATGGGTACGTCCATTTCCCGATGTCGTCGCGGAAGACGGTGACGCCGGGGGAGTACACCATCGCATGGGTGTTGTATGCATCGTGGTTTCGGGTCCGGTAGAACTTGGCCGCCTCGTCCGTGGTCAAGGAGGAATAGAGCGTCGATGAGCGGGAAATTGACAGCTCCTGGCCTTCATCCCCAGCCTTGAAGTTTCCCCCAGGCTGCCCTGGGGACGCAGAGCTCAACACGCCCGTCGGCCATTGCTCCTTTGCGTTCTCTCGATAGAGGGTCTCGAGAGACCGCGCAACGTCGAGGGTCGTGGCATTGAGAACCGAGATATAGGTTGGGGCGGATTCAGGGTTCCACTGTTTTTTGGGTTTGCTTGTCAGGCACTGCTTTATCCAGGCATCATGAGGATGATAGAAACGGGTGTTCTGTTGCGATTCATTGATCTTTCGAGTGAGAACGTAATCCACTCCTTTGACTGTATAGAACCCTTTATGAAGGGTGGCGAGTGTTGCTTGAGCTATCCTCTTTAGCTCTGAGCGGCGAGAGCCTTGGTAACTCGGCGGTGCGCCTCCAAACGGCATGGTTCTTTGTTGTGGCTCTACCGGCGTTTGATCGGTTTCTCGAGTGGAAGGAAAGTAAGTAGGAAGCGATGACGATGATGATGGTGATGAAAGACCTCTATCCAGAGAATATCAAGGCGGCCTTGCTATAAGCTGAAGGAAAGGAAAGGGAGCACGTAGATAGATGCTCTATTCTTCGTGGACCAGGAACAATGTACGCAGGCAAATGACAAGTTGACTCGATGCCTTTAATCCATCCCAGGAGGCTGGACCGCTCACACGCCGTTCACCTGACGAGCACCCTGGCCCGGAGTCCCTGATAAGGCGATGATGTTCCTGGTCAGGCACCAGCGCTTATTAACTTGGGCGGTTTTGCGATGATATAGCCTGGCCAGGCAGAGCCCTCTGCAACAGTATGCGACGAGACAAAAGTAACGCGAAATCTACAGGTCGAGGAGACATTAGTTGATAGGATCTCGAGGAGAATAAAAACAAACTGAGATCCATAAAGGGAATGGCTTGACCAGTTCTTTCAATTCTTGCAAAAAGTACTCAATCGTTGAAGGAATCGATCTAATCTCACCGACGTAATCGCGATCAGCCGCAAACTAAGGCGCTTGAAATTCTCAAAACACATATTTTAATTCTGCCAGCCTTTCTCTTTTTTCATTCTGCTTTCATTTCATCCTGAATGGAATACAACAAGAAGATCGATGGGTAGTGTGAGATGTACGAAGGGCAGCCAGGAAGAACACAGCGTACACGAGGTCGACAAGGACAAAAAGAAACGTAGAAGAGGAAAAAAATAGCGTTGGGGTTGGAGTGAGTGGATGAGCGAGCCAACGCGAAAAGATGGGAAAGGGTCGTGCGCGAGACGAGAAAGAGTATCTGAAAACGAGGGACAATGCATTGTACAGACAACTATAACCATAAGACACCTTAAACCTAAAGAATTTTCGTTAGCCAGGGTGCTTTTCATTCGGGAGGCAATATACGAAGGATGCGGCAATCGCCGCACTTCCATCACGTGGGAGGGAAAGCAAAACATCGAAGAAATTAAATTACACACCAATTTAACCCTGCTTGGGGGCTTCCTTGAAGGAAATGGCCTGGAAGAAAACAGTCAGTATTTGCACAGATGACGGAGGTTCAATACGTAGGAGGAATTGAAGACGAAAGCTTACCTGCTCCTCGCCCATAGCACTGATGATGGTGACAAGGAGATCTTTGCTGTCATCGAAGCCGGCTTGGATTTCCTTGCCAAGGTCACCCTCAGGGACCTTGACGTCGTCCTTGGCGGTACCGTCGGCGGTCATGAGGTTGAGGAAACCATCATCGATGTTGACCTATATTTGGTACGCGAATGTCAGAATGACTCAAGGCTGGGAAGGCGAAGAACGCGTGGTGGTGTGACTCACGAGCTGGTATTCATCACGACGGACGTTGGGGACATCCATGTTGTGGGTGGAAGGGCAGATATCTTCCTGTTCGGTGCAGAGACTGGAGTGAGAAAACACTGTCGACAGGAAGTATTGCCTCCTTGTCACTGACCAACTTCTTTCCGGTGAAGATCTATGAGAAATAAAGGTGAGCGATATGTTCATATTTCAACTAGATTGAAAAATAGACGTACATCGATGGCGACAAGATGGACCTTGGCGTGACCATGCTTACCGGTCTTGGAGGTAGACATGTCGACGATCTTGCAAGGGCGGCCTTAAGTGGGTAATATATTCAGATCAACTTGAGACAGGCAGAGGATTCAACATACCCTTGATGCAAACGTGACCGTTCTTGCGAAGGGCAGAGCATTGCATGGGGAAGGTCAAGGACGCGCCAGAGCCGGTCTGCGATGATGAGGAAGATCAGAATTGAATCGATAAGCGAGCAAGACAATGAATACCGCTTCGAAGGTCTGATGATGGCTCTCATCGTCGGACATTTTTGATAGGATAAAGAAGGGGGTGGGATGTGTAGGATTTTGAGGATAAAAAGTGCGCAAAGGAGGGAGAGAGAGGGACTTGTACACACACAACAGAGATTTCAAAAACTCCAAAAATTTCACCCTCTCTTTTCAAGCTCCGATATATCAATCATGTAAGCATATCAGTCGATAAATCAGGAAATGTCTGTAGCTCAGCTCCTAACAACCACACAATGCATCCCTTTGGAGGCACACCTATCTGTCCAAGATGTTCAAAGGCCGTATATCTCGCCGAACAGGTCAGTAGAACAAATGGTTCAAATTTTCCGAATTTTAAAATCTGATCTTATGACCTCACAGGCTATGGGTCCTGGGCGCAAGGTACATACCTCTTCTCGAGTCATCTCAGTGCTTACATCGTATTCACGTCTCTTGTTTTATGCAGCTCTACCACAAGGTTAGTACAGTAACGTTCAAAATATATCAACAATCTCACCTTTCAATTTATAGCCATGTCTCGCATGTACTGCATGTAACAAGAGACTTGACTCGTTCACTCTCCTTGAACATGATCAACAGGTCCGTCTCCTTGTCCCATCCAATTCCACCCACTAACGCCTTTAATAGCCATACTGGTCAGCCTCCTAAATTCTTTTGATTTCGCCATCTCACATATCATCGCACGCCAGTAAATCCTGTCATCTCAAGAACTTCGGCACCCGCGATCTTCGGCACGCAAACCTCCCCTATGCTCAACCCCCCGTAGACGAAGCTGCACGTTCGACGTTGCCTATATCTCCATCTTCTCCGAACCACAACGCATTTCCCCCTCAGGCCTTGTTGCGCCCTATCAATACGGGAAGTGTGGGAGGAGGAAGCCATTCGAGCTCTCCGCAAACCAACCTTCCCCGGCTCAGACCCAACAGATCTCTTGTTACCAGCCCTATCTCGCCGACCTTTCCTCCTAGACCGAGCCCGACCTCTGCTGCGTATCAAATGCAGAATAATGATACTTCGATTTCTCATGCGCTTACGAACAAAGCTGCGGTTGCGGAGGAAGAGGAGGCCGAGGTGCAGGACGTGCTTATGCTTGATGGTAGTGGTGCCATTGCTGAACAAGGCGAACATGACGACGCTGAGGAGAGCCTGGATGCTTTCTCTGAGCCTGGTTCGTCGTCCTCGCACGCGTACCCGTCGCATACGGGACGACCGGGGATTGGCACCATCCCCCGGACGATACCGCTTTACCTGAACGGCAGCGGTGCTGCGCGTACGCCGTACAAGCATCATACGTCGCACAGCGTTGGGTCTATCCCATCACGTTCCACCTCCTCTCCTACTTCCTCGTCTCCTTCGAGCCGAAGCAGAGAAGCTGAAGACATCGTAGAGGAGGGAGAAGATGACTACACCACAAGAGTTTCTCGGGCCCTAATAACGTGACTCCGCTGGGGCGAAACAACACCGGTGCAAGGTTTGGAAGTCCAGGAACATTCAGCAACATTTCCCCGCTGAAGCAGACCGCCACGGGCACTCGGTATGGCATAGTTCTGTCCGGGGGTAATGCTAATGGCGGCAGCGGCGTTGGCGTACATATGACGGGCACAGGCGGCTCGCCAAGGAAATGGGGCGCTGGACACCTCAGTGTCCTCGATGTATGAAGAGCGTGTATTTTGCCGAACAGGTGCGTTGATTTCTACCATTAGCTTACGGGCTTGGGGCTTCTCAACTCGCTTTTGGTATTCATTACTGCTGAAGATGAATATCTTATCATTGTCAATCATGCAATCCTCCGTTTGATGCCTGTCTGATAAATATCCAACAGGTGAAGGCTGTTGGCAAGACCTTCCATAAGAACTGTCTCAGGTGCACCGAGTGCAACTCCTCGCTGGACTCGAACAGGCTTCGTGACCATGACGGCGATCCGTTCTGCGTGCAGTGTTATGGCAAGGTATGTGGCTTTTTTTACATCTGCCGTTTTTGCTACATATAGTACAGAACTTGACGGACTTTGTACTCCTTTGCAGAATTACGGACCGCAGGGAGGTGGCTATGCCCTGCTCGGAAAGGCTGGCGGTTGAGTCATACTCTGGGTTCCAGTTCCTCCCTCGCTATCGCCTCCGTTGTTCCAGTCTCATTTCGCTTTTCATTCTTCCGTTTTCATATCTCGTGCTGGTTATCTCCACGACGGACCTTGCCATAGACCGACTTCCTGCTTCGGCTCTTTGTTGTAGTGTAGCTTCGTGCATAAGCTAATGTCTAGTACTGCTGTATTTACGATTTTACGACTGACTGATCTTTACCGTGATTTATCTCCTTGTTTATCTATCATACTCGTACAGCTGAATATTTTTATTAACTTAACCTACCTCATGCTTTAGGATGGAAGGATGTGCGAGGATCTCCAAGCCTAGCTAACTCTCACAAGTTACAATGCCGTTAAATTATTCAAAACATTACTGTGTATACTCCATACATACATACATATGCTCATGTACATTTTTCATGCACCTCAGATGTCAGACGTAGATCACGACCGTCCCACTGGCGACCTTCCATTCCGCCTCTGCGCCGTCCACATCAAAATCGCGCTGGCGTTTCAACTGCAGCGTCCTCGTCGTCTCGGCTTCCTTACGTTTGTCCCTCTCGTCAGCATCTGCTACTGCTTTTGCTTTTGCTTTTGCCGATGCCGTTACGGGTACGGATGCGGATACGGACGAAGCATAGGCAGAGGAGATTCGTGCTACGATCTCGGCGTCGGACACAGCGAGGTCGATGTCCAGCGCGCATCTGTTCGGCACGGACAGTGTCAGGCGCCGCGCTTCGATATCGAGTGTCGATGATTGGATAAGGGTGTGTGTCTGTGGGGGTTTGGGTTATGTTAGATTGTGATTAGAATCGAGAAGAATGTCGGAGAAGGCGAAAAGAAAAATGGGGTTGGGTGAGTAATGGATGGGCGTTGGGCGTCAGGGATAACATCATTTGAGATGGGATGGGGGGTAAAGATCAACTGAGCATGTGGAGCAGACGACGGAGGGTAGAAAGAGTGAAATGAAGGATGAAGAGCAGATGTAGAAGAGACGTAGGACATGCAATATGGACGTACTTAGGTAGATGTAGAACATGTAATATGGACGTACTTAGATAGATGAACAGGCAGGTACGAACGGGAATTGTAAAATGAGATGTCCAATACCCAATAACGAATAGGAGGGACTCGGGTACGCGAAGGAAGACCAAAAACGGAGGCAGGGGTAGAAAGAAAGAAAAGATCGCGCATGACTTACCAGCCCAGGCACATTGACGTCGATCCGCAAACGGCTCGCATCGTCTTTCGTCCACGACCAGTCGAGCGGATGTTCGTCGTGGCTTGGTTTGCAGATGTCTTGGAGGCAACCCCATCTGAAGAGGATCCGGAGGGTGCGGTGGCGGCAGGCTTCTTTAGAATCCCTCTGAGACCTGGTAAGGAAGAATCGCGATCCGAGGATCCGCCAGCTGCATGTTTTTTGGAGAGGGCGGGTGCGCTGGTGGGCTCGCTGGTGGGCTCGATCGTCGAATCCAAATTGGGACTGGAAGACGCGCTGCCGGTGTGGGTCCGTGTAGATCCATTCGCGGCGCGTTCGTCAGTAGATATTTCTTGGATGAGTGGCGCGTTGGATCCCGTTAGTTTAGGTGCATTTGCGGTGGATTTACTTGAGGATAATGAAGAAGAGGACGGGGCTCCTGTTAGGGCTGGGAGCAGCGCTGACGGCACTTGCACGGTGCGAGGGAGTAGTTTTCCCTTGCTCGAGATGTTAGGTGTGCCGATGTTTCGGGAGAGCGCCAACCCGGTTTGCGCTTCTATCCGTTGGAGCGCGAGTTCTGTTTTATTGGTTTCATTGGAATATATTGTATTAGGTATGATGTATACAGTTGAAGGCTGATACGGACCTACGAGGAATACTTTGAATTCTGGGTCGCGTAGAGTACGCGACTTGACAGTGGTATTGTATATGCAATCAAACACCAATGAAGAGTTTCCAGCTATACGTGTAACATAGAAAAAAGGTCAGAACATGACCTTAATTGTAAGCTCAATGTTCAAGAAAAACACACCTTTATCCTTGTCTTGTCTCGCATTCGAGACAATCACAGGGACATACCATCCAGAAGGGTTCTCCTCGTCCACGTCTTCACCTTGCATCGCACGTTGTATGGCATCTTCGCTTCCCTCGGGAGGTGGTGGCACATTGGCGTCCCATGCGATGTTCACGAAGACTTTGAGGCCTTTCGCCACGGGAATCGGACCCGTGCGGGCTCCAGCAGGTTCGCATTTTCTTTGACTTTCGATCCTGATGGAGGGGTTGGTAGTACGGCTGCTGTTAGCGTCGATGACTTTACGCAAAAGCCGGGTTTGGGCGCTAGTTCGATGCGGACATGGGATGGGGAAGACATTACACGTGTTCTCTGGATTCTTTGCCATTCTGGGGTTTAACAGTGCGTGAGAACAAATGGACATTTTGGTAGCAGATAAACGGTTCGGCCAGGGCTCGGCTGTTGTTGTTGCTCTCGTCCTACTTCGTCGCACCTCCCTGGTGTTTCATGAAACACGATTTTCCAAAGATAACCAGTTGCCCTTTGACGTGAGGAAACCAAGTCCGACACAGCTCGCATCGCTATCTCGGCCTTCTTTGCTCCATACATCATCAGATCCACGAGATCTACGCGAAGAGTCTGTTCTTAGTACGAGCCAACAAACGCGCACATGCGTCAACCGCTCCTTCTGTGAGCTGTAAGAATGAAATCCGAAATTCGTCGCCACGTCATGTGGAGGACATGGTTCGGCAATACAGATGGTAATACAACCCCGCTTTCGATGTGAATCTCAAAATCTCAATTTCTCCTTCCTAGGACGGTATTCTCCAAGTTGACTTGAAGTATAGTCGTGTCGCATTTGAATATGGGAACGTCGACAACACCGGAAGACTAAATCTGTACGCGATGAAAGATCAAGACAGGCAATCAAACCGTTGTAGGACCATTATGCGCGTTTGGAAGTTGAGCGTCCAGCCTCCGTTCGTGAACATCGGTAAGAGTAAGTAATCGATTTCATAACGCGAGTTCTGGTCGGAAAGGCGTCACGTTAAATTTGCAGTTTCTTCAAGAATAGACTCGGAGAGTTCGATACCCTGGGGCGCTGGTCTCCGATTTACTCGAACGGAAGAAGAGATTCGAGAGGATCGCACGCCTGTGGAACCGCCTCGATGAGCGGGACGAATATCGGTGTGGGGTAGTCATGTGACTGCACCACAGGCTCACGTGTGATCGATCGACCGAGTCAATGTCGGGTCGATTTTCGATTCGTTTCAAAGAAAGCCAACGTTCATTATAATCTCGTCCAGAAAAATGTCCGCTTCTTCTATAAAATCCCCTCCAGCTGGGCCCTTTAGATTCCGTAACTACCCCGTCTCCTGACTCATATCCTCCTCTCTTATTCCTCTCTAGCCGTTCCAGAAGACATGTACAACGTTTCTCCCATCCCCGACTTCGACGACGATTCCAAGGTCCAGCAGTACATGCAGGACAGACGTGTCATCGGCGTATGTACCCCTTTGCTTTGTTCACAGCGCTCTTTAATTTCTGACTGTCCTTCGTGTGTTAGTATGACCCTCTCGTCCAACCTGCACTCCTCCGACATGAGATCACCTCTTCCACCAACGCCAAAAGGACCATCGCGTCGGCTCGCTACAATGCCGCACGTATCCTCGCAGGACAGGACGACCGCTTGCTTGTCGTCGTCGGCCCATGCTCAATACATTCACCGCAGCAAGCAATGGAATATGCCCACCTCCTCAAGTCTAAAATGGCCGAATGGCCACACCTTGTCATCGTCATGAGAGCCTACTTGTAAGTCTCTCACATACCCATGCCCACCGTAACTTCGATCAAATGTAACTGACACCGGTTTCCCTTCTAGCGAGGTAATTTTGGAACAATTATTTTATTGTGAAAGAGACGTGACACTCTACCTCAGAAACCGAGGACCACTGTCGGCTGGAAAGGTCTCATCAACGACCCCGATATCGACGGCTCCTTCAGAATCAATAAGGGTCTTCACCTCGCCCGTCAATTGCTCTGCGATCTCACTGATCTCGGTGTACCCGTCGGTTCTGAGCTTTTGGATACCATCTCTCCACAGTACATCGCCGATTGTACGTGTCTCACTTATTTATCCTTTGTTCGTTCCTATCTTTTCCATGTGCCTTTACCTTTTCGAAGATCAATGGTCGGAGATTATTCTGGCTTCTCGGTATCATTTTACCTCAGATGAAGTCTTCGGTCTTCGTTGTATTTTGGGCTTTCATCGTTATTTTTTATTCTTCTAACCTTTGATTGGACCAACTACCTCTTATGACTCTTTAACGCTCGCTAACACGACATCATCTCAGTGATCTCCTGGGGCGCTATTGGAGCTCGCACCACGGAGTCGCAATTGCACCGTGAACTCGCATCTGGTGTCTCCTTCCCTATCGGTTTCAAGAATGGAACGGATGGCAGGTAAGCTCAACCTTTACTCTGTACTCGAATGATTGACTGACTGGGCCGTCTATCTATCCGCAAATAGCGTAACTGTCGCTATTGATGCCATGCACTCTGCTTCCAACCCCCATGCCTTCATGGGTGTTACCGAACAAGGTCTGGCCGCCATCGTTAAGACACGCGGAAACAAGGACGTGCACGTCATCCTCCGAGGTGGAACCAAAGGCCCCAACTACGCCTCTGAGCATGTGCGCAAGGCCGCTGAGGACATCGAGAAGAAGGCCAAGAAGAGCGCAAATGAGAAGCCCTTCGCCAGTATCATGGTGGACTGCAGTCGTGCGTTTTCTCTTCTCCATCCATGTCCTCTCTCGTTTCGGGTAACTAACCAGTCTCCTTATAGACGGCAACTCCTCCAAGAACCACAGGAACCAACCCCTCGTCATCAACAACATCTGCGAGCAACTCGCCGCTGGGGAGCGCAACATCACCGGTGTGATGATCGAGTCGCACATCAACGAGGGAAGACAGGACGTGCCCCCTGAAGGACCTTCGGCGCTGAAGCACGGTGTCAGCATCACGGACGCTTGCGTCGACTGGGAGAGCACGGTCACGATGCTCGCCCAGCTGGATCAAGCCGTCAGTAAGAGGCGCGAGACGCTCATCGCCGCTGGGATGGACCGACCCGCCGCGTTCCAGCGCGCTCAGGCAGCTGAGGCCGCCGCGGCCGCATCGTCTCTGTAATCACTCCTGCCGTCGCGCGTACATCCACAAGGTTTAGATGATGATAGATGATCGGCCCTTGCATAAAATTACCCTGGCTGCTTGTTTTTTTCCTTTTCTTCTTCTGATCTTGCTCTTGCTCCTGCTCCTCTTTTTGCATCGCATCTGCACGTACATATATATTTGCCATCAACTATATATCCCCTCGGATATCTCTTAAAATTCTGTGCATTTGTTGTTTGGTTATTTTTCCTTCCATGTACACAAAATATAGAAACATCCAGTTTTTTTTATCTCTGTAAACCTTCGTCTGTCGTCGTGATTTTCGTTTTGAGGTGGGCTTGTTGGATGTGAACTTTGGATCTAGTAGCGGATGTTGAACGCATACATCCATGTGCCTTAGGTAGTTTGAAAGAAAAAACGCAATGGGCTCGATCATGAACGTCTCTCTTCTTTACATGATTGGACTCGCAAGAATCAATGGGCAGGCGCAAGGCGCATATATTGACAAGGGTTCAAAATTTGGTCCTCTCTTTCACTTTACTCACATTCTCTTCTTTGAGTTTCGTGTTCAGAGAATGCCATACATCGCGGGCGTATTTTTGTGCGGACTAAAAATCAGAAAGTTATCAAGCTGTCCCATTGGGTCGAAGGATAATAGTGCTTACATTGAGGAGCTCTGCGAGTTGAGTAGAGGTCAGTTCACCGTTTCCGAGTGTCCGCGAGCCTTGTATCCAAGCCGCTTGGGACGAAGAGTCGAAGGCAAACATCAAGAGGAGGCGGAGTGGTGTTGCAGCTTCTTCTGCTAATGTCGCATCGAGGAAGTGTGTTGGATGTACCTATGAAAAGATAAAACAGGTTCAATCTTGAGTGTAGAGGGTATTTTGAAATGGAACCCACAAGATTTAAAGTGACACAAACAGGCCAGTTCTGTCTGCCGTCGAGCGTTTCGCCTTCATCCCAGTAGTCCGGAAGCTCAAAATCCGTGGCATGTTGGATTTGACGCGTGTCGAATCCACTAACAACTTCTTCGTCTACGTCCATATCGCCCGCACCGCCCGTTTTGCCGCCAACAACCGCAGATGAGCTTGTTTTCCTGGCTTTGTACTCAACGCTTCTCGTCCGTGGCACCTGTGTATCCCAAAGCGCTGCCCTCGCGGCCATGAAGATCGCATCGTAGATGTTTCCCGAGTCCACAAGGACGACGAGGTCAAGATTCAGTAGCCACGATTTCTTGCCCCGTAGGATCCCAAGATTTTTAGGGTGCAGAGACGGATGGGTAAGGGTCTCGTTCAGGATCGTCGTCATGTCATATTGCAGGTCGTCGAGCGCCGAGGATGAGAGATGTGGGTAGGCGGCCGGAGAGCTACCTTGCGGTTCAAGTTTTTAGTTTTTCCAACTTGGTTTTTTGTGCAGCGACACTGCAGACGATTCACGAAACGACCTACCAAGTCACACTGCACGCCATCCTGCCGCCTTCGACACCCCCACCGCCTTGCTCGATGGTCTCTACCTCTAATTTCGTCGCGGCCAGTACTTCTGTTCCGCCTGAGCCGTCGTGTGGATTCCGTCCGATGCTGAGCCGTGCGCTGCCATTGGCTAGAGGCGCGATGCCTGTCTCGAGCGCGATTGTTCGGAAATCCTGCAAGGACCGACCATCTGCGCGTGAAGGTGGGTTTGCGAGGAATCCAGCTTGTATGTAGGACTTTTCAGCCTTGGATATCGAGGTTGAGGTCATGGTTGATTGCAAGTAACCTGAGCGGTCAATGGTTTAATTTGATTTCAGGTCATGCCCGGATTTAGACTCTCGCCCTATCTAATCTGACGATGCTTTACATCACAAAGGCGAAATCGAGTCCCATGTCACTCTACTGAACTACTAGTATGCCATAAAATTTGCGGGTTGAAATGGTTGCGAGAAGAAAAGGAAAGAATAAAATTAACACAGACAAAGCGCAAAAGCATGGAATTGTAAGAGAAAGAGAAAAAGCAAGCAGCGTGGTGAGGTATATACGCGGTACACCTCACGAATCTTGTACCTCATTTGACACCTTTATTTCTGGAAGCCATCGGTAATGATATCACCCCACTTCCACTAGCCTGTATGCTGCCCATCCGATTTCTGCTCCGCGGTAGAGGTGTTAGAGGGACCTTGAAATCTTTTTGTTCATAATCCCATGTGGCGTAAAGGCGTGCATCAGGGAGGACAGGCTTAACTGGGGATTCTTTGCCATTCGCAGAGGGTCCTTCTTTAGGTCTGGAAGTGAGTGGTGTGGGCAGGACGGAATCGGGGCCAGAAGTGACTGCGTTCGCATTCCAAGGCGCAGGAATGCCGCTCCCATAAATGAGAGGTTTGTTTCCTCGATGGAGGACGGGCGGATGAGAAAGGCGACTCGTACGTGTGAGAATAGCAGGCTATACAAGAATGCGAACCCAAAGATGTTCAATAAGTGATCCGAAATACAGCTAGGTAAAATTCACATACAGGAAGAATGTGGCGAGCGAGTTCTGGTATCCGAGACGTTTGTTGGCTAACGAACGGCGCTATTCGCTCACTCGCAGAAACAGGCCGAGATGCTGTCGGTGGTAACTTGAGATCTTTATCAGGTCCGTCTTTGCCCTTGATATCACTGCCTGGCGTGTCTCCAACTGCAACAGGATACGAAGGTTGAATTGTAGCAACTCGGGGCGGACACGGTCCTACGCTGGCGAACAGAGTGTCTGCTAGATTCCAACGAGGATTGGATTGTGTCTGCTTAATGAGGGCCATAGCAACTTTATGTCGCGATGGATTTAAAGGAGGGAGATCAGGAGGCGGGGGATGTGTAAGGACGTAATGGTACGCTGAGAGAAGAGATGGCTCGATCTGAGGGGTCGGCAGATGAGCCTGGCGAGTCTGCGGAGACGATGAAGGCGGAGCTAAAGGTAGATGCCATTCTGGCACAGAAGACAAGGACGACTGTGAGTAAGGTACTTGAACTAGAATGTCGGAGGCAGCTGCTGTTGTTAAGGATTGTGAAAGTGTCACGGATGGCTTGTCTATAGTGACTTCGGGTACGTGGGTAGGAGGTGGCAGCGTAGGCGGGGTTATGTGGGGCGTAGGAGGATGATCCAACGTGGATGCTGGGATATCATCGGACACGGTTGGAAAAGGTGGCAAAAAATCAGGTATATGTTCTGGTGGTTCCCAGTTGGATGTGCGTGGTCGTTTTCGTTGGGGTGATGAAGGGTTCGAGATAGGAGATAACGGCAATGGGGGTATGGTTGGTCGTGGAGAAGCTCGTTTACGAATTAATGGGCTCCGTCTACCGGGAGATGCACTGACGTCCATGTCAGTCGAATTTTGGGCTCCCAATCGTAATTGGTCGTCAGTCGCGGTTTGAAGTGCATCAGACCGTGATTCATCATCTTCGTATCCTCCATCTGAATATTCTTCTTCCTCGCTATCAACTTCATCGAGGAGAGGACTCGGACAACGCGCGTATTCCAGTGGAATCGCGTCATCGCGGTCTTGGCGCAGTCCTTCGGCGAGTTGGGCTGCAGGAGATGAGATAGGATCATAAGAGAGAGAAAGAACATACATTTAAACTCATGCAAGTCCTCAACTCTTCTGGCGGAGTATAGAGCATAGCGATTCAGCTCTTTTCCTTCTGTCGCGCAGTAATCACTGAGCTCGTCCATGCTAACACCAAGCTCTTCCAAAGCGCCTATTGCATCCCGCGTGGTCAAACCAGTTCTTCCAGCATGCTGAGCATATTTTGCACAAGTCGAAGTCAAAAGAGCGAGGTAGCGAGAAAGGAGATCCGTCAGCACAGACGAAGCTTGACTTGAAGAACGGGAGAATGCATGGGCATGGAGAGTGCGCTGTGTTGCAGATTCGAGTAGTTTATGTGCCCCGCTGTCCATCAGAGCTTATCCACGACGATGATGGCCGTTGTTAGTCGAGACCGTCGCCGATGACGAGCCTCCTGGATGTTAGTGGTAAGCAGTGGTCGGCTATTGAAGTGTTCCCACGCTCTTAACAAACATGCCAAAAGCGCGCGGTGGCGGAGTCACTGTCGGCGTCGCGCTTTGATCACACATGTGTATTTGCTACGAAAGTAGTCTCGGACCAGCTATCTTAACAGTCCCAATTTGGCGGGCCTGCTAAGAGAGTCTGGGACACTTCCAACCAAAGAACCGGGACCTTGCCTTACGCGAATTCCCGGACTTATGTAAGCTTTTAGGATATGTTTCCCGAGCGCGCCGTCTTCCTTTTCCCCCATTCCTCGACGTGTCTGCCCTCTTTCTTTCATTTTCTTTAGCTTACTATCTTTATATTTCTATCCTACAACTCTTCTAATGTCCAAAAACATGCGTTCACAGCTGGTCTGGCCCCCTACTCGTCAACATCGCTCTCGCCAGTTACCTCTCACACCCATCACAGGCAACACGCTCAACGCCCCACTCCTCACGCCGGGCGTTTCTGTTTCCAGTCCAACCGCTTCGCAAGCACGAGATACCCAATTGAAATTGTCGTACAAAAAGGCTTTAATCTTTGATTCATCTGCTGCCGCTGTTCGCGCCATCCGAAGTGCGTCGCGGCTCAGAGCTTTGAGTCCTTTGAGAAGGAATGGATATGACGAGGATATTCCGTAATGATTGAAGACTTGGTGGACGCACTTGTGAACACGGTTATCCCAGAGAACGAACCCGTTGATTACACTGTGGTAGTTCGTACGTCGGCTTCGAAGATTCAGAACCATGGAGGTGATGAGAGTCCGACCCTACGAATTCTCCTCCATTAAAACAGGTATACAAGGCAGTAAAATATCTCAACTCACTGGAGCAGTTTCTCGTACTCTTTCATTTCCTCTGTTAGGTTCTCCTCGTCGTCATCTTTCCCAATGATTCCCTTCAGAAGACGTTGAAATTGCGGGGTTACATGCATGTAAGTAGCGTGAATTCAGATCGTCGAGCTTGACTTCTTCGAGTAGCGACACCGAAACCTGGTTCACTGAGAGACGCAGAAAGTTGGCATCGTCTTGATGGGGTCCCCGCGAGGCTCTATCCGTCAAAAAACTAAACTCCTGACGACAGGCCTTGTTTGCCTTGTTTTCTTGATTCATTGCTATATACACAGGTAGAAGTAAGGAAATGGGGTATGCAGAATGAAGAGAAGAGGAATGCGTCGCGACGGAAAGTTCGCGTTCACGGCTGACATAATCCGGGAATTCGCGTAAGGCAAGGTCCCGGTTATTTGGTTGGAAGTGTCCCAGACTCTCACACCGTCACATCCAAATTGGGACGGTTAAGAGAGCTGGTCCGAGACTACTACGAAAGTCGGGAATGGAGAAAGCTCAAGTAGGCGACTCAGCCTTGTTGTGCACGACCAGGCACCATCTTGGAAATCGAGTCAAGACAAGTCAGGACGAGCCTTACCACATCCTGAACAAGTATTAGTAATGAACGAGTGCTCGCTGAGCTGGCGTGATAACAGTGTCAATTGCATTACTTACATGTCTCCAAATAAAAACGATACAGAATAAATAGACAAATGATTAGAAAGACCTGAGCGAAATTTGAGGTTTCGCAGCTGACTGGGCAGCCGCGTTTGCCGTCCCACCAACTGCACGACGAATGGAGTGTTCCAAAAGCTCTCGAGTGGAAGTATCCAACTTCCCAGCGGCTTCCTTGAAAGCCGAAGGCGACGTCGTCGCGAACGACAACAGTTGAGCGATAGTTTGTGTAGTAACCAATGCGGCGACCGGTTGAGAAGGCGGTGCATTGGCGAGTAGGAGGGAGATCGTGGGTAGGAAGACACCGAGTAGGCGTGGACCTGCATGGGCTATTAGATGCGACATGATTTCTGAACATAATAATCAAAACTCACGCTGATCCTCCACTGTAGACGTGAACAGAGCGGCAAACGCCTTCCATACTTCGCTAATCGCAGCGGACTGTGTCTCTGAGACAGTCCCATCATGGATCAGTGGTGCTATCTTGGCGACAAATTCGATGAGACCCGGGATGAGAAGCCTGGCACATTGTCGGAGTATAGGACTACCGGAAGATGATGCGAGAATCAGGGTCTTCGCACAATGGGAGGCAGTAAGTGAGGTCTAGAGAGATTATGAGTCAAAGAAAACGGGATAGCTGCAGGAAAACTAACTTCATCCGCATCTAGAAGCTTCTGCGAAATCAAATAGCATCCATGTTCAACGGCTGCTCTGCCAACCTTGACCCACGATGGGACAACAGTCAGGATAAGGACCGCAGCGAGCATATTATTCTTGATCTTTTTGGAAGATATAGCACCGCTTCGACCACTATGACGATATGAGTATTCGTCCGTTTACAATGAGATAAAAACTCACCGCATGCTATCAATGTTCAAAAGGCAAGCAGAAAGAAGCGCATGGATAAGGCGAGAATATCGCTCTCGTTCTTCCGGACGATGAGAAACTGGGATATCCAACAGCGTTTTGAGAGCGGGCAACGTCGGCGATACCAAATCAATTTCAGACGACTCGTCTTTGAGTAAATCTGGAGAAAGAGGGTCAAACATGCATAACGTAGACAACAAAATAATACACACCACTGTAGAGAAGGATGGCTACACCGCGGACATCTTCCCTCTGCGAAGTGCCGATGCTCGCCGCGATAGACGCAAACGCAGAGATGCAGCTAGATATCAAGGCGATTCGATCTGAAAGCTGGCCCTCTATAACACGATCAGCCTTTACTAAATCGACGATATATTTCATTACTTACGAGTAGCACTTGCCCTGGAAGGAGATGTCGTTTGCTTCAGGATGTGGGCGCAAATACGTAAGCAGTGGGCCGGCGGCGAGGTCAAGCTAAGCACGTCTGATCCTACTGATGACGAGGACTGAGACGCGGCAAAGATGGCCAGCATCTCAACGAGGTGAACCTGGATTCCAGCCGACTCTGTCATACCCATGCGATAACAAAGACTGATGAACTCTTCGAATATCGTTGGCTCTATGATGGCAGATCCGGAATACTCTGGACGCACAAGACATTTCAGGGCTTGAAGGGCAGAGACGACGCCGGATTGGCGCGCAGTCGTGGTTGACGATGAATCTGCGGACGATGTGACAAGAGCCTCGTATACGAGACCAAATATGACGTAGAAAAATGCAGTTGGTTCCTTTCGATCACCCGTTGAAACGAGATCGTTCTTGTTTTCGCTGACTTCTTTGCCGTCCATAGCTGCTAAGATATGAGGATCACCGGCTTGCATCGCAGTCGCAACGGCTTGAAGGATGATCGACCATGCTTTTGAGTAATACTAGAAGAGGGTAAGAGGAGATAACGAAGTGTGAACAGAGAAATTCGTACCGGAAGTAAAACTTCTTTTCCGAGACTGGAATACGAAGAATCGACCACCGAAGATGTATCATGAAGGAATTCCGAGTCGATTCGAATGCTGGCGTAATCCCGGAGTGACGCAATCCACAAAGAAGACAGGCTTGAACGATAAGGTTTGACGACGTTCTCCAGATATCCTTGCTGCACGCTGGATACTTGGAGTTGCGCCCAGGCCGATAATGTCGAAATCCGCAACATAGCAGAGGCATTTGGGCTCAGCTCTCCAGCCTCTCCAAGGGAAAGCATGCCAGAATCTAAAGATGAACTAAGAAATCGGCTCGACCAAGATCGACATCGGAGAAGACGCCACCTTTCGACTGTTCCAAAGCTGTGGTCAATAGCTTAAGAATACGGCCCATACGTCCGATATCTTTCACAACTCCACAGCCCACGAAAACAGCACATGCATGGACTGCAGATGCCAGAATCTCAGGTGTTGAGTCCGACGAGAAAGCAGGTGTAAGAGCGGCAGTTATAGGTGCTTGATGTTGTTCAAGAAGCAGAGCATCATCATACGCGGGGTCAGGCGAGGCAGCGAACATCTATAGGCGAGTGAGATTACATACTATGCCAGATACGAAAAGAAAAGCAAGTCAAACGTACCTCAATAACGTCTCGAAGCACAACGAGCCCCGCTAATCGAATTTCAGTAACATACGCTGTAGAAGCCGTGAACGCCATCTTGATAAGGTCACTAACACGAGAATACAATAACCCAGAAGAAGGTATCCCCTGGTTACGAGCCACGATCGCATTCAAATGCTCCTTGCGCCCACTGTTCGCCACGATCGTACAGATGTCGTGCAGGCACTCTAACGCAAACAACTGTGTGCGCCATCTTGATGTCAGCCGGCCCCTGCTTCCTCCTTTCGAATCTTGCGACAGCCCAACGTTGAGCGATTCGCCTTCGTCGTCGCGCAGGTTCTGCTGCGTAGCAGCATCAGCGACCTGCTGGGACGCAGTCGTGCGCGCCATGATGCGTTGACACAAATCAATCCACGCCGACGGGTTGTAGATAACCGTTTGCTGCAGCCAGCTCGAGATGACGTTCCTCACGCCCTGCACTGACGAATCATCATCTAGCATGCCGAACAGATCCTCCACGAGCTGATCTCCACCCAACTTCGACATCGACAACGCATCCTTCTGCACGAGCTGGTACAGCGCATTGATGACGCCAACTTCAAAGGCCTTCGCGAAGACGCCAGATGGCCTCTAAACTGCTTGACCA
>JADNRV010000215.1:0-80780 GCA_015499995.1 Flammula alnicola | reverse complement strand
CTTTTGCTTTCTAAATGCCTGGAGTGAGGAATATTAAAGAGAATGACTGGATCTGACTTTTCTATGATTTTATTTGCATTTTGCCGTCATCAGAGTTTGACTGATGTATGACTAGTGTATGATCAGCCACGACTAGAGAATACACTGTAATGACAATTTACTGACTATAGACAACATTGACCTGTTCCCGCAAGTCAAAAACGCGTTCCCCAAAGCAGATAATAGTCAGTGAAAGGTAAGTTTTTCTATTTCCGACTATTTCGTGACCAATTCACGACTAACTACTGACTTCATTTTTTACTGAGTGCAACGAGGCAGACTGCGCCGTCGGCACCTAATTTGCGACCGTGACAAATCGCGACACGTCACACCATGATACAACTTGTCACGCGTCAGGATATAAGTGTGAGTCAATCACTCACGCAGCTGTCGGCCTTTCACGTCGTATTCTATTGCCCCTGGCAACATCCTCAGACGTACTATATTGGTGGGACCTATAATATTGGAGAAAGTCCTCGCCCGGAGAATGACTTCGCTCAGCCTGAGAACCAAAAGGCCTCGTTCATCATCACCTGTCGCTCCAGAACGGTCTGCCGCGTCATCAAGTCAGGGAATATCTACGACAGACACACCCACCAAGGCCAAAAAGCTGAAACTCCAATCTTCATTCGTCGTCGAATCACCCTTCCCTGATTTCGGGCATCCGACACCAACCGAGGCTTTGGAAGTGTTCAACCTTCTTTCCAAGGCCCACCCAAGTCATGACCCCGTCCGCAAACCCCCAGCCGCATCTAGCAATTCTGCTCAGACGTGCGGAAACGTTCCAAACGTGATCGAATCACTCATCGGCACCATTCTCTCACAAAATACGTCCGGCAAAAATTCTACCCGGGCGAAGATAGCTTTAGATGCATCCTTTGGCAGAAATAACTTTATTGCCATTGCTGCGGCGCCTCATGGCGACGTTGCTGATGCTATACGCTCTGGAGGACTGGCCAACAAGAAGGCCACTACTATTCAGAACGTTCTCAAGGCAATAAAGGATCGGCATGGCGATTATTCTCTGCAGCATCTAGGAGCGGTCGAGGAGGGTAAACGAATGAGCGACGACGATATCATGAAAGAGTTGATATCATACGACGGCGTCGGTCCCAAGACGGCGTCCTGTGTCCTTCTCTTTTGTTTGGGGCGTGATTCGTTCGCCGTAGACACCCATGTTTTCCGCCTTAGCAAGCTCCTCGGCTGGGTTCCAGCCAAAGCCGACAGGATTCTCACTCAAGCACATCTGGACCTGCGCATCCCGGACGAGCTTAAATACGGCCTTCACGTTCTGATGATACAGCACGGACGGGTTTGCAAAGGCTGCAAAAAATCCGGGTCAGGCGAGAGCTGCATTCTGAAGACCTATCTGAAGGAGAAGAAATCACAGAACGAGGTCCAGGTTGAAACGAAAACCGAATCAGCCGACGAGTCAGATAAAACATAGTAACGTTTCGCGATGTACGATTATACCCCTCCAGCTTACCAATCTTTTCTTTCCGGTTCAATATATCGCGCATTCTCTACCGTTCTATGTGTCCATCTGCCGTCGAACTGAAGACTCATCGCGACTATTCAATTGCCAAACTGTCAGTCCGCGTACAGACGTTTAATCCCAGAGCCCCGGCGCAATACAACCTACTCTCTTTTTCGTTTCGTTCCGTTATCTGAGCTTCCTTGATTGGGTATATGCTGACGACACAGCCCCTCAATTCATGACCAGAGACTTCCCTGCATCTACATAAAGTTTAGGGCAACCCTTGGACCATCCTCTAGACTTCCAGTATCCACTGGACCTCTCGTTGCTGTCGTCGAATATTTGTATTGCCGACATGGAATGCCATCAGCCGCCTCGGTCATTTGCTACATTGAATCTGTGCCTCCGACCCACAGCGAATAACGTGTCCAACAGGATTTTCGAAATCTCGTGGGTCAACACGGACGACTCCGTAGACTTCTGGGATTCGACTTACTTCAAGATCCACCATCTGTGGCGGCGCCCACCTTCTGGTATTTGTCGGCGCTTGTACCACGTGTTATGGTGAGCAGGACCACAACACAGGTATGATCTCGCTTTCTTTTGTGCTTTCGTAAATGCTGATTTCAGTACTAGTGTGCAGACAACCCCACCCCGACCAATCGTCGTGAAACGTGCCTATCAACCGAATGCGTCCAAAGTTTCACACAGCTGTTGATGCGCCACAGGCCGAGCCTATTATCACTGTCGGGACTCGGAAATGCGGCGCATTCCATGTATTAGATAACGGAGTTGGGAATCATTCTTGCTTGCAAATACTCCGTCATCGTCTCGCGCCATCTTTTCCAACAGGTTTGTCTTGAATATTCGAAGTGCGCCTGCTACTCTCTGCTACTCCATGAATAGTATGTTGACACGTCGTGGGTCCAACTTCAGCTTCAATGTCAAACTTTATCATTTGCAGTCGTGGTTCTCGTGGATGTACCCTTAAAAGATACGAATGTGTGTTTCCCCTTTTCTTGTGGGTCTAGCAACGATAATTATATCCCTTCTCATGGGAGCCGACCAGTCTTTGACAACACCAAACAGCAGCTCTCATTCTCAGGTCTAGATGTGCGCGCAATATGCCGTGATCACCAACGACCACGGAATAGTAGCGTATACGAGGTATAATTTTCGATCAATAAGAAATGGTGTATTTGGCGGAAACTCGATCAGATCTCTCTCTGCGTCTCGCTCATTATGTCGGCTTTGCAGCTCGAGTTCTGGTGGCGACCTCTATACTCTCGAAATTCTTTGATAATTTTCTTCTTGCTTCTAGTCAGCAAGCTCGAGGGGCAGAAATATTATGCGGTCTACTCCAAGGTTGCGTCGGGCTAGGAACGTCACAGCTCCTCATCTCTAACGATATCCCGACGCGAGTCCTTTGCCCCTCTAATTTTATTTCTTCCAGAATTTCTGATTGAACTCAGAATATTGGCGGCCCCTGCCGATATCGAAGAAAATGCAAACGTCTCATTCAGCCGCCCTCCGTCAATTTCCTGTGCGAACTCGGAATTGAAAAGGACGCCTCGGATGCTTTCTGCGCACTCCTTTGTGACTTGTCGCGCCTAAGCGTTCTTCACCGTCGAAACCATGCCTGTATGGGAATTTTTCCAGGGGATTATCTTGGTAGGAATTTATGCATGATGCAACGTGACAACTTTCAAAAACGGCATCTAGGCCTCTACCTGGGTGCCTTGCATCTGAGTTAGTACTATCTGAAGATAAACGCACTGCGTATCTGATGCGACCTTCTGTTCGTGCTGTCCTCCGAAGATCTGCGTACGCAGCGTACTTATTTTACAGTTTCCTGCTGACTTCCCTCTGGTATTTGTCGGGATGATTAGCCGATCTCGGTTGGGACCCTGTTCTAGAAAACACGAGGCTAGCGCGCTGAATAAAGATTTTCCTGTCGACCTAACCTCAGGAGTCAGCGCAACCGATTGGCATCCCGTAGCTTGAAAGCAATTGGCCTTCATGTAAGCCTTGGTCGCTGGTGATAATCGGACAACAACGACTGCAGGTGATTCGTGGCTAACGACTAGTGGGACGCTAGTTGCGGAGAACTTTCGATTCGGCCATTTGACGCCATTTTCCAATGGTGCCTCCCTGAAATTGGATAGGAACGGAATTAATTTTCAAATTGGATTCTCTCTCAAAACACAAGCTGAAGCGCCTGTGGTTGTTCTGCCTGGGCAGGCTAAAGTGCTAATCTTTAAGTTCTCCCACATGAGGCCAACACGAGGCTCAGAAATTAGCTGTTGAAATTACCCTTCATGTTGCGCAGCATCGAAAGATTGTGACTTCATTTTTGGGTGGCTCACATGACGGCCATGGCAGTCACCGTTCCCGAAAGAAATTTAGGTATGCCTCATTGTCAACATTTGTCCGTGACATTCAGAAGCTCCTGGTTGCTAGTGGCCGCACAGCCGTTCTTCACCTCTCCATCACACTTGATCATTGTCTCTGTCTCTGCGGACCGGCATTATACCTTTCATGTCGTCATTGGCCTGCATCAAGGATACCCGCCATATCTTCATACCCCACACTTGAGAAGCTAGCAGCCCCAGCCGCGAGCAAAGGGATCACTTTTCCATAAAAAAAGGTTACGAACTTCAAGGCGGCCCTCGGGATTCTGAATCTGAGCTGATTATACATAGTCTTGTGTTGATTAGGACTTCCCCGCAAAGAGCTTCCGGACAGCTCGCCCATCGTGTTAACGCCTTCATATCTCATACATAAACTATGCCCATTGCCCAACGATACGTTATGTTTGCGGTACCAACTACCATATCTGTGCAGTAGCTTGTACTTAAATTATCTTTCCTTCAGCTGGCTTTCCGGCTACCAATGGGCGCTGTAGCCGAGGTAAATGGTACCTAGTGTGAGTATGCGCCCCGTCAATGCAACTGAAAGCCAGAGAGATTTCTGGGAATTAGTTAGCTTGTAGATGGGCGTGCATCTTTCTCAGAATATCTTTCTCAGAATATCCTTTTACTACTACTAAGATGAGTTGCCTCTCAGGCTGAGTGTCGTCATCCGAGGCCATGGCCGGTGCTAGGGAATTTTGACTGATGAGCGTTTTGAAGTTTCTTCATTTCATGGGCGTTGGATTCCTTGTAACTTTCCAGTTCCGTTTCTGACGACATCGCATTGTCGGTTACTTCGACACAGGATCCATCGGTTACTTGACTTTATCTGTACTTGTACTTGTTCTTAGTGCTGTTCCCGGATCTTTTGAATCCTTGGACATGTATCTCAACCGCGGACCCTGCTCTCTACCTAGCCATGTTCCATCCGACAAGGTCTTCCGGGACGTCAAGCTACGAAATGGAAGTGTGAGTATATCCTTGCGTGCATCCCGTTGTACCCAACCTCTGAAATGGCGACAGGGCTTTGGGCATGTTACCGAGTCTTTGGGTTAAGAGACGCAAATGGCAACTTGTTCACGAAAAATCGGTAACTTCGTACCGACTCATCTTATCGTGCGATTAGATTCTTGTCTCCATCCGCTCTTCACACCGAACCTCTCCCTTCGTTTTTCATCTCCCCAGACAAAATCACCCCTTGGTGAAAGGTCTATTCTCCAAATTTACCCTTGGTGCAGCATGCGAAGATAGTTCACCCATCGTCCAATGGCAGTGGTTAGATGCTTGGGCTCGATGAATCACGGGGCTTATCATTAAATGAGTTTAGGGCCGGGTAGGGAAATATGCCAGCCTGAGATGCCACGATCTCCATGGTCATGGTCAAACTCCTAATTGTAGAACGTCCTCCGTAACCTCCATCTCGACCACCTTGTAACGTCTATGTACGTCTAGCAGACCACGAACCACACAAATTTCCCTTTCTCGTCCTTGCTTCTTCACTGTACGATTTCTGAAATGGCCGATGGTTTCCAGTAAGCATATTCTATGATTCGGAATTTGTTCTCCGGGAACTCATGTGTCATTCATCGCTAGGCTTATTGAATTGTCAGAGCAGCTGTGGAGCCAGCTCCCCCTAGAGCTAATACGCGAAATTGTCCTCATTTTGGCCCAAACGAGCGTCGAGAAAGCTCGTCAACTTCGTTTCGTCTCGAGCGACGTCAATGTCCTCGTGCTTCCCATTCTCTTTCGCCATGTCGTTATGCTTTATCCTGAGCACGTCAATCGATTCACAGCCACTCTCCTACCGAAGAGAAAGAACTACATCCCAGCTCTCAAATCCAAACTTCACATAATGCCCCGGATGCTCTCGAGCTACAAAGTCGACACCTGGGTATTGGTCGTCAACGACCGGCGCCCTTCAATCGAAACAGCGCTGGCCAGCGTGGCACCGGTGTTCGCAGGGCTCTCGAAGCTCGCTATAACTGGTCAGAATCTAGCATCAAACGCCTTTTGGCTTCGCCACCACCCCATACATCCTAAACTTATGCTGCTGGTGCACTACGGCAGCCCCCACCTCGTCAATTTCTACGATCCCATCTTCGAATCCGTCACACACCTATACACATGTATAACCCATGGGCACCGTTACTCCACCATTGCCGATTTGCCTTCCCTGACACACCTGGCGGTCAGCACGCGATCAGAGTTACCTGAAACAATAGCTCTTAATGTCGCAGCTTCGCTCAAAGAAATTCTCAAAGCATGCGACAACCTCGCTTCCTTAACGTTCATTATGGATTTCGCCACCTTGGATGATCCTCAATACCGAATGTGGGAAAAATGGTTAGAAGGTTGTTTAGAAGATAAACGATTCGCCTTCCTGCCAGACTATCGGGTTCCGCGGATGGAATGGAGTGATATCGTCAACGGGAGAAAGACACTATGGGATCGAGCGAGGGAGTGGAAACAGGTTGAGTCGGTGGAAGAGCCGTTGAGGACGCTCCTTCACCAGCAGATGCTGGACGCTTCTAGCAAGGAACGTGAAGCGTTCCCAATACTCGGTCATCGGAGGGAGGAAGAGTGGGAGATTGATTTGGTGCAACGTGACAACTATCATCCTCAAGCAGATGACCCCGATTTGAGAGGCGCAACTGGGTTTATCTCTGCTTTTGGTTAAGCTGCGGACGCTCGACGCCCGCGACGACTCATGACTGGCGAGTTCTGTATTCTA
Organism: Flammula alnicola; assembly: GCA_015499995.1. NCBI lineage: Eukaryota > Fungi > Basidiomycota > Agaricomycetes > Agaricales > Strophariaceae > Flammula > Flammula alnicola. The sequence goes on along the minus strand of JADNRV010000215.1, from coordinate 74,122 downwards.
TTCTCTGTTTCCTTGTCATCCTATCTTCGCAATGATAAGGTCACATATAGCGAAGGCTCCTATAACGCCGTTTTCGTCCAAGTCATCTTTCGCCCTCGAGAAATCTCGGAACATGTGATGCGCAAGACCACTCAAGGGCTTTCCGCCTCATCTGCATAGCAGTCCTATTCTGAACGTCCATTGACTCTTCCTTCTCCAGATGCGCATAAATCATCAGCCGGTCGTGTATGAAGTTTCTCTCCATTTTGTCCCTTGGTATGAAGTCCTCAATTGCCTCGCGATATCGTTGCCCGATAGGTCTTATTTTAATCAAGATATCTTCCTATAAAGATTCTTAAAAATAGGGTACACATCAACATCATGATGAGTTGCGCTAATTCAGTTCCTGATATTTTTGGCTTACAGGTTCCTGTCGTCATTCAACGTCGCAACTGTCAGGCTAAAATCACCCTCAAATGCAGAGTCTTCTGGATGTGAAGCGCTGATATCGTTTCTGACCCTCATCTCGTCCGTTCGATTGGCTGAGCTGCGTTCCACAAGATTATCGGAGAGGTCTTAGGACGTAGTCCCTCCCGCAGATACATATGCTGTCCCGCAGACCGGTACTAGTCCGTTTTACTTGCATCCCTTGCGAATAACCCCTGCAGATGCGCTTCGCAGATGCAAATTTAAACAGAGCAAAATATGTTGGAAGATCAGTGTCACCGATTGCACGAACCGACCATGAGGCCATCATCTTCGACTTGGCATCTGAATTATGGACCATTCTATCTTTGCTCACAACATTCTCGCCTTTCAAGTTTCCAGGATCGACAAGGATCGACGTCGGACGTTGTAACGGCTCACGAACCATCATATGAATAAGGAATCACCGACACTCGAATCCTGCTTCTCGCTGAACCGCAGGCCCCTCAAGTTTGAATTTCAGAACCTATGTAGTATGTTCTGTTCTTCATCAGATTCCGGCGGCTGGAAACCTATCTCTATTAGACCGTGTTCCTCGCTTTGTCAATGGGTGAATGTCATCATCGCTTTCGATTTGTCAGCCAGTACGCTGAAATCTCGCTCTTTCTTAACCTTTCTCAACGCATCTTTTATGAATTTAAAATACTTATTTCTGATATTCCACAGCTGGGAATTCCCGACATTCCATCCACCACCTCGCAGCTGACGCGAGAATTCTTTGGAAATTCTCAAGTACCAATACGGCTGGGAGCGCATTCAAGGCACGGGAAGATACTTCCATTAACGTCCAAGGCTGTCCAAAGACATTCGAGCACACGCTCAATTACCGCTAGATTACCATCCGCTCGCCGTTACACGTGTATTCTTTCGGAGCGACTATATGCCTGACTCAGCTTATTAATATCGACGGCTTTTCGGGCGAATAGCTGCCCGCACGCTGATGCGGGAGAGCGGGAATCTGCGCAGTGACCAGTCCCGATTTTGTGTGCGGTGCGTTACTTGTCATTTGCATGTTACGGACTCTGGTGGGTGAGATCCTGGGAGACGTATGCACGCGTGGTTCCAAGTTTCTGTAACTAACTCCGTAGACGCTAATAGATGGCATGCGCATATAGCACCCAAATTTATTTAGAGAAGACATGCACCTTTCGAGCTTAGGATGCGATATGTCGGAGCTCTGCAGCCTACCATGTTTCGAGTAATTTAGGCTCGACTACCGCCTATCCATCCATCGTTGGATGAACGTCATTCGTTTCAGTGTAGTCCAGTATAGTACATATGCATCAGAGTGCGTCTCTTGATCTCTTCGTCTATGTCTTTGTGAATACTCTTTCTAAGGAAAACAAACAGCGTCTCATAAGTCCGTATATGGCTCCGACTTCGTTTGACTAAAATAATCCCCTCATCCGCCAGTGGGTTTGTGACATCGGATGGGATTTCTCACCACAGTTAACGGCATTGTCCAAGTTTTCTCATGTTTCATGTTGTATGTTTATTTTTATTGCAGAGAGGGCGACAATTGCAATCTAGACTCTTGAGGGTACAACCTTCGATATCCGCTTCGTTTCATTTAACAATTTGATGAATGAACCCACCTGGAATCCCAGACAATTGAGAAATCAGAGCCATTAACACCGATTTAAACGCTTCTCTAACTCTCGCTATGTGGGGATGTATCTTTGGAAATGGATCCCGTAACTTCAGTTTTGCTGCACTGCTTCGCGGCCTGAGCCCTTATTTTAAATTTGGTGGGCATCGTTTATGAACGCCCAATGTCTTCCTCGAGCAGTATTAAATGCTGCACATATCTTTTTTTGCTAGCAAGCAATGTGAAAACGTATCTTGAAGCTAGAACCTGGGCTCGAGAGTCGAGTGAATGCACTGGCAAAGTTGACCGGGAGCGCACGGCCATTGATCCGTTTCATGCACCGTGATGCACGTGACACCGTTCGAATGTTTGGTTCGGCTCCGACGCTCCGTCTGAGGTCTTTCGACTTTTTCCCCTTCTCTTGTCCATATTACAGCTCGTTATCATCCCTGTATTCGACTGAAAGCCCAGCGTTCATATACGTATCTCACGTGGATTTTACAAGGATGTATCCTAGTACTACCAGCCAACCCAAACCTGTGGGAACAGTTGTCTCGCAGCCTCGAGGCGCTGCATGCAATTAAACAAAACAGGAATAAGGCTCTGCCTCGCGTAACTGGGTTCAACCTCGAACAAAAACCTCAAGGTTTTAACCCTCCTTATCATTCTATCCCCTTTCCTCTACCAGTCTGATGTTTTCACCCGGTAGACCCAATTACGAACACCATGCTGGGTTTTATCGGAGCATCAACCCGGGCCATGATCTATCAAAACCTTGGGAAGGAAGCCCAATCTCCACTCGTTCCCTACCAGAATCTCCGTTAAAACCTGTATTCGATCTCCCGAAGCGAAATCAGTCTATCCCGAGCACTTCGACGGTTAGCGTGGTGAAGGTTCCAGTCGCCAGACGAAAAGGTCTGTGGCGTTGTATACTTCGGTTCATCAGATCAGGTGAGCGCCTTTATTTGCGACGTCTTCAGTCGATCTCTCTGAACACTCCATAGGCTCTGTTTCTTCGGGAAAAGACGTCATCGCTCCTTTCCTGGGCTCACCGGAACCTGAAAATCCTTATAGTGAGAAAGTGCCACTGCACGAGTGGAAGCAGTACGGATACTGGGCTCGGCCATATCTGAACGATGTTTTATGTGAGAACTCTCGTAAGTCAGCCCATCTTGGCTCGTATGGTGTTGCCTAATTAACCGTCGCCTACGCATTCAGCTGTTACGAGCGAGAAGAGCATTAGTACAGAGGCCCTTGCGGATCTGATTACGAATCTGCGAGGACCCGAGGAATACGACGTGCATCCCGAGCGATGGGTTGTTGGTACGAAACATCGTGCGCTTCCTCAGCGTCCTGCTCGATGGAAAGATCCTGTTCCTGGTGAACCCTTCCCGTTCCCGTGGGAGGTTCAACTAAACCCTCTCCTTCACCACCCAATCTGGGGTCCTGCTCCTCTCAGCTGGTGTATATGGGCTAATCCTTATACGAACCTTTACTATGGTCGTACGCCCTTAACTGTCAGGTGCACCGACCCCGACCGGCAACAACCAGCCACATGGCCCTTTCTTACCCACATGCACTTCAATGCTGTGCTTGGCGACCACGCTTATAAGTTTCCGTGGCCGTTCACTGTGTGCAACCCGCGGGGCATCAAGGTTGGAGATATCCTGGCCGAGATTCACTATCAGTTCCAACAACCTGTCACAGAAGATGAGCGGAGTAGCTGGGTCCTCGTCAGGCAGGAAGCTGCTCGACGAACGTTCCAACAGCGGTGCAACAACGGGATATCTCTTGGTCAACCCCCTCTCGTGGATGTTATGCGCCGCTGCGACGCCTTGGGTGCACAGATGTGGTTTCGAGGCATTGAGCCTTCTGTCGACGGGGGTGGTTGGATGATTTCTTTTGGCACCTATTGAACTCTATGTTTCCGAAAGCGATTCATCGTGTTGAATGCGCAATTTCTTTCTCGTTCTTCCACTGCATTTGAAACGCCTTGTCTCGTTGTGATGAGGCGATTTCTACTTTTTCTTTCTTCTCGGAATGTGCACTTGTATATCATTCTCTCCATCACGAATTATCATACGCATTGATTTGATTCCTTCGCTCCTGTCGTTGACGCACGCATTTGTGCATGCTCGCTCGTCGTATCGGGGAAAGCTAGCTCACTGATGTAGGATCCGGCCTACATTGCTGCTTGCGTCACCAGCAATAGGACTTGTTGGGTCGCGGTCCATTATCCACATCACCTACACGTGGAGAACATCGATAAGAGATGTTGGGAAATTTGTCCCTTACGCTCGAATTGGCCTCTTCTTCACCGTTGATCAGGTGCATACCCTGGCGCATGCCATGATGCTGATCGATTTTCGATAGGTTATAACATGCCCCTTAGCCATGTCGCCATTTGGTCCGCCTCTGTCTTTCCCTGTCCATGCCGCTCTTCAGAAGTCGCTCGTCCTCAGTTCTTCCCGCATTTGTACCTTCGGCGGCTTTCTTTCGAAAACTGCGACGATGGCTCTTTTTTCACCGAAGGGCTAATAAACCGGAGGTTTTCTGGGATCCCGAGTATACGGCCAAACCTCGATATTATCGACCACCTCGTCGAAAGTTTGGTGAGTTTGCGATGTGCCAGAATGGCTATCGACTGTCACCACTAGCAATAGGCTGACGGACTGTAATGTCTTTTTTGAATTCAAGGTCATATGAATACGCCTCTCCCCCCCAATCCTCCTGTTTTGCCTCAATCGGCATACAGCACTTGGCACCCTGCATGGCAGGACCCTTATCTATACCCTTACGCCTGGGCGCCTAATGTTGCGCCAATCGGCTATCCATCTCAAAGTCACCACAACTTGACGCAACCCGTCAACCCGTACAACGCGTATGGATACACTCCTGCCCAGGTCTATCGCTATCCTTATCACGGTAACGCGGGACGCACGCCCTACTCGCGACCACACCCTTTGAACGCCCTGGATAGCTCATCTTCAATTCGACCTGCGGAGAGGGAATATCAACACAATTATGTTTCCGGACGAAGGGCTGATCCCGCTACCCACTCAAGACCGGTTAACGCGCTTGGAAGGAATCTCACGGCAGCACTTGACAGCTCTGACAACAATGTGCCTCACATGCTTGTCAGAGAACTGATGCCTGCAGCATCCTCGTTCCCCTACATCGACTGGAACATCTCTTTTCCACCTTTAACTGCACGGACCTGGGTAGGGCCCGGGAACCGAGCTCGGATCAGCTCTGGAATGCTCGCAATTCACCCTCCGGTGAGAGAGCTCTATATCTTTTCTCGACAGCCGCATGGGGCATTGGCCCTGGTTATCAAGCGCTTCGGACCGATTGACGTTACTTCTATGACGAGCTTAACTATCGGGAATGTCTTGAACGAGATCAGGAATTATTTCAATACGCCTATACAGGCCAATGAGATGTACGCATTGGATCAAGCAACTCGGGACCATGTCTATCAGTCGTACCGTATTCGATGGGACTCTCAGGAACACAACGGGGAGGTTTGGCCAGTGATTGCCTATCGAGGCCCTACGCGCCTCGACCTCCTCTTTGGTTTCCACAAGTTCGCCGGCCTCCAGATCGACGAGAATTTCCGCCAGACGAGACGAGTTTACTTGACTTTGGAAAGCGCAAATGCTACTCGCACCTAATGAGCCATGTTCTACCAAACTTTCCTATTGCAGTACAATTCAATATATTTGTAGCGACGATACTATATTTCCTTCATCGATTCAACATCGATTAGTGTCGTCGCTGGTCGCTTTCACCTCTATTTGTGGCGCAGGAATGTTGTGGGCCTTCGGAGCCGGGAAGTCTCGGGCCGTGATATCAGGTTTGTAGAGGCGTGGTAACTCTTCCCACCCGCAAATTCCATCACTGATTGGAATTCCCGATTCCTAGATTGACCTCACACTGGCTCCCTTTCAGTCTTTTCTGAGCATGATTCAGCTATCGTGACTAGTCAGCTTCGGTATATTTCATGCCAAATAATACTGCACCTAAATTCTCAAATCTTAAGCAACGCCCAAGTCGAGCGTCGAAACCTTGAAAGGTTGCAGTCTGGTCTGTCCAAGGTAAATATAAGTCAGGCTTGGCTGCTCCAGTCGTTCAGTGATAATATTGTATGTAAACAGGTGAATCCCTGCCCAGTGCCTGGCCCTGATTATCGCAACCTATAGAAGGAAGTTCTGCGGTGACCGTCTATTTCCTTATCGCTTTCTTTCCGATTCCTCACTGCCTGCTTTTGCAACCATCACGGACGTTCGATAGCTCAGCATACCCTCGCTATCAACTTAAACTTGTTCCTTTGGTTCGGAACGTGAAGATGTTGGAGGACGAGACGGTGTTCTCTAGGACTTCCGTCAATATACGGAACTACTCTTCTTGTGAGGTTTATCCTTCTCACTTCGCTCACTGCTTACGGTTCTTGATTTTTATACAGTGGCGGCCCTTGTCTTTCTGGTTATAGAGCATTTAACGACGTGCAAAGATGAATACAAGTATATTTGGAGGTACATACGAAAGGATCTCTGCTCTATGCGAATAGGCCAACCCTTCTCGTTATCTTTTCAGACCGGCCACGTTTAAGACAGCTCCGTCCTCTATCATTGGTATCCTGTACTTGTGGGCTCGTTACGTCTCCTTGTGTACCCTCGCGTAAGTCCTAGTCCATGCTAAATCGTTGGAGTCTCTGTATTTTAACGGTGTCATCTATAGTGTCCATTATGCATTCGTTCACAAATTCCTTGCAAGGGCGCCAGTATCGAGTCAATACTGCAGAACATGGTTTCTATTCCTCTTACTGAGTCTTTCCTCATTAATGGTCGTGTTAGATGCGGTTCTATTCCTCCGAGGTATGTGAACTTGTCTCCTTATTCATTCATGTCTTATCGATGTCAGTATATGCCTTGTACAGCAAAAGCAAGAACATACTGCTCCTGATTGTCCCTATTATTCTTCAATTCGTGATCGCCTCGATTTTGTCCTGGGACATTTCCCAGAAAGGGGCCTTCAATTACCAATGCGACTTTCGGAACCCTCCAATCGAGTCCATCTTCCTGGGGTGTGTCATATCTCATGATCTTATTTTCACCGTTTGTTTTCTGACTTACGTTTTATGATGGAAGTGTGTCAGTAATTGTCACGCATGCATCGTTATGGGTAGCGACCTTCGCTAAGCGCAACGTTGGGCAAGGACAAGCCCTGATTGTTAACTTAGTAGTACGCGAAGGATCCTGGACATTCGTCCTTCTTTTTGGTAAACCACGATTCCAATTTCACTTTTGATTATCGCTTTTACATGACCGCTTGTCAGCCATAGTGAGCGGTCTAGTGCCGTATGTTTATGCCTCTCACACCGCCAATCCATTCATTGTCTTCGTGTAAGCACATTATTTCTATGTTATGCCTTTGATAGCTTATATATTGCTCTAGTTGGCCAATATCAGTCATCTCAATAACAGTAAGGACTTGAATTTATTTTTTCCTCTTGGGCTTCCCATTAACGAATTTCGGAATAGACATGCAGGCTGATCATGAACATCCGTTGCTTAACACCGGAGCCTAGTCCCAACGATATTCTCATGCTGACGGATGACTTTCGCTTATCGACAGTTGATACATCTCTCAGCGATGACATGTTTCACCAATATACCTCCGAAGAGCCAGAGAGGAAAACGAGTAATGATTGCTGAGCGCATACGCTTTGCCTCTAGATCATCCCGTCGACATTTATTCTCCTATGTAATACCCTGAGTCGGTTTTCGTGTATTATTTTTAGTCTGCAAGCTTTGAGAGTTGGAACGAACATTCTTTTCGCTCCTAACTTCAACGAGTTTCAATGCACCTCATTTCTGGCCTCATTTTCTCTAGCAAATAGCAGGATTCTAGGCAAAGCTTATTATCCTGGTTGCGGCCGTCGACTCGGACCGCCAGTGCGTCATGTACTCCGTTCTCGGACCCGCGTGGATGGCATTGAGAATGCTAGAGTAATGTGCCGTTATGTAAACTATAGCGGACAACACGAGTGCTCTCTGGCAGAAAATATATCCTAAAGATCCGGTACGCCACCTGGGAGGACGGGATTTTATTTTGAAGTAAGGCCAATCGTGTGGCATTCGCGTTCCTTTACCGTCTTACTAGTGCAGATCTGTCTGTCCACCCCCGGAATAGAAGGATGCTCTATCATGATTTTGCGACGACTATACATACATGCCGCTACATACGCCACCGCCGGACTCGACTCCTAACAATTCAATGCATGCCAAGTCGGCATAACGCAATTCGTGATCAAAGTCTTCAATGTACTCCGGACTCGGATGATAAGATTTATGTCATGTATTCTTCTCGGGCTAGAGGATATCCGCGTGCACGAGCGTGCATGGCGTGCTTGGCGTGCTTAGCGTGGCACGCCAATGCACGCAACTGCACGCTCTTACATAGGCCATGGTACTACTTGAAAAAAGAAATAGGCTGCTATAAAGTGTACATGTACCTATAAAAATGTGAGGATGTTCTATCCTGTACCTACTCTCTTGTTATTTCGCTGAGAGATCATATATGAGCATCAAAATGCCTGCCTTTTGAAACACATAATGGGGACCAGCAACCTGTCCAACTTTTGCGTGACAGTAAAAGTGGCCACTACCAAAACAGGTAATCGTCTGATCCGAGACAGATCCGAATTATCCGATAACCACGAGTGAGCGTCGCAGAGGTCTCTCCTCCAAGCTAGCTTAAAGCACGCTCTTATTCCTTATGCAATGATTAGAAAAAGGTGTCTGTAAAGTATTGTAGCTTGTGTTTAATTACGACTCTTTTACGTAAGTAAAAGGGAGTTCTTTTAATCTACAGCAACCAGCAAAAAAACAGGTTTGCAGCGACCTTGTTGGTCCCCTATCTTTGATGGCATCAGATTTGTAAGCATTGCCATGCTGTTCATGCCCTTATCTTTGATGGCATCACATTTGTAAGCAGCTGCCATGCTGTTCATGATTTAAAAATAGCTTTACAGCTTTCAGCCTGCTGGATACTGCACGGAACGGTTTGGCCTCAATTAAATTACATATACATATTCTACTTGTATTTCTGAATAGAATGATACCACTTTTATATGCAAGAGGAAATGGGAAAGGGTGGATCCATTATTGAGTCTGGATGACATAGCTATTTTTGTTCATGCCGTGATGGCAAACCGGACCGGCAGGGCATCGCGGTAGTTACATCTATTTTTAGTTGCGTAGATTTCTGGCACACTAACCATGCAATTTGATATGCATGGTGATTTCAGGACATCCATTGGAGCAGTCCAATCTGACCAGACGCTCGGAAGGAGGAGCTCAGATATGCGTCAAGCACACTGTGTGGTATAGCGTCACAGGCAAAGAGTGGAATCTGTCAGACAAGGAGACACGCTGGTACACAAGTAGTGTTGCCGAAGTTCAGTTCTGAACTGACGCAGAGAACTGGAACCGACAGAACCGAACTGAAAGTTCAGTTCAGTCCTGTTCAGTTCTCGAATTTCTGTTGTCAGTTCAGTTCTCGGTTCGGACATTTGGCTAAAATGCCCGAACCAATTGTGAACCGGTCAGAACCGACCTCCAAGAATAAGAAAAAATCTTGGAAATCAACTGCGAAATGACAGAGAAAAGTACAAATCATCTGAAGACGCCAAAACACGCTCTCTGAGAAGCTTCACGGCATGTGTTCCGGAGTTTAAAAGTAGTCGGTTAATGCCGAACATGCAAATCTTCACGACATTTCTAATTTCTGCCCACAGAACACCTCAAAAAAAGAAGAAATATTTACATTTTGACTGAGAAACAGTTTATTTTACATCTTCTGAACTTACAGTTAATTTATTTCTGCTTTTCAATTTTTTTTACCAGTTCAGCAGTTCAAACCGGTTCTAAGCGGTTCTGTCCAGTCCAGTTCAGTCCCGCAAATTTTCTAACAGTTCAGTTCTTGGTTCAGGCCAAGAGGGCTAAGAACCGGACTGAACTGAACTTCGGCAACACTATACACAAGACCGTGCACAGCTGCTGATGGAGTCTAATTATGCATTATTAGTTTATTATAGTCTTTCTATGTTCAATAAAGTGCTTACATAAACAACTATGTAGGAAGTACCTGGCTGTTTCTCGGTTTCTTGTGTGGTTTATATAGAGTTTCAGGCCGATCCTTCAGGCCAAATTTTGGCCTGAAAAATGCGGATATCACCCAATATGTAGCATCTAATAATAGACTTGATCATTCCCGCCATCTCGAAGCCTTCAGAAGGCTTCGAGATCCCCAGATGCTCCTCTATGTCTCACATATTAAATCACATAACTTAAATTATTTAATTAAAATAATAAATTTAAATTTGAGTGTTTATGTCAGCACTTCGAAAAAAGTGCTGACATAAACAATCATGGTGTTATTTAATTAAATAATAATTTATAAATTTATAAATAAAATTTATTTATTGTTCAAGTAGACATACTATCAGTAAAATTAAGTTACAGTCATCCACCGGCTAATGATACAGTGAATCTTTAAAAATCAAATTTAAATTCAATACCACAATTTTTCGCCACACCAACCTAATAGTAAATCTTGATAATATATCTAATATATGCCCTCAAAGCCTCAGTGGATTTGGATGAGTTCCCGTTGAGTAATTCCCAAAACATTGGTGTATCATTGAGTGGTGGGACAGTTTTCGGCCAAATCCGAAAAACATGCACTTTTGCACGAGATGCCATGTTGTCAGAATTCACGCAATCGTCGCTTGATTGGTGCCAAATTTTACTTGAGATATAGATGTTTTCATTGAACATTTGGTTGATAAAAAAATATGCACATTTGAGGAAGTTATGAGGGTGACAAAAGTGTATCATTGACCGGTGGTGTATCATTAGCCGGTTGATGACTGTATATAAAGAATAAAAATAAAAACATCAAAATATCAAAAAGGAAAAGAGTCGTACTGCCACGCAAAGCGGTGGCCCACTAACACAAGTTACAATTAAGCTTGAATATGAAGAAATTATAGGTTTCTGGAATCTGGACAATGCATCGACAAGGAAGCATGATTGACATCTGACAACCGAGAGAATTTCAAGTTCTCGTTCACACCTCCATCATGTCTGCGTCTTCCCTTTCTTCCTTTTCCTCCCAGTCTTCATCCATAGGTGTACCCGCAGCTTGTTCCACCATGCTAGATGAAGCCTGAGCGTCCGTGAATCCTGGCGGCAGGCCTTCGACAATGGCAACAAGTTCCTCAATCATATCTTCTTTCTTCATCTTATTGAGTGGCATCTTCAACGAAATCGTCGCGTCGCGTCGCCGATGCCAGTTGATCTGGAGGTGAATATCATCCTTGTTCATGCGCGCTTTCGTCGACGTCTGGCCTTTCTTCAATGTGTCGACATCCAACTCGACTTTAAGTGCATCGAGGACAGCTGTTCGCGCATCTGCCTTTGTCTTTCTCTGCGCGTCCTTGCCTCGTTTCTTTTCAACGTCGGCTCTGTCATAAGCGGCCTCCACTCGTCTGCTCTCCCTCGGTATGCCTGCTGCGTCCTGCTTTCGAGCTTCTGCACGGAGAAATGCTTGATCCTCGGCGGTATTGAACGAATGTTGGATGAAGTCCGCTGTACGGTTCTTCTTATACATTGACCTCGCGTTAGCCTTGGAAAGCGAAATGTTGGGTGCGTGACGTATATCTTGCCGTAGGACGCCTAAATTCCCTTCATTTGGGTCATTGGTTGTATCAATGTGAATGCGGTCCTTCTCAGCTTGCGAGAGACCTGCGATAATGCTGTCCTCTGCGAATTCTGATGTAAAGCGATACCATGTCTCTAATGCACCCTTGAAGAAGGCAATCAAACATTCCCTGAGATGTGGCAGGGAGTTTTTCAGACAATGGACTGCATAGACAGCCTCGGGGCGCTCCCAGATTTGTCCGTCGAGGGCGCCTGTTGTGTACGAGGCGTCGTCTCCGAGCAGAAGCTCAGGTTCTTGGATGATTCGATTGATGTGATCCTTGACCTCTTGGTGGAGAGGTCCGGCATCCAATGTGTTCATCCTTCGCTCTCCGGAGCCGCGTACTTTTCGCATGTATGGATTGCTGATTGCCTGTGAATATAGGGAAAGGACGCAGAGCTCTGTAATTGTCGGAATATCCTTCAGAGCATTGAAGACGTTGTTTTCCATGTGGTTGAAGTTCCTGTTATCCTTTTTGTCGCGTACAAGGAGGAGAAACTCAAGATATAAAGGTAAATGGACGATGAGCTCTGAGGCTGCCTCGCAGTGTGACTGGAACCGTGTGTTGCTTGTGTCGGGGAAGTGTATAGCGTAACCGAGGCGGTCTTCGAAGAAGATACGGCATGTGTCTTGTTGACCTTTTTTCTGGTCCTTGTGGTTGAATATCGCCCCGGCAAGACTGGTAAGCTTGACGGCCCCACCTTCCGAAACCTCGACGGCGCGGTCATTTGCAGATGACGGTCCTAAAGAGGCTGCAGCTGCATTGTCGCGGTTCATCAACTTGATAGGTCCTATGAGACCAGCTTCTTTTCAGAAACTGGCGAGCGCTTTGGCACCGCCCTTTACGGAGTTCATCTCTTTGTGCATGCAACAGCCAGCCCAGACAAAAAGTTGAGCCTCGCGAAGCTCTTCGGCGGAAAGTTTGCTCCAGGCCTCTTCTCCGAATCGAAGGCAGAGTTTCTTGTAGACCTCAGCATCGCGCCGATCTTTTTCTGCTTCGCTGAGTGCATCCCATGCTTCTACTCCACCGGCATCCTGAATTTTTTGGTTATTGGCCTCGAGAATTATTGGCAGAAGGTCGCTGATGGCAGTCGCTTCCATATATCGTCGTCCACGGATTTCTTTCTCGCTGATTATCTTCCACAGAAGCAGGAGTCTGGCGAGTCGTTTCTGGTCCTCTGCATGATCTGATCCCAGGCCTAGCAAATAGGTGGCAAACGCGATAACGTCAGCTGGCGAAACCTTTCCGAGTCTGCTCCTGTTATAGGTGCCATAAATCCGTTGGCTTTGTTCCTGTAAACCATGGAGCTGCATGTCACTTGTGTGGTTTGGTGCAGAACCAATTCCCATGGATCGCGTGGTCATAGTCTTTTCCATTCGTCCTTGCTCGTACGATGGAACCTGTAAATTGATGTGTCGCGATTCATAGTTTCGATGACGGATTGTCGTCCCATCTCCGCTGAGCATCATGGCTACAAGAAGGAAAAGTTTAAATTAAGGTATTCAGTCCTCATTCTCTACTTCTATTACATTCTTTGCTTACCTTTTGCGCCTTCAATCTCGCTAACCAATTGTACTTGAGATCCGATACCGCCCTCCAACATAATTCGGCCCGTTGAACGTGAAGATATACTGTCGACAACATGAATACCAAGTCCTTGGGCTACAGCCTTGATAACCCGATCCTGTTTCTCCTCTGGAATCTTCATTGCACCCAGTTCCCGAACCATGGTACGACACGAGTCTTTGATGATTCCTTTTTCCTTCAGATAAACCTCTCCTGGAACGTTGTGGGCTTTCTTGAGTGTTTTTTCGACAAGCCTTTCCTTCTGCTTTGGTGCCCGGAAGCCTCGCATGCGCAGGTTGTGTTCAACACGCACATTTTCTGCTTGGAGAATATCTCTGGTGTGCTTTGCGCGTGCAGCCTCTTTGGTTTTATTCCGGAACTTCGTCTGAAACCTATCAGCCCTATTCCTCTGTATCTCCACCTCCTGCAGCAATCTTGCATTTTCCTTGTCTGCTATCACATTTTCCGTGGTGGTCGCGTCGTGTTGCTCAGTCCCACATTTTCGACGTCGATCAAGGATTCCTGCAATATTATTGGCGGCCCGGGCCCTTTGTTTGGGTGTCCGACGAGCAGGCATGGAATAGCAGGGTGTCCTTGTGGGTTACATAGCAGAGAGGTGTGGTTTGACGCGGTATATTGGATGGTTTGGAGAGACGCGTCGGCGCGACTGTCCTCAAGTGCACCAATTTGGACCCTGACTTGCCTTTTTTGGACGGTAAAAACGCGTTTTTTTACAACCGCTGTGTCCTGGCTTCCAGCCACAATGGAGGAAAAATTTGAGCTGGCCATTTTGTTTAGTTTACAATTTAAATAAGATTCTTGGGTACGGAATTTTTTTAAAGTGTCTATTTTCCGGAGATCTGTACCCTCTGAAGCTGGTATTGAAAGATTGGACCCAAGAAATAAAAATCGGTACCCAAGAATCTATTTAAACTATCAATGCAACCATTTTTCTCCATATAAATTAATCTCTATCTGTTGAGGTGACGAAGATATGCGGCAAGGCCATTTCGACAGTGGTGGGTCGGAGTTTGAAATAGCAGAGCATTGCGGGTCCCCACACATAAGCACGCAGATGCACGCAGGTGCACGCGTGTGAATTTTAAAGATTTTAGCGTGCCACGCTCACGCACGCTTACACATCATGACGCACGCTCACGCACGCTCGCACGCCAATTGGGCATGCGTTCACATGCATATAGCACGCTCGCACGCCAATTGAGCACGTGTGCGCACGCTTGTAGCACGCTCATCAGCATGCTCGCGCACGTTTATAGCACGCTCGTGCATGCTCAGAGCATACTCATAGCATGCACATGGAGAAACCCAGGTAGATGTGGGGGGAAATTGTACTCAGTATTCATGTTCTCATAATCGAGAGAGATTGTCTTTGTGCAAATGTATCTTCGACTAACTTGTGGCCCTGAATACATGTAACTTGGTGAGTTATATGCTCTCATATTCTCCTCCTGTACCATTTCATTCAATTCGTCCATCACAAAGTGATAGGTATGATTATGACCATTGACACTATCAAACAGCCAAAGATCCCAAAGAATGACTAATGCCCAGGCTGAAAAGAAGGAATAAAATGAAACCTACCAATGCAGCACCATAGATAATATATACTTATATTTTGTACTGTTCTCCTCCGAAATTACAAAAAACTTGTTCATATATGTACAGCATAATTATATAGAACAGGACACAAATGTTAAAAAGCAACATAGATCAATGCATTCATCTGTGTGAAGAGATGCGCCGCACGCCAAACGGGTTGAGCGTGCTGAGCGTGGCACGCACTGCACGCTAAAAGGGCTGAGCGTGCTGAGCGTGGCACGCATCGCACGCCAAAAGGGGTGAGCGTGATGAGCGTGCCACGCTCAGGCACGCTTGTGCACGCTCAAGGCACGCCGATTTTCTCTTGCCCATTCTTCTCGAGCCGACGCCCGTTTTTGCTCAAGTATTCCATCAACTTTGTTTTATTGAATTCGGGTTCTCGATGTTCCTGTTCCTGAAGGGTTTCATACTATCTGCATTTTCTGTCCAGCATATTCACTATTTGCCTGCAAACTGCTTTCCAAAAATATTTTACAATTAACCAACATAATAATCTCCCTGGATACTCCTTAGAAGCGCTTTATCTTCCAAGAAGTCCAAATGACCGCCTTCGATATCCACGATATCCACATCAGGGAAGAGTGCCCTCGCGCCCAAGTCTTCATCCCTCTCTCGCCTAATCTCAGTAGGCAAAATCTTCCGTACCCTTTCGGTGGCGATGTCAAGTGTCAGGCTTGCTTTGATCTGACTCGCAAAGTTGCGGAATACTTCAGGGACCACCTCTGCCGTCCCATCTCTGAACCATCCTCAACCAAAAACCTATCCTTGAACATATACCGCACTGACATGGGAGCCAGCTTCCCTCCCCTTTCTAATATTTTTCGACTTGACGGGGTGCCCGGCAGTCCATTTAGTGCATCTTCTAACTCCCCTACTCGCCGACTCGCCTGCCTCCCCAGAATACCCGTCGTCCGGCGGAGCAGGAGCAGGACCACTTCCATCGACTGCGGGAGGTACATTTTCCACCATTCGGGGTTGGCTATATCTACTTTGGCAGGGTTTTTGCAAGCTATACGTGAAGCTCCCCTCCCAAGACTGGATGATGAAGAGTACGACTATTCGACTTGCGGGGGAAAGCTAATGTTCGAGAATTTCATGAAAACTACTACATGCACATAAGAAGGGGTGAATGCGGCGTTGGCTTTCCGGGGCGACTGCAAAGGCGGCATTGTGGTTGAGGTGATAATCCTACAGAACCAAAGAAACTGTTAACAATCGACCCGCAAAATTATGCATAGCTACTGGTAGAATAGTCGAACGTACGTATGGAGAAGGCCTGATTCAGTTGTTCTGTGTTGCTATCCAGAACACGTCGTAAGCTGTCTTTATACTGTTCGAGGTTGAGCGCTGAGCGCTGAGTGGTGAGCCTGGGGCCCAGGATTCACGAATTCCGTAGGCAGTGGCAAAAAGTGGCAGTGGCAGAGAGTATCAGTGTCAGAGAGCCGCAGCCAGGCTGCGTCCGCGTCTGCCAAACGTTGAACTTCTTGATCGTTAATATTGAACGCGTTGAACTTACTCTGTCATGATCAAGTTGCCTAGTCAACTATGCATAAGAGATCTTGTATGTCTTGTTCAAGTTGCTCGGTAATCAAATCTCTCGAGCTCCAACTTGCCAACTTGCCGGTGGTGCGACTTCTACATGCATGTCGACTGATGACGAAGCTCGACGAAGTATTCCCATTGATATCCATTTCCGCCTTCCCACTGCAAAATTTTCATTCTGTCTTTTATGAATACAGTAGAGATATATGAATAAAATGACGAGTTTTAATACAATTTGCATACTCTACTCGTCGAAGGATTCCAGTGAGATTGTAGGCGCGAAATCTTCTGGGTCAAGTCCGCGAGGGGTTTCGCCAATAGCCTCCATAAATTTCTCGAATGTTATCTTGCCACCGCAATCGACCAGGAGACGGTTGAGACCCTCCTGACCTTCCCTTTCTTTTACTTCCTCTTCACATTCTTCAACATAGTTGAAAGCAGACTTGAAGAGCGCCCGGAGTGGCTTGATCCACTTGACCCAAATTTCATCGAACTGAGCGAGTTTTGACTCTTCGATCTTTTTAAAATTGTCTTTGCTGTACAGCAAAACTTTGTGGTCATAGGCGTGATCTTCATCCGCCCAAAATCGAAGTATACGAGGCGTCGGTCTTAATGGTTCTGCTTTATTGTTGAAGTCATAGTGGGTAGCCGCCCAGATGAGAATGTAGAAGAAAGATTCTAGGTCATGTCGATAAAGATGGTGAGGAATTTCCAGTTCCTGTTGGAGGAGATCGCGAGCCATGAAAGGAAATGTTCCTGTACGGTGGTGGTTGGCAGAGAGAGGAGGTTCTCCTTTATCATTGACCTCCATTCCTAGATCTAAGTCGTTCAGAACACCGATGGTCTCCTGCTCTTCGATAGGCGGAGACGCGGACGATATATCCTTTGAATCGTCGTCGGGTTCCATATCTTCTGTATCTCGTCCACCCACAGACTCATGGTCGTTCTGTGTCACCGAGTTTTCGACTGGAATTTTATCAGTTTGGCCAGGACGCCAGATCATCAAATTGTTTTGGCTGATATCTCGATGAATCACCCGTCCTGACGTGAATACATGATAATGGCCTGAAATGGCAGCTTGATCAGTCGCAAGGTGTCTCTGAAGAAAACAACGGTACTCACATTCAACACAGTCCAAGAATACACGTTTGAATTCCTCCACATCCCTGGCTTCCCACAGAGGCGCGTAGAGGTTAGACACCAACACATGGAGATCACGGCCTTGAATCACATTATCTGGTGCATTGGGATCCTCGAGAATGCTCTTCATCTTCGAGCTAGGGAGGCCCAGTTCCTCCGAGGTATATTTTGCATAGAATAATGGGTTTGGAAGGCGCTTTTGCCAGTATGGCGGAAGCGTTGCTCGAACCTTCTGAAGGAGATCCCCCTCGTGCGTCCGTGATATATATTGCCAGCTCATTTTCAGAGCGTATAACGAATTTCGTAGCTTGCTTCCAACGCGCCCTGCGTAGACGGAAGCAACATAAGTGCCACGGCCATTAATGCCCCGGTAAGTAGCAAGAACCTTAGACACAGGGAAAACGTAGTCAGGTTTTCCTTCGGATTTGGGGAACCTGTAACAGATGCTCGTCGTCTTCTTGGTGCACATCCTGCACACCTCGGCTAGCTCTTTGGCGCACCGAGAACAGACGCCACTCATTGTTCTAGGGCATTCTTCGCACACGGAAGTCATCTCTGTAGAGGACTTGGCGCATACATGAACCGTCTCTACGGGCGGCTTGTCGAGAGGTTGAATATCGGATTCGAGAATAACGGCATCAGGCTGAGCTGGACGAATGAACTTGTGTATGTGGGGATCAAATCCTGCCTGACGCAGGTCGCACTGACCGAGAGCAAAGAGAGTCAGCCCAAGGTATGAGGCGCCCTTCTCGGTAGTAAAATCGAAGTTGACGGTGCGTATGACGGCAGTACGATCGTAGTACCATAAGCTAACTTTACATTTGTCGATGAATATTCCGGTGGTATAGTGGCGGCTGCCTGCCCCGAGGCATTCGAGCGCATACGTAGCGAGTTGCATTTGATCGTCGGTGATCTTGACGGAGCGACGGCCCTTTTTCGGTTTTCTGCCGCCTTGGTCATCGCCGTCTCGAGACCGCTTGCGAGTGGATTGGGTGCTGGTGTAGTTGGTGCTAGATGACAAAGTCGTCGACGTGTCTCTCGAGGTGGCAGAGGTGGCAATGGGATGCTGGGTCGCTGAGCGATTGTTCTTGGACATGTGGCGATCTTGTCGTCCTGCTACGACATCCCCAACCTCTTTGACCCGCGATCCGGATCCACAACTAAACGAAGGCAGAGAATGTTTATCGAGGGTGATATCCTCAACAGGCTCATTCTCCTGGACATTTGAGAGCCTGCGACCATTCGTTGGAGGTTTGTTGCGCTTAAGTTTGAATTCGACCACGGATCGCACTTCCTCCCAAATCACTCTGAGAATGATTGGGAGAAACACGTCAGCCATATCAGGTTTTCGGTGTCTATTGACTGCGAATCATTGCGTCGCCCTTGTAGTCCCAGAAACCTGTCCGGATGGAACCAACCTGCATCCCAAAGAGTTTGCAAATGTCGTCCAATAGTCCTGTGGCCATCTTGCAGAACGGCTCGTGGAGGTCGTTTTCCCTTTTCCCGGCAGTATTCAATACGCTCTCGTAGACGTCTAGCAGATCCTTGGCTAGCACAAGCTTCTCGGCCATGATCTTTTGAATCTTGTCGTTATCAAGCCCCCACACGTTCTCGACAAAATTCTCCACTGAGATCTCACGGTAGGTGTGCCCCGTAAGATCAAGTTGAAGGGCAGCTTTCATAGATTCAACTCTGCTGTTGTCGATTACAGCGACCCTTTTCTTCACGGGTGTGTTTAGCGACATCGAAGTTGAATCTGTAAAAAAAAATGAGATTGTATACACATCGTTAAAGGTGGTCGACTCACAATATGAACTCGACCCGCTTCCAGTCGAGGAGGAGGAGGAAGAATATGAAGAGGAATGGGACATGTTGCTGGAAGTGGCCACATTCAAGGATTTGTGGTACGGGTAAAGATGCCACTAGGAAATGGCCCGAGAATGCAGTGGCACTAAGCGGGTTCAAGCGGGTTCAAGCGCAATTGAAAAATGCGAAGACTAGGCAATCACCGAAGATAAATAACAAGGTTATGCTGCAGCAGAAAAATGCCCTCACAATGTGTTGGTTCGAATGCGAATGGGATCGATGGTGGATAATTAAGGACAAGGCGGACAAGGCGTGGCGTGGGCACACATTTACACACGTGACCGCGTTCGGTTTTGGAGAATGCCCGGCCCGCCACTTGTCTGGCTTTTTTCGTTATACTTACAGCTCGAGCTACATGCCCGGGTACAATGAGTTTTCGCAGTGTACAGTCCCTTGGTCCCCCGCTTCCCTCCTGATTTATGTGTCGGACGCTTGTACAGCGCCAGGTAAGTTATCCAACCTTCTATCCTCCCCATCCAGACTCATCCCCTCAGCTTCTCAGCGTAACGTCAGTTTCACCCTCGACATTCAACATCACTCAACGTGCTTAAGGATGGGCGATATGCGTCTGAGAAGGGAATGCGGGTACATTGACTTTTCCCTTGCTTACAGATATACAGTACAAGGATCGACGCGATCTCGGATATTGCTGTCATCCGCTTTCCCCCCTCCCTCTGCTGGTCGCTTCCTCGCAGTCCTCTTCGTCAAGATTTTTCTGGTCCAATATCTCCCGAGTACGTTGGCACCCATGTACGTGTCCAGATTGTGATGTCGATCAGAAGGAGCAGCAAATGGATTTACGGACCTTTTTCCCATAGTTCCTGCCTGCCCCCATGTATTCTGCAAACGTCACTGGACCATTATTAATTGCATCATTCGTACTTTCCTTGTCCCCTTGGCCGAACGAATTAAAATTGGTGTTATCTTCATGTTTTAACATGGTCCAATGTTTGATCCCACCTCAGTTTCGTACTCCCCTCCGTGAGGTATGTCGTATGCTATCAAGACAACTGTATTCAAGAAGACCTCCCGTCATCATATTCGATATCATAGACAGTCGCTTTCTCACTCTTGCCGTCGGGGCACACTGAGCGCAGATTGTGCATCACTGGCTCTTGAACATACAAGATTGGGAATTATTATTAATAGGCCAAATTGGACAAAGGAGGAGCACAAGAGGAGTATACTGTATGGAAGGCACAGAGAGGTGTTTCGAGCAGATACTTCGTCGGCTGACTGAGTCTTGAAACGTGAGTTGAGCTCTCATAGGCAATTGATACAGGACCATTTATTCGACATGGATATTCTACTGAAATAATTATCCTCGGGATGCCCCAAAATCGAGCTGAACATTAGACGCAACTAAATAGTAGATAAGTAAACGAAATTATCTTTCATTACTACTCGAACTACCGATTACCGTAACCACAATCGCCAAAACTGATACCAATCTACTACTACGAGATCAGACTCAACAAGGCCTTATTTCTGTCGTCCAAGTAGGAACATCTTGAATCCCCTTGTAAACCGCGCAAGAAACGACCCTTGCTTGTATTCTTCGGGCAAGAGAAAATTGGCGTGCCTTGAGCGTGCACGAGCGTGCCTGAGCGTGCCACGCTCAGCACGCTCAGCCCTTTTGGCGTGCGGTGCATGCCATGTTCAGCACGCTCAGCCCATTTGGCGTGCAACCGCCTCTTTTAGCGTGTTGCTACTTTTCGTCACGTTGTACACATTTAATAGAGTATAATAAATTTGTTTGATATTTTGCACAAGAGATTGCAGAAATGTACACAGTGCAGGTATACATGTAACAGGTAAATTGTAGGTAGTAAACTTATATATTGCTAGTCTCTAAGAGGCCTGTATAAATACCTTTTACAGAGTATCTAGAATACACTACTAACTTCTAAGTGCTATGAAATACTAAATAAGGAAGTAACAATTAGGCCGTGCAAGTTGAATCAGCGAGGTAAGCGCTCAATAAGCGCTCGAGTCAATCAAGCCGCATGAAATGTCCAAGTACATTCCCAACACATACCACTGGGTGTTATGAATATCCTGAAGAGCGTGCGAACTGTGCTAACGAGCGTGCGTGAGTTTTCCCAATTGGCGTGCAAGCGTGCATAAGTTTGCCCAATTGGCGTGCAAGCGTGCGTTGGCGTGCGTCATGACGTGTGAGCGTGCGTGAGCGTGCCACGCAAAAAATCGTTAAAATTCACACGCGTGCACCTGCGTGCATCCGCGTGCCACTTTTGGCGTGCTGATGCATATATTCATATTATGTATTTCAAAGGCAAGGATGTTGCGGACTGCAGTTACTGTAGGTACACTACGATGTACTCGAGTTTTATTTGAGTACATCATTGGTATATCATGGAGCACTGGTTTTTCTGCGTAGCACGCAGGTGCACGCACTGTGCAAGTATGCAAGTACACAGATGTCGGACAGGTCAGATAGTGTCAATGGGTATATCAGCTGCCACAACAATTCAGAGTACTTATAAATAATTTTTATGTTTAATGTACTACCAATCAAATTCATTCTACCTAATTTTGAAGAGGGAGGGCACATGTTGCCGGTTTTGCGCGAGGTTTTGTGTTCCAGGTGCCGTGGGAACATGTCTCACCAGGAGCATTTCCGTGGAAATGACTGACAATCCCTCGGCGAAATGAGAAGAGAGTGAGTAGAGGATAGAATCTGCTCGCATTGTTGTAGGTACAGGTAATATTTCTCATAGTATGTTTATTTTTTAAAGTACCATGTTCTGTGTACTAGCGTGTGTGGCGTGCATTGGCGTGCATTGGCGTGCCACGCTAAGCACACCAAGCACGCCACGCACGCTCGTGCACGCTGATTTTCTCTTGCCCGTATTCTTCGGCTTTGAGATGCTTGCGGGCATGCTGCTCGAATTCGAGTTTAACAAGGATTTGAGAAATGCCGTGATGTTCACCCAAAGAGCGGTAGTCATCCGGATACCAGTCTTTGGCCATCCGAGTGATTAATTCGAGCTTCTGATTGTACGCTCTATGATCGTCCTGAAAATCCTGTTAAACTTTGTCAGATTAAAAAGACTTCAGGTCAATCGATGGACCTCACCAGTGCTTTGATGGAAGAGAGAAGTTTTGACATATGTTCGATCGTGTCGGGGTATAAAAGGTAGTCAGGACGAGGCAAAAATTCCAAGATATCTTGTTGGAGTTCATTGGTGGGGACGGCAACTTCTAAATGCTTGATCATTTCTCGCGTGTATGATGAACTAGGGACCAAATATTTATCTATCGCTGTTCAGTGAAAGGCACGTAGCTTGAATTAGTAAACGAAATAGATAGAAATATGAGATTGGGTCGTACGTGTGGAAGCTTTGAAATGTTCAAACCAGCGGTGAGCGAAATCAGCATGCCTATGTAGAGGGTCAATATAATACTTTTGCAATCGAGCAGGATCGAGTAGAAAGTCAGGTAGGGACGCATGAAGAAATTTGACGGAGGCGGAATGGGTGACCTCAACAACCGATGTCAAGTCAGCCAATGCAATCTCTACGTCTCCCTCACCCAAAGATAGAAATTGCTTGATGAAGGCAATGCCGGCGGAGAACCCCAAAATCGCACAGCTGAGTACTAGCATAGTGGAGTTAATATCCTCTACACATGAGAAGATATGTATGTACAGTGCGTCAAGCTGCGCGAATGGTGTATCGAGGCGAGCGAGGCGTATGCCTCGGACGACCTCCAGACGTTGAACAGGGTGGTGACGCGACGAAGACACGAAATTTATCACCACTGATGCATATATGAACTGGCCGGAGGATTTTTCGACGATGTTTTTAGCAACGTCTTCAGCTGGCCAAGATGAGTCAATGAGATGCTTGAACGGGTGGCTATTTTTGATTTCGGTGAACTTGTCGTTGAGGAAGAGGCGAATGTCTTTGTCAGGAAGATACGTATTGTCTAAGGGCAATCGCGTAACGATGTTGGCCACCTTGCTTGAATTGAACGCCATAGTGAGCTGTTGCTCCGGACGGCTGGCGATAAGGCATACTAAGGGAAGATTTGGATCCCGTAGAGCGTCTGAAATGGCGTAAATGATGTTGGTTTGCAAATCGCGGCCATCGCACTCATCAAGACCGTCGATTATAATTAGGAATGGAGATGTGAGGTTGACTGGACTATCAGGCTGCCGCCTGAGCTGCTGGAGAGGTTGAATGATCAAGGCTTTAAACTGCCATTCGAATGACCGTCCAAAGAGAAGGGGATCGCGGTCGAGAGCTTCTACAATAATCGAGCGAGCGAGCGGAATGCTTATAGCGATTTGATAGGCGAGCGTAGCCACCAGTGGTTTGGCAGTATTACGCGTCGGGTCCGTCCTGAAGAAAAAGAAGGTGGCCAACGCCAGTTTCGCTCGTTCGCACATCTCAGCGATGGATCGAGCAATTGCTGACTTTCCTGCTCCTGCGGCACCATTTAGCCACATGATCCACGCGTCTCGATCCTTGCTGTTCTGAATCCAGTCCATGACCTTCCGCAAAACCGCGAGTCGCGTATTTGGATGACATTTTGGGGGATCGACCTGCTGCTCAGAGTTGTGGAAAGCCGAAGAGGCCACCGCTTCTTGAAGGCGCTCAAACCCTCCTAATAGTTTCCATTGACTAGTGAGATCATATCCTTTGCGAAACATCGTGTCGCACCTTTAGCGCTGTTGATATTCATGCTACTGGGGTAGTTGTGCTGAGTGAATGTCCCCCCATTAACCACGGCGTTGGACAGTGACAACATTGAATTCTAGATTGGAGGAGTAAGTTGCATCAAGTCACGCTGACACCGTCGAAACACTAGTTCAAGTTGCTCAAGTAAGGGAGGGGAAAGGGGATTCTGTGACAAGAAGCCAGAAGCGTTGAATTGGTTGAACGCAAGGCATGAGGCTGTGCCTATTTGGCAGTACTTTACGTCGATCAGGGTCAGGCACATCCGCACAAGAAACTCATTCGTCTTGATTCTCTCTCTTACACATGTACATATTGACTTGTATAAAAAGAGACTCCCTAGTAAGAACATACTCATATCTGTGGTCGTGTCAATGCATCCCGACAGAAGGGTTATTCAGCAGGGTCGATTATCGAGTCCGTCGAGACGGAGTGATGAAGTGTTGACCGAATGTTATGGGGCGGAGAGGGCGGGTGAACGAGCCAATGTTGAACCACCGGGTAATAGGCGGTCCTCAAAAGTCCTAGATGATCGTAGAAGCGGGGAGCAAATAGAAGGGCAACAAGTTTAGCAAAAACTTCTGCGAACAATCAAGAT
This sequence comes from Flammula alnicola, assembly GCA_015499995.1. NCBI lineage: Eukaryota > Fungi > Basidiomycota > Agaricomycetes > Agaricales > Strophariaceae > Flammula > Flammula alnicola. Next base: position 49,268 of record JADNRV010000215.1, on the reverse strand, counting down.
GAAACTCTTGCGTCTATGGTTGTCGTTGCTGATGAAGTGCAGGAAGATGATGGCCGCGCTGGGAGGGGGAGTTAAATGTCATCATAATGTCCTCGCGGAGGAAGACAAAACCTACGAGTAAATGAAGGTCGATATTTCTCCAGTAAATTGGGTCGGTCTATGTTTCAATGAAAAGAGATGCATTGTGATCATTCTATTAAGAAGGACAGCCATATCATTTTCCTACGTCCAGTTTTCCAGTCACAGACGTACAACACAACATCCTTCCTGTTAAACGTGCACTCCATCCAGTGAACAGAGTCGAAAAACATGAGAATTACGAGATTCTCTCCACAAATGTCCATGAACGTTGATGGTTGGTCCTCCCAGGAATGTATACGTTCAAGAGGGATGAGCGGGGTTGAAGCATCGCTATGGAGTGTATTGTCGGAGTATTGTAAAAGGGAAAATTGGGTGAATATGCTCTTACTGGATGATATCTCCTCCAATTCCACCCAAGCCAAAAGGTCATGCTCTTGGATGGCTGGCGCCTGTGCAATCGCCCGAGATTGTATAGGGTTATCAAGGTTTCTCCATTGATTAGAGAGATCTTCGAGGCTTGACGGTAACCTAAACGATAGAATCCGGGGAAAAAATCTCCGAAACGCACAGACTCCAGGAGAAACACTGATAGCAGAGAGTAGATCAATCCAGTCGGGCGCTCCTTACGGAATCCTGATGTTGTCAATGACAGACATGCAACTCAACGTTCCCCACGCCGATTCTCTCTGTCTCAGCATAGACAACTGAGTAAGGGATTCAGAGATAATCCGTAGAAAGGTACGGCAGGTCTTGCAGGCGAAGAGATAGGTCAAGCGTAGATTCTCGAAGATCTCGAGAAAGGTTTCAGGAGCGAGGTTGAGGATATTGGGCATCGCGAAGCAACTAGTAGTTACGTGTAAGTAACAAGAATTGGGTGCTCGCTGCCAGTGCTGGCAATTGAAAAAAGACGCTTGAGCGGAATGGTCCAGGCGGAGAGCGAAAACTGGTTGGCCTTGCTTACGTCACCCGTGTATTCCCCTTCGGTTCAACCTCAACTTGAACTCATTCTCAAAAATTTTCAACTCGTCCTTGATTCTCTCTTGATTCTCAATTCTCTGTTACACAGAGCATCTCAAGCTCTCTTTCGCCACGTCTCCTATTTCCAACAAGTCGAACTCTGGAGTTGCCCGTCCCACTTCTGCAAGGAGGAAGGTGATTCTCAACCGTCACCGAATTGTCCCTTCGCTGGCCATACACATATTTGTTTCGACCCCGTGCTTCTGTCGACGGCGTGTTTAATTTCTCTTCAACTTTCGGCCCCATCCTGGCGTGGAATCTGGATGTATAGAGAACCTGTACTCGATTAGATCGATGACTGTACATGACTTGCTGGGCAGCACCCAATCTCACCGCCGATGAGGGGAGTACGAGACGTTTTCTCTACCAGGTAAGTACCCGTATTCCATTTTTTCATAGCAATGAGTCGGCATTTACAAAATCTATTGGCAGTCAAATTCTCTCTCTCTATCTACCATCATGTCGCCCAGGGGTGGCGGAGCGGCGAATCTTGCCGATCTTTCGACTTTTGTGTGTGCGTTTCTACCTTGAGTTTGAGTTTGAACATTCATCGTCATGACTCAGATACTCACCCAGCATCGCGATTTGCGATTTTGCGTCACCAAGGGATTCTCCACCCTGGAGCAGGAATTGCAGGAGCGACTCAGATGATATCTCTGCCGTTGAGACCCATATTATCCTCCTCTCACCGTATGCCATCGGGCCATCTTTTCCTGAGCCCACTCGTGCGCCACGACTCGATGCCGAATCTTGTCGAGGAGCGAGCGATGATAAGGTGGAAATTTTGAGGACATCCACACTCTGAGGTAACTCCGTCCTATATCGGGTACCTTCATCTGTATATCGTAGTTAACTGCTCTCAGGCCCTTTCGCTTCTCAGGTGCTAGAACACCACTGGTCTCATGCCTATGTGTCAAACTTGCATCCTATCAAGCGGTTGGGTTTGCTTCTGTAAGGAGATCGGAGAAGAGGTGGTGCTTTAGGATCGTCTACGACTGGAATCATTTTGCGCTGGACGTGAGTCCCTAGGTGCAGTGCAATTTAAGCCTGGTATAACGCAATTAACTTATTTTCCCTAGGTACGCCCACATAATGAAATTCGGTGGATTCATGTGGGAAGAAATTAAATGAATCATGTTTCGTTCACTTGCTTCGCGTGTGGACCTGCTCCATGTGAATCGTTCGTCTCTCAACTTCTTTGCACTTTTAATGCCCTGTCATATCCGTCGTCGCGAATGTCATTCTGACTCATCGGTGTTACGGTGCTGTCTTTTGGATGAATCCTGTTTGACCCACCTGATGCAGGTCTGAATTCGGAGTTCGTCTGGAGCTCGTCTTGGCGAAATCCAGGGCTCTGAACAAATACAGAAAACACGCGCAAGTAGGCACGTTAGTTCCAAGGAATAATCCGTCTTGATGTCGAGGGTACCGAATACTGCGTTATTCTCTTTACATTTCTCGGAGTTGAAAGAGGGGTTCGTGGATGTCAACAGAACCACGTCGAGGTAAATTTCTTGGCACGTTCACCAATAACAAATCCTAAGCGAAGTCTCATTGGCAGAAACACAGCGTGCTTGCGGTATAAAAAGTCACCCAAGTTTTGACAGTCGGACAAGTACTAACGTTCTACTACTGCCACCACTCAGCATCACCTTCGAAGAAATGCGTTGCGCCGCCCTTTTTACTTTCGCCCTCCCATTCCTTGCTGCTGCCACACACCTTGTCCCTCGCAATGGCGACTGCAGCACCGGTTCGATCCAGTGCTGCACCTCCGTTCAAACGGTGAGACCGGAACCCACCTCGTTTCTTCGAACATGGTGCCGGCGTATGTAAATATGGCTCTGCTGACCAGTTCATCCCATTGACAGGCTAGTACGACGACCCTCGCGTCTTTGGCAGGCCTCCTCGGGCTCGACCTTGGTTCGATCACGGGGCTCATTGGCTGTAAGCATGGTTTTATCATCGTATTCGTTAGGTCTGTATCTGATTGAATATGGATGGACGTAGTGACCTGCAGCCCGCTCGACATCTTGGGCATCGGTGGAAACTCTTGGTAAGTACAAAACTCCACAGTCGATTGAGGAAGGACGAAGCTCATCACGATCTTTTTAACAGCTCTCAGCAACCTGTGTGCTGCAGCAATAACAATTTCGTGAGTTTTTTTTAGCACGCAATCTCTACCACGTACCAAGACGGCCGCTGACCTTTGTTCTCTTGACCTCCTGTCGTGTTTTTGATTACAGAATGGCGTTATCGCTCTCGGCTGCAACCCAATCAACCTCAACCTTTGAGCCTAACTTCCACCACTATGATCACAAGTTGGACGTTATCATGATAATTTGCTGAAGCGATACGGGGTCATTCAGATAGTTTTAGTGGACTCCTTGTCACCGCCCCATACTAGCTCAACATTTAACGTTCGACGCTCAGCCCCTTCAGAGTGATAGAAAGTTAACAGTAGTATCCACGTCTAAGCAGCTTTCGAGAAACATTCTACAATCAGCCAACGTAATAATTTCCCTCCATACTCCTCAGAAACGCCTTCTGTTCCAAGAAGTCTAAATGACCGCCATCGATATACACGATATCCACATCAGGGAAGAGCGCCCTGGCACCTAGATCTTCGTCCAACTGTCTCCTAATCTCAGCGGGAAATATCTCCCGTATCCCTTCGGTGGCGATATATAGCGTCAGCCTTGCCTTGATCCGACTCACGAAATTGCGGAACAATTCAAGGGACCACCTCTTCCGTTCGGTCTCTGAGCCACCATCGACCAAAAACTCGTCCCTGAACATATACTGCACTGACATCCGCATCTGCTTCCCTGCCCTTTCTGATACTTTCCGCGATGATGGTGTACCCGGCAGTCCATTTAGTGCATCTTCCATCTCCCTGTGCCGCAGGGCCGCCTGCCTCCCTAGAACACCCCCTGTTCGAGCGAGCAGGTATATGATCCCTTGAACTGACTCCTGGAAGTACGCTTGCCACCACTCGGGATTGGTGATATCGACTTTGGCGGGGTCAGAATTGGGGAAGAAGAGCGTGGGAAAGTGGTCTAGCATGGCGAATTGAATGACGGTGTCACCATGGCGTTCGGCGAGCATAACAAGCTCGAGCAGAAGGACGCAGGAGCCACTGTAGGATGCGAGGCGGTATGGGCCGTGGGGTTGTTTCTCCTGTTGTGACGTACCGTACATGAGGGGTTAATTTAGACTCGAGAACCTTTCAAGTGGATATTCAAATTCGAACTGACCTTGATCTTTAGGTAGTAAAACACCGCGAGTTCTTCAACGGAGTCCTGAGGCGCATCGTCCGTAATTTGGATACCCCACACAGCAGACGTACATTCCATGAACATCGGGAATGTCTCCAGCGTCCCAGGGCCACCTGGTAAGTCAAATCAGAGTCGTTAGCAGTCGCGCGCACAGAAGAGTACACTGAATGTGCGTCTCGCAAGCAGAGAGATAAGATTGTGTAGACGCACCATGAATGAGCATCAAAGGAGGTTCTCCGTTCCCCGGGGCAATTTCTACCACAGTTTCTTTGGATTCTAGGATCGATTGCCACTTTATATCCTTCGTATCGGCCCCACTTGTTCCATCGTCACCTTGAATAGTCTCTACCTCATTACCATTCTCAGCTCCAGACGCGGTCTGATTCTTGCTTCTAAGGTTATCGACGATGATAGCACCATACAGGAATGCGGAGAGCAGCGAGATTGACGGAAAAATGTAGATTATATCGCGTGGAATCCCCTGTATCGAAGCTTGACGCATAAGACCCGACTGGCGCAGACTGCGGATGATGGAGTTACGAATGGAAAGCGCACAAAGGCTTGAAGGTCATCGAAAAGAATGTCAGTAACGTGGAATGCTTTGATTACCCACAGAGATAATTGTACCTATCAGCCCCGGCTTGGAAAATATTATCCTCGTCGTTGATTTGCCCAAGAATATTGATAATGGCCGCGCGTACGAAAGTAGCGATCTCCCCGAAGTCCCGTATGCCAGGGTTTGAGACGTCCGACGCATTTGTTGCACTACTAAAGGTCGAAGTGTATGACGAGTCGGATCCGGATTCGGAATCAGACTCGTATAGACGCTTGATGTCCTCCCCGTATTTCGCTAGCGTTATCTGCCTTCGTATTGTTCCTTTGCTAGTGTACTCGAATGGTTTGTCGGGGTGTGCAATGAGGATCATCTGGGGTTGCAGGTGTGTGAATTTGGTTTATCGGAGAAAGGTGATGAAAAGACACTTACGTCTCTAAATATCCTTGAATGTTGAGGGGAGTGTCGATTGGCCTCTGCCACCGTCTCCCTGAGATGGGTCCTTGTTTAGAACGTATCCGGAAAAGGGATGTTTCCAGGCGTAAGTCACTCACCAAATTAGACTTAGATAGTCATCCAGGTGATTTCTATCCGAACGATCCAATATGTAGTCGGAAGGTGGAAGTATCAACACTCCCGGGTGAAACCTTGCGCGTCCGAACATGACTGCAGCAGAGATGTAGGGTGACTTTACAATCATGTTCTCTATAAATGTATAAATGAGTATTTAAAGGGAGTTCGCAATGTAAGTTCATCCTGTACTTACCAATAGGAAGTGGGTTCGTCTTCATCAACAATTTCGTCCCATGAGATATAATTCCAATCATGATAATGAGCGCTTGCATTACCTTTTCCTGACAATTGAAGGATATTGTTGTCACTACTAAAGTATGCGCTGTGAATATGACAGTAACTTACCCCAGTGCTATGCATGATTTGCTCGTCTCCAGAAATCGAGTTAGCATCATACCGATCAACAGCGAGAAAAAAGTCCTAACCTGCTCGTCCGTACAACTTCCACAGATTAGGGTTTGTGGGATGCCGAATCACCAGATCCTTGGTGTCGAACGCCTGCACCCCGTCGACCACAGTGTTGAGAACAGCAGGCGTTTTGACGCTGCTTTCCTAATGTTCGCCCCATCTGAATGCGAAAATGATCAAAAGACATCTCGCATGTACGCACCTTGACGGCGATTCGGAAGACCCCGTCCTCACTTTCCTCGCTAATAAATCCAAAGTCTAAGTGCGAATTAAGCTGTAGACATATGTCATTTCTGAGAGAGGGAAACGTCGTCTAAGGAGTGAATCTTACCTCAAACCAAATCCATCCTTCAGTCTCGATATGCTCTGCAACCACTAACTAAGTGACAGCAAAAAATAAGACCACGAAAACGGGAACGTACTCGGGAAGAATGTGGTAATAGGTCCAGTTTCAGTTCTGCGGTAATCGGGTTGAACATCGCGGTCAAAAAGGTGATTGGGAGAACTAGAAATGGCTTACAAGCCGAACATTGGTGTGAGCTTTACCCCCTCCTTAACGGGGTAATCCCCAACATTTATCTGTAGTGGTCCTCCACCGTATATCTGAACAGAGAGAGTAAATAAAAAGAGGTATATGACATTGCCCAAAAATCGTGACTTACAATCCCTTGAAATGTTTTCAACGCCTCAAGATTTGACGGATAGGCCCAGCTCTTCAAACAGAGTCAGGCAACTCTTGGCCAGTGTATGTGGATAACCTACCTCCAAAAAAGATGAAGCGCAAAAGATATGTGAAGACGATGTTGCTACAGCACCTCGCAAAACCAGCTCCGGAGCAGGGATAACGGCCGGTCTGCTCGGATGAAACACGGATATAGTGACCCCGAGCATTGCCGTCCAAGGAATTAAAATAAATCCCATCATATCTAAGCCGATAACAAAACCTGAGTAACCGTTAGAGGAAGTATGTAGTGCCAGGTACTCACGATACAGCGGAATTGCATGAGCAGAAAGGACATAGCCGCGAAAATCTCCTTGTTGTCCTAAAAATGAAGTGAATTCAAAGGTCGTGTAGCTGACATGACGATTCAAGAAAGAACTCACGAGGGATAATACCATGTTCAAAAACCATACGGTACGTGAGTATGATTGGGTTTGGGAAAGAAACCGTCCCAGAGGAATGTAAGATAACGCAAGGGGCGGTCCTCTGATCAACGATCTTTCGCTTTTGGAAAGCCCGCATGTGACCGTCCTCCCGCTCTTTTGGACGATATAACTGGTCAAATGTTGGTGTCATGACCACAGAGATCGACTCTTTATTTGGATTTGCCTCCCGGAAAAGGTTACATGAGGTGGTGGTTAATTGATGTGTAGCGGTATCATCGGTAGTGAAAAGGACACCGCAGTCGGTGGCAGCTAAAAGATGTGCCACGCCGTCTGCAGAGTTCCTCGTTGATATCAGGAAAGGTGTAAACCCCGCCCTCATGATGCCAATGGTTAAGCTGTAGTAAGTGATAGAGTCTGGAAGCACCCACATCTTAGAGGAATATACGACATGAAATCGATTTCACATACCTAGATTCGCAAGTATCCCCACAACAGGCGGGGCGCGCATGTCCGCCCTGGCCTTTACAGAAGTTACATGCTCTAGAACGAAACCAGTGGCAATATCGAAGGCTTCGGTAGCGTCTCCCCAAGATATGGTACGAATACCGCCATCTGGATCCTCGTATCGGAATAGCAAATGCTTAGAGTTGTTGATGCCATTGTGTTCGATAACTTCCAAGATGCCCAGCGAGCCGTCTAGTGGAGGTAAGTCAAACATTGAATGTGAAGCTTGGAGTGGGGAGACGAATTGAAAGGGACTTCAAACAAGCGGGATGGAATGGAAATACAGGGTGCATCTTGTTTACTGTGTCCTCTTTATGCGCATCCAATTTCTTCTCGAGCCAGGGAGTAATCCGTAATCTATCCCATCTACTTGGGTCGTGTTAAATACTTTACGCAGGAAGTCGGTAAAGCTGACTATAACGCACCGTCTTCACCGTCGCCAAATAGTTGTTCCATCTGAAACAAAGGCGATACAGTTAAACCCCGCGAGGTTCTGATAGTGCGCGGCTTGGCAATTGTCCGCGACAAGCGGCATGAAAGGAAGTCCAACGTTACGCAATTGCCTCAAGACAAAGCAATCACTGTTTGAAAAGTAAGCGGAGCTCGAACAGAGAAACGAGAGAGGAAACTATTTTGCGTAACTCATGCTGGCTGACCTTCATTTCAAAGCTGACATTTTCCTCGAGTAGAAAACGGAAGCGCTTGCTTGTAAACCGGCTGTACGCCAATGAGTGTTCAATCGATCAATCAGATCCGATATCAGTTGGACATTGCCGCCTAGCGTGAAGTCAAAATCACAACCCCCAGGGAACAGGTTGCGCTGAGCCAGTACAAGGGACTTTCAAGAAGGGGAGGACCCGGAGCATGATGAGATGCATAATGCACAGAACACCAGGATGACGGGAATTTTGGCACGGCGGATTTTTCGCGTTAAGTGACGACGATGGGCGCGTCGAGGATGAGTTGAGGACATGGAGGTTGGAATTGAGGCTGAGGGAGAGGACGGATGAATTAGAAGGGGGAGGGTAAGAGGTTGGCTAACATACCTGGCACTTTACATGCGTCTGACACGTCAATAAGATGGAAAGACACGTCCAATGCATACAGACGGACTGAATATCCAAAATCAAGGGCATGCATTTTACCAGGTCTTCACATACCCCTTGAAGTGGAGAAAGGTATGAGGTCGTAGGACTTAGGGAACACACGGGTGACGTAAGCAAGGCTAACTTGTTTTCGCTCTCCGCCGGACCATTCTGCTGAAACGCGTCCAACTCCTTCTGTTGCCAGCAGCGAGCACCCAATTCCTATTACATGTAACTACTAGTTGCTTCGCGATGCCCAGGCAGCCCAGCATCCTCAACCTCGCTTCCGATACCTTTCTCGAGATCTTCGAGAATCTACGCTTGACCTATCTCTTCACCTGCAAGAGGACCTGCCGTACCTTTTCCTTACTCTCGCCTACAGAATCGAGCTCGAGCAAGCCGGAATGCGAGACAATCCGTACTGCTCCTTCCCCATTTCAACGCAGTTGTCTATGCTGAAACAGAGAGAATCAGCGTGGCCTTGAGTTGCATGTCTGTCATTGACGACATCAGGATTCCGTATGATTCAGAGGCGCCCGACTGGATTGATCCACTCTCTGCTATCAGTGTTACTCCTGGAGTGTTCGTTTGCGGGATTCTATCGTTTAGGTTACCGTCAAGCATCGAAGAAGATATCTCTAATCAGTGGAGACATTGGTAACCCTATACAATCTCAGGCGATTGCACAGGCGTCAGCAATCGAAGAGCATGATCTGTTGGCTTGGGTGGCACCGTGTAATTGGAGGAGATATCATCCAGTAAGCTCATATTGACCCAAATTTCTATCGCCCTTGTACAATACTCCGACAACACGCAACTCCATGGGGATGCTTCAAACTCGCTGATCCCTCTTGACTGTATACATTCCTGGGAGGACCGACCATTAACGTTCGTGTATCAGCCTGTTGTTACAATTGCACTTCGAAGCCAGCGCTGACGAAACATTTCAAAGTACGCTCCAAACAGCCGCCCGTAAGCGCTGTCATCATCTCCCTGCACTTCGTCAGCAATGACAACCCCATGTCATCATTCAGTCAACACTCCATCCATGTCACCCCGTCTCGATGAATGGTGCACGCTGTTCTGGATCCCAATGACACCAGAGACGACGACGACGACGGCAGCCGACACAATACCGTCCACCTCCTCGACTTCAACCCCTAGCGTGTCAGGTACCTCCGACGGCGTGGTAATGCGCAGATCTGATACATATCATAGAACTCGAAATCGTCGGAACGGTTGCGGAACGGATCGCACTTGTCGACTCATAAAATGCCATCAGAATGGTAATGTGACAGAGGAAGAAGATCCAGGGGACGTGTGTCCTGGGGGGCGTGTGTTCGAGTCGGATCTCGTGCGTCGCCAGGCGTCGACTTCCATACGTGCGCTTGACAATGTCCGGATTACGACGATATCTTGAGAAATAAGGTGGGGCTCATAGGGATTCGCGTAAGTGTCCGTCCTTGCGTGCGTTAGGCCGACAGAGAGTCGTGTCAGATGGTCAAACCAGGTACAAGTTCGCTGAAATCATTGGACGTGTTTTATTTTCGTTAGATATGGATATGTCCGAGTCACAGGTTAGGAACACAGTCCAGTGTTGGTGTACGTACTATGTACAGATTCAATTCCAAACTCTTTCTGCCCTCTCATGTGTTACGTTGAACTCGAGGTTCATTTGGCACTTGATGTTGTGATTAATGGTAAGCGCTTTATCCAATGCGCCAAGTCTCGATAATCGACCCTGCTGGATAGCCCTTCGGTCGAAAGGCATTGACAAACCACAGATATTAGTATGTTCTTAATAGGGAGCCATCTTTTTATACAGGCCGGTATGTACATGCTCTGTGTAAGAGAGAGAATCACGACGAATGAGTTTCTGGTGGGGACCCTGATCGACGTGAAGTGCTGCCAAATAGGCACAGCCTCATGCATGTGCCTTGCGTTCAACCAGTGCAACGCTTCTTGCTCGCTGTCAGAGCATCCCCTCTCCCCTCCCTTATTTGAGCAACGATTATTTCGACGGTGTCAGCGTGACTTGATGCAATTGACTCCTCTGACTCAGAATTCAATGTTATCACTGTCCAACGCCGTGGTTAATGGGGGGACTAGTACTTTCACTCAGCACAATGGCCCCAGTAGCATGAATATCGACGGCGCTAAAGGTTCCGATACAATATTGCCCAAAGGATATGATCTAACTAGTTAATGGAAACTATTAGGAGGGTTTGAGCGCCTTCAAGAGCGGTGGCGTCTTCGGCTTTCCACAACTCTGAGCAGCACGTCGATCCCCCAAATACCCGCCTCGCGGTCTTGCGGAAGGTGGTGGAAGTCCGGTAAACCTCCTATCTCCATTCCTAACGATAATCAATGGTATTGATGAGTGCGATGGCCGCGATGGCCGCGATGTGCAAACCAACATCATTTACGCCATTTCAGACGCTCTACGACCTTCTACGACGCATCTCGACGCATCCTGCGCGCTCACAGAATTCGGTGTTACAATGGCCGTGTGAAAAGCCTTTGAAAGCATAAGTCGAAGTTGCATAATCCAAAGCGTCCACAGGTCGTCGAAGCCTCTTTATCTATGAGACCAACGTCGTCGAATTGCTGCTGTTCATCGTACCCATGTTGAGCGAGCCGCCGTACAACGAAAAAAGCCTGACAAGCGGCGGGCCGGGCATTCTCTGATACCGAGCGTGGTCACGTGTGTAAATGTGCCTGTGCACGCCTTGTGCTTATACTATATTAATACTTGTTCAACGAAGTTCAACGTTCACCGGCACCATCGATCCCATTCACATTTGAACCAACACATCGTTACGAGGACCCTTTAGGGGCTTCGTTTTTAACCCGACTTCTGCAGGAGGACCCTTTGGCATCAAAACTGAGGGAAATTTTGTACATCATCAGCAAAATAGCACGCTGCTAGAATGGCTAGGACTACGAATCCTAGTCATTCTATTTCTCCAGGAAATTTAATAGCGCCAGGCAACTATATCCGATTCTATCACCTGTCCTAGAGTGATAATTGTGTTAGGGCTAGCTATCTCAGCTAGAGCTGTCAGGTAACATAGACCTAGTTACTTGACTTGGTCTATCTCAGGCCGGCTGGTTTACTCAATCTCGACACAGGTTTCATGGCCAATAGAACATTCATTAACACAGGTACTAAACTATACTACGTGAGAATATGATATCAGCATTTACGGACACAACAAAAATTTTCATGCAAGCAGCTTTGTATTTTGTAAGTGGGATCTACGGAGGAGTCGTCAGTGAAGGGAAATGAATCGCAAAAGGTAACGTACCAGATTTCAATCAACGAACGAGGGTCCTGTGCCCCTTCCCCTCCTTCCTCTTCTCTGTTGTCTGGCCCATCTTCGACGAAAGCACTGGCCGCCTCAATAACTGCCTTCCATTTTTCCTCGCCAAGTCGTTTGGTAGATCCGGCCCATCCACGTGTCTTCTCACCCCATGAAGCATTGGCATACGGTTGGTAGTTGGGAACCCTGCGCTTTTTTCCGTTGCTGCTTTCGGTGTTGGTAGGTGTGTTGTAGAGCTTGCCGCTCTTGATCAACTCTAGTGCGCGTTCAACCTGTGAATGTCATTAGAAAAAAAGAACAACGAGAGACAACTGGAATACATACCACAGCTGCAGCCATACCCAAGGCCCCTGTTGGCTGACCATACTCCTCATTCTTAACGACCGCGTAGTCATGTGTCTTTTTCAGGTGTGCCGCAAAGGCCTGCGCAATCAAAGGGCTATGGAAGGCACCCTTGTCATCCTGGAAATCTGGTGAGAAAATATAGATACAAATAAATAATGTCTGCGCTCACTTCATCTTCCAGATTGGCATATATGAATCGATAGTCCTCGAGATACCATGCCGCAGCCTCAGGCACCTGTTCCTGCATAATGTTTTCATCTTCAAAAGCCTTGAGCACTACACGGATGCCTTCTTTGCCCATTGAACTGCGCCAGTCGATAAGGGCGTCACCTGCCTGAGCTCAGAGAAAGGTATTAGCAAGATAAATATATAATAAAACTAGTGATAACATACAACTTGGGTGATAGCCTCACGGTGATCACTCTTCTGCCATGAAGATGCCAAGGTAGGGAAGGTCTGAGCCCAGAGACCTCCAACAACTTCATCCATCAAAGCATTAGTAGCAAACAGATCATCGATCTGCCCAGCCCAATAAATGAGGCTACCTTTGAACTTGCCACGCCAAAGCTGATGATATGCCATGCTTGCAGACCCACGCGGAAACGGAAGCGACTCAACTCTATACCTAGGCTTCCTGCCTTGGCTGCGACCGCTAGCAGATCGTTCCAACTTGATGGGTGCTGGCTCGAATATTTTGACGGTGGTGGTCTAAAAGATTTTGTTAATATGGAGAAAGAAAAATACATGGTAACGAACCTGACGCACCCCACCACGGACCCTGACCTGAGCGAACTCTTTGGTCTCTCGTGCAGCATTGACTGACTCCATAGCCTCGTCATCGTCAAACTCCCCACCTGCAAACTCTTGATGAGGATCGTCGTCTTCATTTTCATCTTCATCTTCAGCCGTAACAGTTGTGATGTTGCGTGCTGTGAAAAAGAGATACAGATAAATATGTAACGTCAAATAATAAAATCACGTACTAGGGATCAATTTAGCAGCAGCGGTGTTGCGTACTGTATTTAAGAGATAGTATAAAGATCACAATATAATATAATGAAAAACTCATACCAGAGATTGTCTTCGCTTTCTCTTGGGCCATTTTCTTCTTCCATCCAGCCAGCATGCCGGTAGCCTCCACATGTTTGGGACGCTTATCACTATTGGCGCTGTGGATGTATCTAAGTCAGAAATATGTAAAAAGAAAGGCAGGTGGCCTGACCTCTGTTGATTGACTGCGAAAGATTCAGGTTCTTTGCGCTTCTTGGTAGCGGTGCTTGTCATCGGGGCCATCCCAGTGCCAGTAATGGGTGGCGCAGTGCGAGCACCATTGATCGCCCTGCAAAAATCGCCACGCTGGGCTTTCTATAGTCAAATATAAGTAAAATCAGATAACATGCAGCGTATATGAACCAAGAGAAACTTGCCCTTGCCAATGCCTTCGTTTTCAAGTGAGCGTGTTCATGAAGGTGGAAACCAGAAGAATCGCTGTCATGGTCGGAGTCTGATTTGTCGTGTTGATCTATCACATAATCCTGATCCTTATCGGAGTCATGGTCATCTTCATCCTCTCCCAGACCAAGTCCATCGCTCATGGAGGACTCCGTGTCGACAATAGAATCCTCAGGTATATCGAGTGAGTCATCTACAGCCTCAACTCCAGCATGCTCATCATCACCCTCAACAGGAAGGACAGCCTCACCGTGATCACTTCCAATATGCTCATCACCGACAGGACAATTCCCTCCAGCCTGAGCTGGGACTGCTGGCGGTATCTTCCATCCAGGTGGGAGGACTCGCTGGAAAAAAAACTCGCATCAGCACATGTGGTACGTGGATGCATGCAAATTAAATTTTACCTTGGCCTTTGCTGACTTCGATCCCTGGAAATCAGGTTGGATGGCGGGATCTGGCTCAACATGCAACTCTCTGCGTGCATCCTTGCGAACGATAAAAAAAAAGAACTCAGTGCATTGATCGGTTCATAAGCATATATTTTTTTTTACCTTGCCTTTAACTGACTTTGGTGTGTAAAGATCAGGACGGGTCACGGCCTTGGTAAGGGCTTGATCTTCCTTGCGAAGATGATCTTCGTACTCAGCCACACGTGCCTTTTGTTGTGCTTTGGCGGTCGTGGTTTTCTCTGTTGCCTTGGCTGCTTCTTCCTTGTCCTGTTTCACCTGAGCCGAGGAGCGACGTCTGACATTGGAAAGAAGTGTGTCTGTACTTTCCCGACTAGCAACCGCCTGGCGCTGGGGCCGGACGGACATCTTGACAGAAGGGGTTATGGAACGAGAGAAAAAGAGTTGTGTGTTGAGAGGAAATAAGGTTTAGAAAAAATCGTAAGTTTCCAATTTGCAGTCCGACAGCCAGCTCAAGGATTAACCATGTTCCACTGTGCCGTCCAGAGATTACACATCACACTTATATATTTCAATTCATTTTTTCAACATACAACGTCGCTTTCAAGTTCTATCCCAAATCCTACACCATGCCTGGCTTGTTCAAATTTGCGTGCATTTTTGCTGCTCAAGGGTGTAAACGGCGATTCAGAAGTCAGCGCGGCCGTACGACTCATGTTCGAACATTCCACACAAATCACAACGTTGTTGAACAAACTCAAAGGCGTTCTGTGCCAAATACCGCTGAGCGTGCAGGCTCTGAAGAAGTCATCATATCCGATGACTTTTTGATGGTGATGCCTTCTCGGATCGAGAACCAGAAGCCCAACAACCCTTGCGCTCTCCGTCTCCTGAGCCGCAGTCATTACCTTCTGGACGCAAGCAAATTATTCATCCACACTTGAACGGTTAGTGCCAAGCTTTTGACTACATCTATGGACCTTAAACCTGCCCACCAGGTCTTCCCTGTGACGACAAAGGCGAATTTCTGGCACCTGGAACTCCACCTATACCACGCTCAGCTGCCATGCCCGAAAATTGGGATCCGTTTGATGATGAGCTCCAGTTCCGAACTGGAGATTTCTTATATCGGAAGGCAGAGATGTCTGCTGGGGATATCGATAATCTGATGGATATATGGGCTCTGTCGAAGTCCGAGGAGAACAGCTATACTCCTTTCTCATCTCACGAGCATATGTATGCTGCAATCGACGCAATCAAACACGGAGATGCACCTTGGAAATCATTCACGACATCCTATGTTGGCCAGCTACAACCCGACGCACCAAGCTGGCAACTGGCCGATTATGAAGTATGGTATCGCGATCCAAGTGTCGTCCTGAAGAACATACTCGATAACCCCGATTTTGATGGCGAGATCGACTATGCACCTTTCATAGAAGTTGATGAATCAGACAAGCGACATTGGAACGAGTTCATGTCAGGGAATTTTTCCTATCGGCATGCGGTGTGTTCCCATTAGGATTAGATTTGAGCTTGGAAATTTACTCATCTTTTCTTTCTAGACCGACATATATGAAGCCGATAACAGCACAGAAGGTGCCATGTATTGTCCCATTATCCTTGGCGCTGACAAGACTACTGTTTCGGTTGCGACTGGCAGTGTGGAATACCACCCACTATACCTTTCAACCGGCGCTATACATAATACTGCACGTCGGGCCCACCGCAACGCTGTGGTACCTATCGGGTTCTTGGCTATTCCAAAATGTGTGTCTGTTTGAAGTTTTTTGGTCTGTGTAACAGCTCTGACTTTCAGATTTGTAGGTGATCGAAAAGAAGATAATACAACACTATTCCGCAAATTCAAGCGACAGCTTTATCACGCCTCGATCTCGACTATCCTCAGCTCTCTTCGTGCAAGCATGTCAAAGCCTGTGATTCGTCGCTGCCCCGATGGTCATTATCGAAGGGTTATCTATGATCTTGCCGCATTCATCGCCGACTACCCGGAGCAAGTTTTGTTGGCAGGAACGGTCCAAGGGTGGTGTCCTAGGTTTGAGATCTTCACCTTGTCCGTTTAACGCAGCACTTATTGAACCATAATAGATGTACAGCTCTACCAGACGACCTTGATGGGTTACGTGGTCGACGGACCCGTGGCTTCACGGATGAGCTACTCGACACCCTAGGATCAAAGACGCTATGGGATGAATATGGCATTGATGACGATATTTTGGTGAATAGGAATCCTTTTGAATATCTGCAAATGCACTCATAAACTCCTGCAGCCTTTTACGCATGATTTCCCCCGTGCGGACATCCATGAAATCCTTACCCCTGATTTGCTGCACCAGATTATCAAAGGGACCTTTAAAGACCATTTGGTAACTTGGGTAGGCGAGTATCTCATCCTCGAACACGGAGAAGCACATGCGAACGAAATTATGGACGACATTGACCGAAGGTAAGCTGTTTAAATATCTTTGTCTTGGTCTACTGTAGTCTCATGTTTTTTAGAATCGCAGCATCACCTCTTTTTCCTAAGCTGCGCCGCTTTCCTCATGGTCGTCGATTCAAGCAGTGGACGGGCGATGATTCCAAGGCGTTGATGAAGGTAAGACCCGTTTATGAGGTTTCGTCTAGTTGCTCAGATTTGATCATTAAGGTCTACATCACTGCCATCTGTGGCCATGTTCCAGATGATATGGTCCGCACCTTCTCTGCCTTTCTCGATGTCTGCTATCTGGCACGTCGGTCAGATATCAGTGAAGCAACCCTCAAAGCATTTGATATTGCTCTCGCCAAGTTCTACACATATCGTGAAATCTTTCGTACCAGTGGAGTTCGGCCCACTGGATTTTCTCTTCCTCGTCAACATTCACTTTCCCACTACCACCACCTCATTCAAGAATTCGGCGCACCAAATGGCATCTGCTCATCGATCACGGAATCACGTCACATCACAGCAGTCAAAAAACCTTGGCGACGCTCTAATCGATACGAAGCTCTGGGCCAAATGCTTCTAACCAACCAGAGGCTGGACAAACTCCATGCAGCGCAAGTGAATTTCGAAAGTCGAGGGATGCTTCCACCCTCTTCAGCTCCCAGACGACATCAAAAAACAATAGACGACGATGGAAATGACTCGGATAATGACGGAGAGGTGGTGGATCATTCACCAGCAGTGCGCCGCATTGAGATGGTTGAGGGAAATGTGGTGTTGGCCCGGACACGTAGTGCGTTTTAAGTTTTTTGTCCTTTCTAACTGCTTCCTGATTATGATTTCCCTCTTGCAGTCCGGGGCTATCCACGGCAGCTAGAAGATCTTGCAGCCCACATTCAAGAACCTCGGCTTCCAGAGCTCATGCGCCGTTTTTTGTTTGATCAACTCAACACCAACATTTCGTCTGACGATGTCACCCTCGATGAATGTCCTTCAATCTCTAGCAAAATATCCGTGTTCCATTCTGCTGTCGCAACATTCTTCGCACCAAGTGATGAATGCGGCCTTCGTGGGATGTTGCGTGAGCGCATTCGATCTTGTCCAAGTTGGCGAAAGAAGGGCCCACGTCGTGACTGCGCATTCGTTGTCGAGGATGAGGATAAGCCAGGCATGAAGGGGATGAATGCGGCTCGTGTTAAGCTATTCTTCTCCTTCACGCATCAAGATAAAGGCTATCCATGTGCCCTCATCGAATGGTTCTCGACCATTGGGAGATCTCAAGACAGTGTAACAGGGATGTGGAAAGTTCGCCCCGACACCAGACAGAATCATCGGCTACAGGCCGTCATTCACCTGGACTCTGTGCTCTGTGGAGCTCACCTTCTTCCTGTATTCGGCGGCGAATTTCTGCCAGTGAATTTCTCATACGTAGATTCTCTAGATGCATTCGCAACCTACTACGTTAATCACTTTGCTGACCACCATACTCATGAAATTGTATTTTGATTTCAAGCAATCATATTGAGGGTTTCATTCACGTGAAATTCTAAGGAACCGTTTGTATCTACGATATATGTCATGCCGAACTGCATCAAGAGCCGCGAGCTGCTTGGCTAGCTTCGCGGCGATCCTTCCTGCTTTCCTCGGAGCCACACATGTACGAGAGTGGGCGGGCAAGAAAGGCATTGTCGAGGCTGAAGGTGGCGAAGGCGACGTTGAAGTGCGGCAGGGTACAGTTGGTGCCACAGAAGGAGAGGGTGGCATTGGTGGTGGTGGTGGAGGCAAATTCGCGACTGGTAACTCGGACTCGGACTCGGACTCAGTCTCGGACTCAGTCTCTGATAGAGTCGTGGCATTCTTGAATGGATGGTAATTAGTTTGTGTATAATACTGAAAATTAATGAGACATACCTTTTGTTTGATGAACTCTGCATAATCCTCTTCTAACTGATGAAGCAAACCGCGTATCATTTCTTCGTGAGGTCCCATCTGACTCGGTGAGAACATGAAGTTGAACCTGTGTAATCCATGCTCGTTGAGCCAGGAGTCCACAAATTCATCGGGCAACTTCAGCGCATCTAGAGGATCGACCTCTGGCGGCATCCATGACTGGGTGGGGTGGAAAACCTGTCGAGAAAGCGGCGACGATGAGGGTGTTGGCATGGCCTGCAAGGATCCAGGATACGCAGATGGGGAAGAAAACGGCTGGTGGAAGTTGTCTGCATCATAGGCAGATGTTTGCTCATCAAGTTGAATGGGCTCGTGTTCGTCGACATCTGGCAATTGTAGCTGAAATTTTCATCAGTTAAAAGTGGATTAAACGAGAAAATATGAGACGGTACCTCATGTTCAGACGTAACTGAACTCTCTATGATGTCCTCCAGGTTGTACCAACTATCACCGGGGTCATCTTTGTGGGCGAACATGGTGGCAAGAGAGAGAGAGGCGGGCAAGGCAAAAGTCGGCCGGTAAACAATGATCAACAGGGCTTGAAAAGCAGTGGATCAACTTCAGAGAGGGGGCTCCACCGACGATACCCCTGGCGGAGGTCACGGCTTGGCGATTGACATGTACAGAGCCCACCTCCGATTTGCACCCGGGAGCTCAAGTTCGACTTGTTGAAACATGTTGAAAAGAAAGAAATCTAGGATAAAAAGGAAGGAAATGTAGTTAGTAGGCATTTTGATCAAGAAGTGCTGGCGTCCGAAGGCACTTCTGATCCAAACGAAGTGGGGGCGTAAGGAAAGCAGAACTCACCTTGAAAGGTTCTCATATGAACTCAACGGCGAGCGACATGATAGATGTAACTTTTAAGAATCACCAGCATCGGATTAAGGCAGCATCAACACGTTGGCACGTGAACGGCAGTAACCGGATGGTCGTGCGTCACCACTGCAGCACCAGATGATGCATCGATGATGCCCCAGCCATATAAAAAGACGAAAGAGTAAAGAAATACTTAGAGTTAATAGAATGCGTAGCCCTAGGATGTTTTGCTAGAGTGCTGGGCGATGGTAGGGAAATTACAAATACGTAGGTCTATTTTTACTAGCCTCCCTATTATATCTACCGAATCTATCAACGTGCTATTTTGCTGATGATGTTTGTTTGATGGCTGTATTTATCTTATCTATAGTCATGTGACATCTGCGTTTTCGCAATACTTCAAGTTTAAAATTAAAGTAGTACTTATGTACCATGAAACCGCCATGCCTGCTACTAGTCGTGTCACTATTGCCTCTCCCACAACTCCAACCTTTGGCAGGATATAGATCATCAAGGTGAGGACCTTTTTTCTCCGAACTCCACTGAATCCGCCTCCAGGTGACGCCGAAATATACACGCAATCATTTGACCAATATGCAACAGAATAGCCTCTCGAAATCTACTAGTTGGACCCACGACTTACTTCACTGGTTGCATTTGCCGCACGCAGAATTTATAAATGCTGCCAGTGGCGGAACGATTCATACTACTATCATATATTGCAGATCGCAGATCGATAGCAGACTATTAACTACATTGACAATCGTAGCCTCAGACTTCTGCAAGAATTGGTGAACAATAACCAGTTCAAGCCTCACGGCTTCAAGGGTCTTCGGCAACTATCTCTTTGCGCAACACGGAGCGATGTCGACTCAAACAGAACCACAACTTAGTAAAGCCGATGCACTCAAGGCATACGGATCATACCCACTCGCCTCGGACGGAGCCTACCAAGTGCATTGCTCTCCAAATCGCTAACGTCTAAATCAGATTTTCAAATGAATTGCGCCGAATTTTGCAAGCAAGGTCTAGCTAGCATCCTTACAGGCGGTACACTAGATCCAAACTCATCTCCGGAGGTACGCGGAGGTACAGGAAGAGATGGTTAGGTGGACGCGCGTGTTCTGTACAGGAATAAAGAGCACAAGATGTTACAACAGACACATTCTGACAAAGAAAATAGGTAAACGAAAGAAAAGCAGGACGGTCCGATGGAGGAGAAAATGTGCACAAATATGAGATACAAGAAGGGGGCATCGCAGGCGCATAATATAAAGAATGTCAGCCTTGAGCAGCAACGAGGGGAAAGACACAAGTCCTGGGTTGTAATCTTCTACACGACCACACACCGAGAACCCACCAGTGTGGGTAGGATATTACGTACTACAGGTAGATGCTCTCGCCACTCTCCACTGCCATGAATATTTCCTCTGTCAGCTTGACTGTAGGGCAGTCATCGAGCTTGAAGCCTGAACGTCCATCGCGAGTAATGATTTAATCTCCTTACCGCAACCGAGCAATAAACGTGGGTTGCGGGAGGTCGAAGCGATACTGGAACCCGAACGTTCATTGCATCCATGTAACAGAAACAAATCGCCCAGACTCCCATCAGCCCGTGTCTAAAGCTGAGACATAGGATGAGACATGTAACTTTGCGGCATGACACGAGGGTCATTCGTCGAGTACCCTGAAGGCGCACTTGAATAATATTGCGTAGGCCGTGCTCCATGGCCACCCAGTGCGCCGAGAGGAAGCAGCGAGTTCAATACCCGGAGGATGGCGAAGAGGGGTTATGCTCGGGTCTGTGAATAGGCGACTGAACGAGAGACGAATACGCGAAAGGATGGTGCTAAACCTCGCTACATTTCGGGAAAAATTGGGCAGATAGAGATGGCATACAATGATGTTGCTGTCTCTGGATTACGCTGGCAGTCGGCAGCGTCGTCTGCGTTGGCTGTGCGAAGGGCGTTGAAGGCAGCACACCGACAATGTTCTGCTGCGAGTTCTGCGATTGGCTGGGGTACGATGATGTCCATATAGACTGATGCACCCGCTGTTGTGTTGTCGTCATCATCGCATGCGCGGCGTCATGGCATCAGCGTCAATCCACCTGCCGCTGCAGTATCATCGATGGACGGGCCGCCAGCGCGGCTCCATCATTGAAGCTGCAGCGCTGGTGAGGACCTGCAGCTTTTATATCCCAGTTCTTCACGATCTGTGTCATCTACGTGAGTAAGCGCTGTATCTCATTAGCGAATGGATTTGCTGACCCGTGTGCAGCAGTGCTGAGGTCATCATTGAGGATGAGAGGCTAAAGAAACAAAGCACGTCAGTACACCGATCTCGTTCTCCTGCTGAAAATGACCACTTACCATCTCCATCCGCCTTGGTCAAACCCAACAGCCTGTCGTACTGAGCCCTCAAGCGCACGCCGCATGTGTCGCGCCTGACATTTGGAGGAGTAGAGGTTGCAGCCGAGCCGTGGGTTGCGAATGGAGGTCTTGTCGGCTGGGAAATGCGAAGAAAGGTGAGTACTCGACCTATCTATCATATACCATGTTTTAGATACTTACCTCGTCGGCTTTCCCCCGCCCACCTATCGCCTACATCCATCCGTCCACTCCACAAATGTTGGGTGCGTTTATGAGCCCTAGTTGCCAAGACGGTTTGCTTGTGACAGCCTTTGTCTCGAACGGATGTGCATGGGTCTGCGGAGTGATGGCTGGGCTGGGGTAAACAGGGCAGAGGTGAGTTGTAGGTCACGGCAGCCAACGAACAGCCTGCTTACCATGATGCTCTCCGTTTCTCGTCTCCAGCACAATGAAGCCTCTTGCATCCACCACCGTGCATCTGTCACAGGACGATTCACATTGCATCCAATTGATGCGACATGTGTATGCATGGAGTCGAGACCCGCGGCGATGATCGGACCGTCGGCATGGTCGGAAACTCGATGGGCAGGGTGATATGTGGTCGGTTAGGATGTTGGATGAGCTTCGACAGTGCAGAGATGGTGAACTTCGTGCTCAGCTGACCTGAGACGCTAGGAGATCTCTTGGTTTTGGCTTTCGAGGCGATGTGGCAGGTCGTTAGCAGATGGCGATCAGTCAACAAATCACCACTGTTATCCTGTCCTCGCTATCGCTGGATGGGATGAGGTGAGTACACGAGCACAGTGTATCGATTAGTGAACTCTTACGTTGGACCCTTGGCTCTTCGCCAACACACTGCCCTCCTCATCGACCCTCGATCCTGCCATGTCTTGTCCATTTGGGGTCGACGCCATTGCTAGCCTGGTGCTGCATGCCAGGCAAGCGAGACGAGAGCCCACACACGAGACAAATGTCCCGTGAGTTGGTGCTGCCGTCTGTTCTGCGCAGCATGCAGGTGGATGCGCATGGTATATGCAACGAGGTAGAACCAAGACCGTGTAAATGGGCATGTTCGTCGAGGAGGTGATAAGGTCTCTGCGCTTCTCCTCACATGACCTGAGCGGACCCTGGCATTAGCCGTGGAGAAGAAGGCAAAGGGGGTAGGGCAGCGATGGGTGGACAGGGTGGGCGTTGGGCGTTGGGGCAGTGGCCAAACACTGCTGCTGCCGGTGATGGTGCTGAAGCAACCAGGTGGTTGGGCTGCTGGCAAAGAGCAGTGGGGGTGGTGTTGGCAGTACCTGGGATGGGTTAGGCGAGGGGGTGAAGGGAGAATGAATATAAGCAAATCGTGTTGTTCAACTCGATTTGTCACATACCTGGCTGGTCTCCCTCTGCCAGGGTCTCCACTCATATACTCCGATACCCTCCACTCCACTCGCATTGTTCCCTAGTCGGCCCACATACCTCAACGAGGCAAGGGGCACACGACGTTGCAGTGCACGTTGCTCGATTCATGTAATACCTATTAACACTCAAGAACTGTTAGAAAATGTGAATAAAAATGAAACAATAACTTATCTATGCTTTTTGAGGGCCTCCGAGGTCGGGAGAGGCAAGGGAGAGGCAAGGTACTTAGGTAGGGAGTATCGCTTACTATCGAGTACAGAGATCTATATTTAGATCCTGCAGTGCCGAACTCGGATGCTGATGTGATGCCATACAGTCATCATGTCCAGTCCAGTACATGCTGACTGATATAAATCATGTCAGCATTCTTCCGGCCAAATCTTTTCAAATTCTAAGTATTTCTTTAAGTATATTGAGGACATGTGCATTTGCTCCAGAACTGATTCTAATTTCAATAATTGTCTTTGAATTCTGAGAACTAAATTTTATATTGTAGTAATAACACTTAAGTGCCACACTTGATAGCCTGGTCCTCGTTTTGCCATGCGAAGCAATGGCCCTCATCCCTCCAAGTCCTGAAGGGCTTTTTTCTGCTGCGGCATCACTATTGTTATTTATCTTCCGAGTAGTTGTCTAGTCTTCGCAATTTTCGATTGCGCTTGACACGCTTCAGCGCACTTAGTGCCACAGGATTCGCGGGCCATTTCCCAGTGGCATCTTTACCCGTACCACAAATCCACTCGCCATTTGAACATGGCTACTTCAAGCAACATGTCCCATTCCTCCTCGTATTATTCCTCCTCCTCTCAGACATCCTCCTCGACTGGAAGCAAGTCAAGTTCATATTGTGAGTCGCCTACCTTCAACGATGCCTATACAATCTCATTACATGTAGATTCTACCTCGATGTCGCTAAACGCACCCGTGAAGAAAAGGGTCGCCGTAATCGACGACAGCAGAGTTGAATTGATGAAAGCTGCCCTTCAACTTGATCTTACGGGGCACACCTATCGTGAGATCTCAGTGGAGAATTTCGTGGAGAACGTGTGGGGGCTTGACAACGACAAGATTCAAAAGATCATGGCCGAGAAGCTTGTGCTAGCCAAGGATCCGCTAGACGTCTACGAGAGCGTGTTGAACACTGCCGGGAAAAAGGAAAACGATCTCCACGAGCCTTTCTGCAAGATTGCCACAGGACTCTTGGACGACATTTGCAAACTCTTTGGCATGCAGGTTGGTTCCATTCGGACAGGTTTCTGGGACTACAAGGGCGACACAATGATTCGCAGTCAAGAGACCGACCGAAAGCCCGATATGGCCGACGTGTTTCTCCCAATCATTCTCAGAGTGATTTGGCAGGAAGTGCGATCCGTGATTGCATTCAAACTTAAGCGCAATAAACCTCCAACGAATGGTCGCAAGCTGTCAGATGTCCAGGAGCACGAGCCTCTCGAGAATGTTACACCGGATACACATTCTCGACCGTCGTTTAGTTGTGGATCCGGGTCGCGGGTCAAAGAGGTTGGCGATGTCGTAGCAGGACGACAATGTCACCACACATCAAAGAACAATCGCTCAGCGACCCAGCACCTCATTGCCACCTCTGCTGGCACCTCGAGAGACACGTCGATGACTTTTTCATCTAGCACCAACTACACGAGTACCCAATCCACTCGCAAGCGTTCTCGAGACGGCGATGACCAAGGCTGCAGAAAACGAAAAAGGGGCCGTCGCTCCATCAAGATCACAGACGATCAAATGCAACTCGCCACGTATGCACTCGAATGCCTCGGGGCAAGCAGCCGCCACTATACCACCGGAATATTCATCGACAAACGTAAAGTTAGCTTATGGTACTACGATCGTACTGCCGTCATACGCACCGTCAACTTCGATTTTACTACCGAGAAGGGCGCCTCATACCTTGGGCTGACTCTCTTTGCTCTCGGTCAGTGCGACCTGCGTCAGGCAGGATTTGATCCCCACATACACAAGTTCATTCGTCCAGCTCAGCCTGATGCCGTTATTCTCGAATCCGATATTCAACCTCTCGACAAGCCGCCCGTAGAGACGGTTCATGTATGCGCCAAGTCCTCTACAGAGATGACTTCCGTGTGCGAAGAATGCCCCAGAACAATGAGTGGCGTCTGTTCTAAGTGCGCCAAAGAGCTAGCGGAGGCGTGCAGGATGTGCACCAAGAAGACGACGAGCATCTGTTACAGGTTCCCCAAATCCGAAGGAAAACCTGACTATGTCTTCCCTGTGTCAAAGGTTCTTGCTACTTACCGGGGCATAAATGGCCGTGGCACCTATGTTGCTTCCGTCTATGCAGGGCGCGTTGGAAGCAAGCTACGAAATTCGTTATACGCTCTGAAAATGAGCTGGCAATATATATCACGGACGCACGAGGGGGATCTCCTTCAGACGGTTCGAGCAGCGCTTCCGCCATACTGGCAAAAGCGCCTTCCAAACCCATTATTCTATGCAAAATATACCTCGGAGGAACTGGGCCTCCCTAGCTCGAAGATGAAGAGCATTCTCGAGGATCCCAATGCACCAGATAATGCGATTCAAGGCCGTGATCTCCATGCGTTGGTGTCTAACCTCTATGTGCCTCTATGGGAAGCCAAGAACGTGGAGGAATTCAAACGTGTATTCTTGGACTGTGTTGAATGTGCGTACTGTCGTTTTCTTCAGAGATACCTTGCGACTGATTAAGCTGCCATTTCAGGCCATTATCATGTATTCACGTCAGGACGAGTAATTCATCGAGATATCAGCCAAAATAATTTGATGATCTGGCGTCCTGGCCAAACTGATAGAATTCCAGTCGAAGACTCGGTGACACAGAACGACCATGAGTCTGTGGGTGGTCGAGATACGGAAGATGTGGAACCCGACGACGATTCAAAGGATATATCGTCCGCGTCTCCGCCTATCGAAGAGCAGGAGACCATCGGTGTTCTGAACGACTTAGATCTAGGAATGGAGGTCAATGATAAAGGAGAACCTCCTCTCTCTGCCAACCACCACCGTACAGGAACATTTCCTTTCATGGCTCGTGATCTCCTCAAACCCAAACTAGACATTCCTCATCATCTGTATCGACATGACCTAGAATCTTTCTTCTACATTCTCATCTGGGCGGCTACCCACTACGACTTCAACAATCAGGTACAACCAATAAAACCGACGCCAAAAATACTTCGGTTTTGGGCAGATGAAACGCACGCCTACGACCACAAAGTCCTTCTTTACTATGGGGATGATTTTGAAGCCATCCAAAATTCAACGCTTTCAGCCTTCAATGAAATGTGGGCGAAATGGATTAAGCCACTTTGGGTGCTCTTCCGGTCGGCTTTCAGCTACGTAAATGAATGTAAAGAACAAATCAAGGCGATGGAGGGCCAGGAGGGCGTCGACCGTCTGCTAATTGATTGCGGCGGCCGTATAACGTTCGAGAAATTTATGGAGGCTAGGGAATAGCATGGGTCACCCATGGGTATTTTTTCAGTGACCCACACCCACACCCACGCCAACCCATACCCATGCACCCATGGGTTTTTTGTCTATGGGTGCTTGGGTGTCGATGGGTCAGTGCTGAAATTACAGGACATTCACATCTCAGTGTTTGCTGAAATGTGTGACCAACAGTTTGTCAGTGGGTTAACTTGATCTTCTGAGTCAACCACCACTTCCATCCCTCTACATGTCTTCAATAATGAAAAATATTGTCAAAAATGCGGTTTTGGGCCATGGGTTATGATGGGTCATGGGTATCGCAGAGCTGACCCGCACCCATACCCATGGGCACCCATACCCATGACCCATGTGGGTATGCCTGACCCATGCACTTCCCTAATGGAGGCCATTGGTGAAACACCTCGTG
This sequence comes from Flammula alnicola, assembly GCA_015499995.1. NCBI lineage: Eukaryota > Fungi > Basidiomycota > Agaricomycetes > Agaricales > Strophariaceae > Flammula > Flammula alnicola. The sequence continues at coordinate 22,255 of JADNRV010000215.1, read as the reverse complement.
GACTTAACCCAGATTTCGCCGTGACGGAAATACTGGAATCATTCGACAAGTAGTGTATTACAATTGAAATACATAATTGTAGCATCTTGTCGATATCTACATCAATCTCGCTGTACTGTAATCATAAGGGAATGAGAAAATCACGATAAACTCATCACTGGCATTCGTCATTATTATAGCACATCCCTGGCTCTTCCCGTCTATCTTCCTCCTCCAGCTTTGCCGGGAGCAAGTCAAGTCCATATTACACGAAGTACACCTTTGAGCAATTATATCCTCCCAGCTCGAAGATGAAAGATGTCCCGGAGTATCCTGAACCACATAAACCCATCCAAGGTCACAAGTCCGTGTAATGAACCGTAATAAAGGGACAATTCGATTAGGGTTGGGAACGACGGGTGCAATCTGTAATGCGCCGCGTGCGCATCCAGCCGGCATCACTTTCGGCGCGGTTATTCTCGGCGCGACGCCTGATGCATGATGACTGAGTCATCAACCAACTTCCAGTGCTTCCGACTCCCGAGTCGCTGGATTCGAAGCTTCGTGTATCGCTATCTGAGTCAGCATAAAAGGCCACCAGTATGCCTACCCTTCCACGATATCCATACCCCAATCAGAGCTTGGTTCTCCGCTCCAGCGAAAATGGCGACTTCAGAAGCAAAGAAAAACATGCCCTACGGTACGTAGCATTATCTGTGTTGCCGTATTTCACTGGCCCTGCAAAGATGTTTGGTTGTTGATACTTGCATGCAGTCCGCCTTGGTACTTCAGGACTCAAGGTCTCCAAAATCATCCTTGGATGCATGTCATACGGCACTCCGGAGTGGCAGGGATGGGTTTTACAGGAAGAAGAGTCAATCAAGCACATCAAAGCTGCGTAAGTGATCAAGAGGATTTACATATGAAGTATCCTGATTGGTAGATCCTAACACAGATACGATGCAGGGATTAACACTTTCGATACCGCGAATGTGCGTACGCCGTATAAGCATTTGCATGATCTCAATTCCACTTTGACCTCACCGCCTATTCATCTCTATTCATTATAGACGTATTCGAACGGGCAGTCCGAGATCGTCTTGGGAAAGGCTATCAAGCAGCTCAAGCTCCCGCGCGATGAGATCGTGGTCATGACCAAAGTACGTACTATGCGTGCAGCTCTGTGGGAAGTACACATGGAGTACTGATACCTGTTTTTAAGGTTTTCTACCTCGTAGGCAAGACACCAGGGACGGTTCTATTTCAAGGTAATCATGACGAGCTGGGCTATGTCAACCAACACGGGTTGAGTCGCAAGGTCTGTTCAATTCTTCCCAACAGACCATCAATCACACTTAAATATTATAATTTCTAGCACATCTTTGAGTCCGTCAAGCACAGTCTGGAGCGCCTCCAATTGGATTACATCGATGTTTTACAATGTACGATCGAAATTTCTTTCTTTTACTACCGACCGACACAGCTTACTTCATCATGTGCTGTGCTGTCCAGGCCATCGCTTCGACCGCGACACGCCCATCGAGGAAACGGTGCGTAGAAGAAGCCTCTCTCTACCTCTTAAAATCGTACACCATCCTGATTTCGTGAATGAATGCAATAGATGCAAGCCCTCCATGACGTCGTTAAAGCTGGTTACGTGCGGTATATCGGCATGTCGTCATGCTGGGCCTGGCAATGTAAGCGTTTCTTCGCGATGCTCCGCCATTTTCAAGTGCAAGCGCTAATCATATTTTCCCTGTGTTAGTCCATGCAATGCAAAGTGCGTACCTCTCTAGATATCTTTTCGATTATAATACTTGACTGACATGCTCATTCAAGACTACGCGATCAACAATAAGTTGACGCCGTTCATCTCGATGCAGAACCACTATAACCTCGTCTATCGCGAGGAGGAGAGGGAGATGTTCCCAACGCTGAAGGTGTGTGCTTTCAAATCTAAAATTCAATGACAAAGAGGTTAATAACGTTTTCGATTCTCGAATCTCGAATAGCATTTTGGCGTTGGATCGATCCCCTGGTCTCCCCTGGCCCGTGGACTGCTCACGCGGCCTCTCAATGCCATGGGCGATACCACTCGTGGAAAGGTTGATAGGTGCGCCGTTTTAACCTTAATTACCATTAAATCCCACTCCAAGTATTGATTATTCAATGATATGTACCCCCCGTCGGCGTAACACAGGATGATCAAAGGGTACAACAACAACAAAGGCACTGGGGAGATCGTCGATGCGTGCGTATCTTCTTTTCCTAAATGGTAATTGAATGACCTTTTTGCGTGGGACAGGGTGGAGAAGATCGCGAAAGCGAAGGGTATTAGCATGGCACAATTGTCGTTGGCATGGGTCTTGGCCAAACCTGGTACGTCACGGGAAATCTTGAATCTGGAAACAGTCCCATGGACGGTGTCCACTGACGAATAACGGATGGTTTTTGGTTTACCAGGAGTATCAGCGCCCATCGTCGGCACTACTTCGTTGGACAACTTGGCTGATTTGCTCGGTGCGTTGTCGTTCACTTTATGCCAGTTACTGACATATGCTTTATGGCTGAACGTACTCTACTACAGGCGCCGTCAATGTGAAGCTTACTGAGGAGGAGATAAAGGAGCTCGAAACGCCGTACCTCGCTCAAGCCGCGTTTGGGCACACCTGAACTCGAAATTGGGGAACAATTCAAATGTGCGGTACTTAAACCGTATGTATGGCAGACATCATCCTGATCTAATCTACGCTAAAACTGGCAGATCCCACTGTAACAACTGTTCTCAGGATAAGGGAAAGGAGATGAAAACGTCTTTATTATGTGTAGTATCATGTCGTCGTTTTAACAACTAAGAAAACAATTGCAATCTAGTAGTTCGGTAGCCCGATCCCTCTAATGATTAGACACAGGATGTAGTGGCGAGGTAGGTCTCAAACTGGCACGGTCGAGCGATTGAGGTCATTGTCACAATCAGTCCATGCCGGTGTGTTGAAGAGGTGGTACCTGACCCGAGTTGCAAGATGGCGCGAGATGCAAATTCTCCTCGGTCGTAGGCGACAGCATCGTCTCCTGCTCAGACGAGCTCCCAAGACCCTGAGGTTAATATTCGACTCTAAAACGTACATTCTTCAGCGAGAGCGCAGTAGCTGGATCGGTCTTTGCTGATTAATACGACCGTCGAGGATCTGCGCAGGTGCAGATTCCCCGACGGCGGCTGGCGCCTCAGCCTCATCCTCGTAGTGATACCTATCCTGCAGCTCTTGCCCGCGGCCCCCACTTTTACCGCCATGATCTCGAATCATTCTTCTACACCCTGATATGAGCAGCTGTGCATTGCATACCTGCTATCTGACTGGGATGGATCCCACCGCCGACTGCTTTGCAGGATCTGAGTGTGGAGCAACAGTAATCTTACATCTAAATGGCGCGAAGGCCTCCTTTTTTATCGGGACATCTTTGGCGCGGCTCGCCGAATTGAGACCGCATGAATTTGGAGATTTGAGTGTTGCTGACCTTTATGAACTGGACGGTGGTGAAGAGTATGACTATTCCTAACCATGTAACATTTGCGTTTGTTACATGGTTAGTAGGTGAAGTCAAAAGTTTTTCTCGTTTTACTCGCCTCGTTGCGTCTGCATCTAAGCATGTCATGTACTATATTGCTCCATCCACACAGGTGGACAGTGTACATCGGATTCTCCTCGGTAGCCTCCACGAGACTCTCGTTATCCGCCCTCCGCATGTGGCACGTGGAATAGACTTCTGCAGGCTTGAGGCCTTGCGTTTGCGGCTGGTGGATTTGGGACTCGTGCGCTTCACGCTCGCGGGCCTGGTGCTTTTGCGCTTGCTGCTCCAATTCGAGTTTAACAAGTATTCGGGAAATATCGTGATGTTCGCCCAACGAGCGGTAATCATCCGGATACCAGTCTTTGGCCATCCGAGTGATCAATTCGAGCTGGTGATTGTAGGCTTCGTATTCGTCGTGAAAATCCTTTTAAACTTCGTCAGATTAAACAAAGCTTCATTCTAACAATCGAGCTTACCAGTGCTTTGATGGAAGAGAGAAATTGAGACATTTGTTCAATCCCGGCGGACCCCGAAAAGTAGGTAGGACGAGGCAAAAACTGCAAAATGTCTTGTTGAAGTTCATTCGTGGGGACAGCACCTTCTAGATGCTTGATTATTTCTGGTGCTGGAATTAGGGACAAACGTTTATCTTAATTTGTTTGGCGAAAGGCATGTAGCTTGAATTAGTAATGAAATGGATGGAAATATATGATTGAGTCGTACCAACAGATGGGGAAATTTTGAAGGGGGGGAAAGCTTTGAGATGTTCAAACCAGCGGTGGGCGAAATCAGAATGCCTGTTTGGAGGATCGATATAATACTTTTGAGATCGAGCGCGATCACATAGAAAGTCGGGTAGGGACGCATGAAGAAATGTAATGTAACCGGAAATGATCACAATAACCGATTTCAAGTCGGCTAAGGCAATCTCTATATCTCCCTCGCCCAAAGATAGAAATCGCTCAACATTTATATTTTCGAGGTGGAGCCCGGCGAGAATCGTATAGCTGAGTACTAGCATAGTAACATCAATTTCTTCCACACATGAGAAGATGTGCATGTACAGTGCATCCAGCTGCATGAATGGTGTATCGAGGAGAGCAGGGCGTATGCCTCGGACAACTTCCAGACGTTGTACAGGGTGGTGATGTGCCGAAGACACGAAATTTATCACCACTGATGCGTATATGAACTGGCCCGAGGATTTTTGGATGATGTTTTCGACTATGGTTTCGGGTGGCCAAGATGGGTCAATGAGATGCTTGAACGGATGACTGTCTCGGATTTCGGCGAACTTGTCGTTGAGGAAGAGACGGATGTCTTCGTCAGGAAGATACGTGTTGTCCAAGGGTAATCTTGTAACAACGTCGGTCACCTTCCTTGAATTGAACGCCATGGTGATCTGTTGCTCTGGACGGCTGGCAATAAGGCATACAAGGGGGAGATTTGTATCTCGTAGAGCATCTGAAATGGCGTAAATGATGTTGGTTTGCACATCGCAGCCATCGCACTCGTCGAGGCCATCGATTATGATTAGGAATGGATATGTCGGGTTGACAGGACTATCAGACTGCCACCTGAGCTGTCGTAAAGGTTCAACAATCAAGGCCTTGAGCTGCGATTCGAATGAACGTCCAAAGAGAAGCGGGTCGCGGTCGAGAGCTTCTACAATAATGTCGCGGGCGAGCGGAATGCCTATAGCAATTTGGTAGGCGAGCGTAGCCACCAGTGGTTTGGCAGTATTACGCGTCGGGTCCGTCCTGAAGAAAAAGAAAGTGGCCAACGCCAGGTTCGATTGTTCGCATATCTCAGCGATGGATCGGGCGATCGCCGACTTTCCTGCTCCTGCGGCACCATTCAGCCACATGATCCATGTGTCGCGATCCTCGCTGTGCTGAATCCAGTCCATAATCTTCTGCAAGACCGCGAGGCGCGTATTTGGATGACATTTTGGGGGATCGACGTGCTGCTCAGAGTTGTGAAAAGCAGTCGTAGCCACCGCTCTGCGAAGCAGCTCGAACCCGTCTATGGTTCATTAACTGATAAGAAAATAATTTTCAGACATCGTATACATATACCATCGCACCTGCAGACCCATTTGCGTTCATGATCATGTTGGTGACGTTGTGTTGGGTATATGTCCCCCCAGTAAACATGGCATTGGACAGGCTCGACAGCATTGCATTCTCAGTCGGAGGAGTAAGTGCCATCACACCGCGCTAACGATCTGGAAACAATCGTCGTTCAAGTGGAGGAGAGAGGCGATGCTCTGACAAGAAGCAAATAAATGCTGAGTACGCCGAACAGGGAGCTTGCGCAGCGGAGCTTCACGTGGATCAGGGTCAGGCACATCCGCTGACATCCGCGCGAAAAACTCTTCGTCTCCCTTCTCTTTTTTCTCTTACACAAAGCATGTACATACGTGTCTATGCATCCTACTGCAAATCCGAAGAAGGTCGGTCTGTGCTTATGATGGTGTCATTCCCATGCCTGCGCATCCAACAGTAAACAAACTGTATTGTGACTCCGAAGAATGGTTATCCAGGCGGGAGCGTAGGATATCGCTGAGGCGTGTGCGTAGTATCTTTTTCACCCCACTATTCTTCCAACTCAACCCCTCACCTTACCATAGACCGGATCCTCACCTGTGAAGCTTTGAAGTGTCATCCCATCAGTCTATAAAAAAGACATGGAATTTATTTGTCTGACAACGGGAGAATAGATCCTCACCTGCTTCATTGGGGCAAGAGAAAATCGGCGTGCCTTGAGCGTGCACAAGCGTGCCTGAGCGTGGCACGCTCATCACGCTCACCCCTTTTGGCGTGCGATGCGTGCCACGCTCAGCACGCTCAGCCCTTTTAGCGTGCAGTGCGTGCCACGCTCAGCACGCTCAACCCGTTTGGCGTGCGGCGCATCTCTTCACACAGATGAATGCATTGATCTATGTTGCTTTTTAACATTTGTGTCCTGTTCTATATAATTATGCTGTACATATATGAACAAGTTTTTTGTAATTTCGGAGGAGAACAGTACAAAATATAAGTATATATTATCTATGGTGCTGCATTGGTAGGTTTCATTTTATTCCTTCTTTTCAGCCTGGGCATTAGTCATTCTTTGGGATCTTTGGCTGTTTGATAGTGTCAATGGTCATAATCATACCTATCACTTTGTGATGGACGAATTGAATGAAATGGTACAGGAGGAGAATATGAGAGCATATAACTCACCAAGTTACATGTATTCAGGGCCACAAGTTAGTCGAAGATACATTTGCACAAAGACAATCTCTCTCGATTATGAGAACATGAATACTGAGTACAATTTCCCCCCACATCTACCTGGGTTTCTCCATGTGCATGCTATGAGTATGCTCTGAGCATGCACGAGCGTGCTATAAACGTGCGCAAGCATGCTGATGAGCGTGCTACAAGCGTGCGCACACGTGCTCAATTGGCGTGCGAGCGTGCTATATGCATGTGAACGCATGCCCAATTGGCGTGCGAGCGTGCGTCATGATGTGTAAGCGTGCGTGAGCGTGGCACGCTAAAATCTTTAAAATTCACACGCGTGCACCTGCGTGCATCTGCGTGCTTATGTGTGGGGACCCGCAATGCTCTGCTATTTCAAACTCCGACCCACCACTGTCGAAATGGCCTTGCCGCATATCTTCGTCACCTCAACAGATAGAGATTAATTTATATGGAGAAAAATGGTTGCATTGATAGTTTAAATAGATTCTTGGGTACCGATTTTTATTTCTTGGGTCCAATCTTTCAATACCAGCTTCAGAGGGTACAGATCTCCGGAAAATAGACACTTTAAAAAAATTCCGTACCCAAGAATCTTATTTAAATTGTAAACTAAACAAAATGGCCAGCTCAAATTTTTCCTCCATTGTGGCTGGAAGCCAGGACACAGCGGTTGTAAAAAAACGTGTTTTTACCGTCCAAAAAAGGCAAGTCAGGGTCCAAATTGGTGCACTTGAGGACAGTCGCGCCGACGCGTCTCTCCAAACCATCCAATATACCGCGTCAAACCACACCTCTCTGCTATGTAACCCACAAGGACACCCTGCTATTCCATGCCTGCTCGTCGGACACCCAAACAAAGGGCCCGGGCCGCCAATAATATTGCAGGAATCCTTGATCGACGTCGAAAATGTGGGACTGAGCAACACGACGCGACCACCACGGAAAATGTGATAGCAGACAAGGAAAATGCAAGATTGCTGCAGGAGGTGGAGATACAGAGGAATAGGGCTGATAGGTTTCAGACGAAGTTCCGGAATAAAACCAAAGAGGCTGCACGCGCAAAGCACACCAGAGATATTCTCCAAGCAGAAAATGTGCGTGTTGAACACAACCTGCGCATGCGAGGCTTCCGGGCACCAAAGCAGAAGGAAAGGCTTGTCGAAAAAACACTCAAGAAAGCCCACAACGTTCCAGGAGAGGTTTATCTGAAGGAAAAAGGAATCATCAAAGACTCGTGTCGTACCATGGTTCGGGAACTGGGTGCAATGAAGATTCCAGAGGAGAAACAGGATCGGGTTATCAAGGCTGTAGCCCAAGGACTTGGTATTCATGTTGTCGACAGTATATCTTCACGTTCAACGGGCCGAATTATGTTGGAGGGCGGTATCGGATCTCAAGTACAATTGGTTAGCGAGATTGAAGGCGCAAAAGGTAAGCAAAGAATGTAATAGAAGTAGAGAATGAGGACTGAATACCTTAATTTAAACTTTTCCTTCTTGTAGCCATGATGCTCAGCGGAGATGGGACGACAATCCGTCATCGAAACTATGAATCGCGACACATCAATTTACAGGTTCCATCGTACGAGCAAGGACGAATGGAAAAGACTATGACCACGCGATCCATGGGAATTGGTTCTGCACCAAACCACACAAGTGACATGCAGCTCCATGGTTTACAGGAACAAAGCCAACGGATTTATGGCACCTATAACAGGAGCAGACTCGGAAAGGTTTCGCCAGCTGACGTTATCGCGTTTGCCACCTATTTGCTAGGCCTGGGATCAGATCATGCAGAGGACCAGAAACGACTCGCCAGACTCCTGCTTCTGTGGAAGATAATCAGCGAGAAAGAAATCCGTGGACGACGATATATGGAAGCGACTGCCATCAGCGACCTTCTGCCAATAATTCTCGAGGCCAATAACCAAAAAATTCAGGATGCCGGTGGAGTAGAAGCATGGGATGCACTCAGCGAAGCAGAAAAAGATCGGCGCGATGCTGAGGTCTACAAGAAACTCTGCCTTCGATTCGGAGAAGAGGCCTGGAGCAAACTTTCCGCCGAAGAGCTTCGCGAGGCTCAACTTTTTGTCTGGGCTGGCTGTTGCATGCACAAAGAGATGAACTCCGTAAAGGGCGGTGCCAAAGCACTCGCCAGTTTCTGGAAAGAAGCTGGTCTCATAGGACCTATCAAGTTGATGAACCGCGACAATGCAGCTGCAGCCTCTTTAGGACCGTCATCTGCAAATGACCGCGCCGTCGAGGTTTCGGAAGGTGGGGCCGTCAAGCTTACCAGTCTTGCCGGGGCGATATTCAACCACAAGGACCAGAAAAAAGGTCAACAAGACACATGCCGTATCTTCTTCGAAGACCGCCTCGGTTACGCTATACACTTCCCCGACACAAGCAACACACGGTTCCAGTCACACTGCGAGGCAGCCTCAGAGCTCATCGTCCATTTACCTTTATATCTTGAGTTTCTCCTCCTTGTACGCGACAAAAAGGATAACAGGAACTTCAACCACATGGAAAACAACGTCTTCAATGCTCTGAAGGATATTCCGACAATTACAGAGCTCTGCGTCCTTTCCCTATATTCACAGGCAATCAGCAATCCATACATGCGAAAAGTACGCGGCTCCGGAGAGCGAAGGATGAACACATTGGATGCCGGACCTCTCCACCAAGAGGTCAAGGATCACATCAATCGAATCATCCAAGAACCTGAGCTTCTGCTCAGAGACGACGCCTCGTACACAACAGGCGCCCTCGACGGACAAATCTGGGAGCGCCCCGAGGCTGTCTATGCAGTCCATTGTCTGAAAAACTCCCTGCCACATCTCAGGGAATGTTTGATTGCCTTCTTCAAGGGTGCATTAGAGACATGGTATCGCTTTACATCAGAATTCGCAGAGGACAGCATTATCGCAGGTCTCTCGCAAGCTGAGAAGGACCGCATTCACATTGATACAACCAATGACCCAAATGAAGGGAATTTAGGCGTCCTACGGCAAGATATACGTCACGCACCCAACATTTCGCTTTCCAAGGCTAACGCGAGGTCAATGTATAAGAAGAACCGTACAGCGGACTTCATCCAACATTCGTTCAATACCGCCGAGGATCAAGCATTTCTCCGTGCAGAAGCTCGAAAGCAGGACGCAGCAGGCATACCGAGGGAGAGCAGACGAGTGGAGGCCGCTTATGACAGAGCCGACGTTGAAAAGAAACGAGGCAAGGACGCGCAGAGAAAGACAAAGGCAGACGCGCGAACAGCTGTCCTCGATGCACTTAAAGTCGAGTTGGATGTCGACACATTGAAGAAAGGCCAGACGTCGACGAAAGCGCGCATGAACAAGGATGATATTCGCCTCCAGATCAACTGGCATCGGCGACGCGACGCGACGATTTCGTTGAAGATGCCACTCAATAAGATGAAGAAAGAAGATATGATTGAGGAACTTGTTGCCATTGTCGAAGGCCTGCCGCCAGGATTCACGGACGCTCAGGCTTCATCTAGCATGGTGGAACAAGCTGCGGGTACACCTATGGATGAAGACTGGGAGGAAAAGGAAGAAAGGGAAGACGCAGACATGATGGAGGTGTGAACGAGAACTTGAAATTCTCTCGGTTGTCAGATGTCAATCATGCTTCCTTGTCGATGCATTGTCCAGATTCCAGAAACCTATAATTTCTTCATATTCAAGCTTAATTGTAATTAAACACAAGCTACAATACTTTACAGACACCTTTTTCTAATCATTGCATAAGGAATAAGAGCGTGCTTTAAGCTAGCTTGGAGGAGAGACCTCTGCGACGCTCACTCGTGGTTATCGGATAATTCGGATCTGTCTCGGATCAGACGATTACCTGTTTTGGTAGTGGCCACTTTTACTGTCACGCAAAAGTTGGACAGGTTGCTGGTCCCCATTATGTGTTTCAAAAGGCAGGCATTTTGATGCTCATATATGATCTCTCGGCGAAATAACAAGAGAGTAGGTACAGGATAGAACATCCTCACATTTTTATAGGTACATGTACACTTTATAGCAGCCTATTTCTTTTTTCAAGTAGTACCATGGCCTATGTAAGAGCATGCAGTTGCGTGCATTGGCGTGCCACGCTAAGCACGCCAAGCACGCCACGCACGCTCGTGCATGCGGATATCCTCTAGCCCGCTTCATTGTAATGCTCAACCACGTCCTATCGCAACTCGCCTTGGCGTCCTTTCCTCCATTAATCTCCAAGATATCCTCGCTGGCTCTCTTCCAGCCCTCTTCTGCCAGCTAACAGAATACACGGCTAACAGAATACACGACACCTGCTTGGCTCAGATCATTTCTTCCTTTGGCCCGGCACCCGTGCATTCGATCGATGAAGGTACAAAGTCATCGAGATGTAAAAGACTACAAGGTATGTACGCTCGGACCTATCGTACCCCATCCTTGCCATGTCTTCGAGTCTTACGAGGTTTCGATTTTCCTGTCTGCAGCGTGCGTAGAAGCCCTTTGACCTGTTGGACACATGTACAGCGGCAGGTACATAACCATCTCTTTATCGATATCGGTTATCGATTACCTTCCCCACTCTGACTCAATTCTCACCGCAGCATATCCTCGCTTCCACCAATCTTCGTGGAACATCGGGCCTCCACCTCTCGTATCGCTAACGAGACAAACTCTGCACTGCTGATAGATAATCCTCTGCACAACATACCCGTGTTCGTGCATCCCGGAGATATGTGCAAAAATGTTATCTGGCGACTGGGAGGGAGCGTCGGATGGAACCCGTGCATCTATGGTGCACGAGACTTGGTGAGGAGGGTAATGAGCTGTTGAGATGTGAAAAGGTAGGCTTGAACATATCTTTTCTCCCCTGTTTCTGAGTCTTATGCAGTTTCCGTATTAGCTCGCATCCTATCTTCTCTTTCTTCTTGGTTACCGACAATGAGTCGATCGCTACCCTTGCCCCTTCGCCTCGCTCTCCCTTGCCACGTCGAGCCCAACGCATGGTTAATGTTCTCCTTCCACCTCAATCGACCCTCTCAAAACCCTACGTGTGGCCACGGCTGTGATGCATCCCGACAGGGCTCTGAACCGTCACCACTTCCTCTCTGCCAGCTCGCAGAAGACACAGCGCCTCACAGCGCCCGCCCGTTCTTCCCTTGGCCTGTGCATTAGTAAAACAAGGTGCGAGAAGCCATTCGGATGTGAGAAACTCGCACTAGCTTTCTTCGCACTTTGCGCATTCTTACGAAGTTTCGATCTTTCTGTCTGCAGTGTAACTTGTCAGATGCGTGCCCGTACAGTGGCAGAAAATGCATTGTACGTCCATCGATATTAGTATCCTCCTCTCATCCTCACCTCTCCATATCCTCGCTCGCACCGATCCTCAGCGGCTTCGCCGCCAACATGCCCTTCTCTAACTTTTCTCCCGAGCGCGCACGAAGCTCGGAATGACATGCGCCAGCTGAACTCATCACCTTCACCAGAGTCGGAAAGGCTCAGGTATGAAGATCGACGGTTGATATCGACAGGTCGACCTGAACTCCTCGTTGTACAAGTAGTTAGTAAGTCTGGCAGCGCGTAGATTAGATTAGATTAACCTGTGGCTATGCATGACAATATATGCGACTCAATCTAACCAAAACCTTGCCTCGCTGCACGGCGCTGCCTTGACGCGTTCCGGAGCCCTCGCGCCCACCAGTCTGATAACCCCGCCCAGCTACTTCCTCCTGATGCAACTCGCGTTGCCGTTTCTATTTTAGCCGCGTCTCCAGTCTTACGACGTTTCGATCGTGCTGTCTTTGTGCCCCCTGTTCATGAGTCTTACGCAGTTTCTGTGCCGCCCAGTATCCTATCCCCCCTTTCTCCCTGGTAACCCTACTATGGTTTGATCGCTACTCTAATCCCTTTGCCCTCGGTCTACTTTGCCACATCCATCCCAACGCGTAGTCAACGTTCTCCTTCGACTTCAATTCGGCCTTCTCAAGCCCCTACCCGTGGCCGCGGCTGTGCATCTTGGCAGCGCCATTAACCCTTCGCCGCCTCTCCTCTGCGAGCTCACAGACGACGCAACTCCAGCACATCTTGCTATCAGCAGATGTCAGCTTACCCTTAGCTTCATCTTCCTCACTCTGACTCATTCCTTACCTCACCATATCCTCACTCGAGCCTACCTATCCTCGTAAAACGAAGGCTTGCTTAACCGCTTTCTCTCGCCTTGCGCCTCTCCTTCAACCTCAGGCTCCTCAAGCTCTGACCTAGACTCATCTTTGCCGCGTGCCCTTCATCATGAAGCCTCCGCCGAATCCCCAACCTGTCCAGTCCTGCGCACGAATCCGATCAAAAGCTATTGTATGCACATAGAATGGCTCTTATTTTTGACGGGCTTGGGCATCGGGAGCGTCGTCAACGACACTATATGCTATTAGAAATACTAACACGCCGCCGCTCTCGATGGTATGTCCAATTTGTCTTCTCAATTCTCCACCTTCTCACCGACTCCACCCCACATATCCTTTTCAGTTTCAGCCTGCTCACAGAATCAACGCGCACTCATGGCGTCACTCACCCACTCACTCACTTGCACGCACCACTCACTCACCTCCACTCACCACTCACTCGCTTGCACGCACCACTCACGCACACACTCACTCACACTCACGCACTCACGCCTCACTGCCAAACACCTGTGCCCAGATAGCATCATATCTCAAAAAACAGTTTTATTTGACAAATCCCTTGAGCAATTACAATTCGATACACATCACTTCACATATCAAGACTGATGGAACCGAGAGCTGTCTCTGTGGCGACTACCACTAGAGATTTAAAAGACCGCAAGGCTCTCCCAATTAAATCTACCACCAACAAACATCATTAGTTCCACCCCATCAAAAAAGTTCACTCAGAGCTTACCCGGCAGGCGCGGTTGCACATCCAGAGCCGCCACCAAGCACCAAGCTCGGACCATTGGTGCAAGAATCGTGGCCACCGCCAGAAATGTAGAACTCGATTTCACTGGGGACACCAGAATAGCTGAATGACTTCGTCGAGCCGCTTCCCAAACTGAAACATTCTCCAGACGGCACTTGGAAACTCTGGCCCTTAGTACCAGTGCAGCCCGCCCCAGCGAAGCCAGTGACTGTGGCGGACATCGCCAGAGAGGCGGAAGCAAGGAGAGCGGTGGCAATGAAGACAACGTTGAATTGCATTATGGTGAGATGGCGTAGCTTCTAAATGACCGAAAAAAAAGTGGAGTGAGTTGAAGGTTATATGACAGGATGAACAGGATTCTTGGAAAGAATGCTAACCTGATCGAATGTAGGAAGAGGAACTGAGTGAAAAAGCTGCAGAGGGACAGGTATTTATGCGTTTTCTTTCAGACCTTGCCTCTAGGGTCAGGACCATTCCCTTGAACGCAAAGGTTTCCCCGTGAGCACTCTGGAAGGTCATGGTTCCGAACAAGCGGCAATATCACTGCGCCAAGGACATGCACCCCGTTCTGAACTTCGTGATCCACCTGCTACGGACATTTGGTCGTGAGCTTGAAAGGCCGTTCTCACGAGAGGGAATCAGGAAGCATCATGGTCTCAGGCTCTCCTACACGGCTACTTGATTTAGAGAGGGATTGAGGGAGCATTGCCTTGAACGACGTGGAGTTGAGTTCATGTAAAAAATGTTCTAAACTTCGTGATCCACCTACCTCGGCCATCAGATCGAGAGCTTGGAACATGGTCACCATGAGAGCACCTACCGAATGTCGTAGAATTAATTCTATCAACGATTTCAACGGCCGATAGAATTGATTGTAGATTGCAGTTTGGCCTTCATTCTATGTGAGTGGATTTTAATGTATCCTATTCTCACTCTATCATTTGCTTCAGTGAGGAGTTACTTGAGGCCGCATTCTATGTTATTACAGTGCATGTAGAATTTACTCGATGGCAATCCTATCATCCCAGAGGCTTGCTACGTTTGTTTTATATGATCGCGCTTCGAAATTCGAATAGTATCCTATTGTAATTCTACCGGGGTCCTATTGCTTCAGGGACACGACGACTTTTAGGTATGGTATTTAAATTACTTTTGATACTCCCCTTTGAATGGCCACTCTCATTCTCCGTGCAGTTCGTCACAAGAAGATTATTTCCGGACATGATATGGTTTGGCATACATACTAATTCGTCGCCATGAGCTCAAACTGAACAAACAAAACTATTCGGGGATCTAACGTAGTAAACAAATACCAGCCATAAATAACGTCGCCTTTCCAAGACACTGGCAGATGACTTCCAGTAGTAATGCCAGAGGTTGAGATAAATAACGCCTCGGCCTCAAAGCTTGAGCGCAGTGTGCTGAGTTCCAAATGCCCCATGATCTCGAAGGTCGAAAGTCATTTTCACATAGCGTTTGGTATAAGTATTAAAGTAACCGGATTTCCCAAGGATTTTCTCTTCTGAAGTTCTCTCTCATCCCAACTTCCATGCGTAAATCTGAATATCATGTGACATGCCGATGCACGGAGGTTTGGCGGGGCGTCCGACTTATCCTCCTCCACGTCACAGCTTCAATGCCTCTTTCAGTAGAACGAGATACGGCCCACGCTTATCGCGAAAATGTTTCTTTTTCACTCCATTAATTGCCACCCATTGTACGGTTGACTTTGATCTTCGCGGGCGGCTCATCGGGGTTCTGGAATTATAGAACTCGAAGGCATTTTTTGCGCAAGCAATGCATGATCACTTTAATGAGATCGCTACCAGCACCTGACTGAAGTTTCGAGGGTTTCAAGGATGCCGTCTACGGTATGCCGATAACGAAATCAATGCCCTTGGTGCACGATTATTACCTACATTCCCGACAGTTACATAACTGATTCTGCCGTATAGCATTCGTGCTCCATTCTTCTGACCTATACTTAGTAGACACTGTTGATGAGAAATGCCGCTCTCGGAACACTCTAAGACACACCCCCCTGCGGAAGAATGGTATCCTGTTGTCGAGTGGGGGAATTATGTCGTGAGTTCCTCCTCATTTCTTTTTCTCCTTCGCTCGATAGTGGTGTATTGATGTCGAGCTCTCACAAGACGTCCCTTTCACGAAAATATCCATGGCCAATGCATACGTCTCTGATGCCGAAACCGTGTAATATTAGATCGTGAATACAAAGACAAGACTATCATTCAGTGAAGGAGGTCGAATCTCACCAGAGCGCATGTGTGGTCCGTCACCCTACCTAGCCCTTGAGCGACCTGTGTTATCCGGTATGATGCCGGGTGTCAGGCAGGAGGCGGCTCGTCATCATCGTCATTCAGGACGATCTATGTTACACGCCGCGATTCTCAATGGAATTGAGGGTCTGTCTAGAGAATGGAAGAATGGCATTTCGCTTTCTGCTGTCGAGGATATCGTATTTTGAGTGCTTCCAGGTCGGGTCATTGCGTTCGGCTTTCTTTGGCCGTGTCCTTGCTCATTTACATGTAATGTTCGACCTGGATCTTTCCCCCAATTCTGCCTTCCAAAGTTCTCCTGCCCCGCTTGCCTAGACTTTCGACGGTCATAAATCATAACCTACGAGCACTCCCGGACTCCTTTTTCCTGCGTGCGTAACAATTTAGTGCCGTGAAAGTACGTATGTACATACATGTTGTCCACCTGTGTGGATGAAATGATACAATACAGGGACGTATCTAGATACAGACGCAACTAGACGAGTCACGAATAAGACAAGAGTTTTATTTTATTTTAGTCCAACTACCCACCAGACAACAAACTTCGCAGAAAAGCTATAACGTTCTGTCGTCGAGCTACGTCCTGAAAATCGGGCAAGAGAAAATCGGCGTGCCTTGAGCGTGCACAAGCGTGCCTGAGCGTGGCAAGCTCAGGCACGCTTAGCCCTTTTAGCGTGTAGTGCGTGCCACGCTCAGCACGCTAAAACCTATTAGCGTGCGGCGCTTCTCTTTGCTCAGATTGTTGCGTGCCATGCATCGATCTGTGTCGCTTTTCGCGTGCTGCTTTATATGGGCAAGAGAAAATCGGCATGCCTTGAGCGTGCACAAGCGTGCCTGAGCGTGCCACGCTCATCACGCTCACCCCTTTTGGCGTGCGATGCGTGCCACGCTCAGCACGCTCACCCCTTTTGGCGTGCGATGCGTGCCACGCTCAGCACGCTCAGCCCTTTTAGCGTGCAGTGCGTGCCATGCTCAGCATGCTCAACCCTTTTGGCGTGCGGCGCATCTCTTCACACAGATCAATGCATTGATCTTTTTGACATTTGTGTCCTGTTCTATATAATTATGCTGTACATATATGAACAAGTTTTGTGTAATTTCAGAGGAGAACAGTACAGAGGAACAAAATATAAGTATATATTATCTATGGTGCTGTATTGGTAGGTTTCATTTTATTCCTTCTTTTCAGCCTGGGCATTAGTCATTCTTTGGTAATTTCTGGGATCTTTGGCTGTTTGATAGTGTCAATGGTCATAATCATCCCTATCACTTTGTGACGGACGAATTGAATGAAATGGTACAGTAGGAGAAATATGAGAGCATATTACTCACCAAGTTGCATGTATTCAGGGCCACAAGTTAGTCGAAGATACATTTGCACAAAGACTAGGGATTGTCAGGGGTAACCCTGGGGTATTTCAGCTGTACCCTTACCCTTACCCACCAAAACCCTTACCCTCCACCAGGGGTAAGGGTTTTGAGGGGTTTGGGTAAGGGTTTCTGAAAACCCAGGGGTATTTAATATTTTGGAGGGTATACCTATTAAAATTGATTGAAAAGTGTTTTAAATATTATTTACTACTCAATTAAATTAAATAAATTAGTTGATTGTGTTATTTACAGTGTTATCTTGTACAGTAAGCCAAGTTTGGAGACAAAATCTTGTAAAAAGATATAAAATAAATATTTTTTGGACATCTTTGGTGTGCAAAAAAATCAAAAAATTTCTCTTGGCAAAACCCCTGACCCCTGCTGGGGGTAGGGGTATTCCAAGGGTACAGAAATCTCAACCCTTACCCTTACCCCAGCATACCCTACCCAAAACCCCTGCGGGTTTTCAAACCCCTGACAATCACTAACAAAGACAATCTCTCTCGATTATGAGAACATGAATACTGAGTACAATTTCCCCCCACATCTACCTGGGTTTCTCCATGTGCATGCTATGAGTATGCTCTGAGCATGCACGAGCGTGCTATAAACGTGCGCGAGCATGCTGATGAGCGTGCTACAAGCGTGCGCACGCGTGCTCAATTGGCGTGCGAGCGTGCTATAAGCGTGTGAACGCATGCCCAATTGGCGTGCGAGCGTGCGTGAGCGTGCGTCATGATGTGTAAGCGTGCGTGAGCGTGGCACGCTAAAATCTTTAAAATTCACATGCGTGCACCTGCGTGCATCTGCGTGCTTATGTGTTTCAAAAGGCAGGCATTTTGATGCTCATATATGATCTCTCGGCGAAATAACAAGAGAGTAGGTACAGGATAGAACATCCTCACATTTTTATAGGTACATGTACACTTTATAGCAGCCTATTTCTTTTTTCAAGTAGTACCATGGCCTATGTAAGAGCGTGCAGTTGCGTGCATTGGCGTGCCACGCTAAGCACGCCAAGCACGCCACGCACGCTCGTGCACGCGGATATCCTCTAGCCCATTTAACACAGAGCATTTCTAGACACCCCCAAGAAGGTCAGTCTGTACAGTCAACAGATAGTTACATATCTCAGCAAGAGCGTGGAATATCACCGAGGCGTGTGTGCAGTAGAATCTCGGTAAGGCAGAAAAGTCCTCATAGTATTTGAATCTCCGCTATGTGGACACTGCCTCACCTTACCACGAACTAGATCATCACCTGCTTCATTGACCACGACCACCTATCGCATCCGCCCTGGCCTTCTTTCCTCCTACCTCAATCTCCAAGATTTCCTCCATGGCTCTCTGCTGGCTAATAGAATACTTGACGCCTGCTTGACTCAAATCATTTATCATTTCTTCCCTTGGCCCCGCACCCCGCGCATTCGTTCGAGGAAGGTACAAAGTCATTGAGATGTAAAGACTACAAGGTATGTATGCTCAAAGCTATCTTACCCCATCCTTGCCACGCCTTCGAGTCTTACGAGGTTTCGATCTTCCTGTCTGCAGTGTAGAAACTCTGCCCGTCTCTTTCTTCCTTATTGACCCATCGGACGCATGTACAGTGCCAGGTACGTAGCCATACCTTTATCGATATCGGTTATCGATTATCCTTTCCACTCTCTCGTATAGCTGACGAGACAAACTCTGCACTGCTGATAGACGGTCCTCTAAACAACATACCCGTGTTCATGCATCCTGGCGATAAACGCGAAAACGTTATCTGAAGACTGGGAGGGCGGATGGAACCCATGCGTCTGTGGGGCACGAGGCTTGTTGGGCATTGAGCTATTAAGGCGTGAAATGGTAAGCTTGAACGTATCTTCTCTCCCCTGTTTTTGAGTCTTAAGCAGTTTCCGTGTCAGCTCGCATCCAATCTTCTCTTTCTTCCTGGTTACCGCCAATGAGTCGATCGCCACCCTAGCCCCTTTCCTCTCGCTCTCCCTCGCCACATCGAGCCCAACGCATGGTCAGGGTTCTCTTTCCACTTTAATCGACCCTCTCAATACCGTGTGTGCGGCCACAGCTGTGATGCATCCCGACAGGGCTTTGATCCGTCGCCACTTCCTCTCTGCCAGCTCACTGAAGTCACAGCGCCTCACAGCGCCCTCCCATTCTCCCCTTGGCCTCTGCATTCGTAAAATAATGTGCAAGAAGCCATTCGGACGTGAAAACGCGCACTAACTTTCTTTACCCTTTCCGCATTCCTACAGAGTTTCGATCTTTCTGTCTGCAGTATAACTCGTCAGATACATCCCCTTACAATGGCAGAAAATGCATAGTACGTCTATCGATATTATAATCCTCCTCTCATCCTCACCTCTCCATATCCTCGCTCGCCCCGATCGTCAGCAGCTTCGCCATCAACGTGGCGTCCTATTCTCCCCCAGCGCGCATGAAGCTCGTCGGAATGGCATGCGCTGGCTGAACTTGTCACCGTTTCTTACCCCCAAGTCTTCCCGCTCCTGCATGGCGTATCTACAAGTAGCATGCCAGGCGAAAATATAGATGTTGACCTTCTACACGGAGATGCTGGATGTCAGGCGGGAGGTCGATCGTCCTCTTCTGGGACCTCCATCTCCATGATCGTGCACGATCCGCCATCGCTTACCGTATTAAATCATTGATTCTGCTTTAGAGGGTCTCTGGTGGTTCAACATCTTCTTGCCCGAGAGACGCACACAGAAACCCGATATTCCAATCCCCTTGAGCAATGGAAATTCATGGGTCTCCCTTGGCATCCGTCTTCGTCCGTTTGGGTCTCTGTTGGAGCTGAGGACGGGTGAGGTCGGTGCGTTCCTTAAGGAGGAATCGAAGAGAGGGGTGGTAATAATAAGGCAGATATCAATAGCAACTTCCGTTTTTCGAACCACGTCATGTCAATGACAGAGCATTATCAGACTCGTGTCAAGGACAGATTTTCGTTAACGATCTCCATGTTACCCACTGTAGTGCAGTGCGTAGATTAGATTAGATTATCTCATGGCTGTGCATGACCATATAATAGAGTATATGCGACTCAATCCAACCAAAACCTTGCCTACGACGCCATACTGCTCGGCGCTGCCTTGATGCGTTCCCGAGTCCTCGCACCCCAAGACCGGTCTGATAACCCTGCCCAACTACTTCCTCCTAATGCAACTCGCGTTGCATTTTCTCCTCCTACCTATCATAGCTCAAGGGCGGTCCAAAATGGACCGCCCCAAGGTTTGCCCCTTGTGTTACTCAAAACCAAGTGTTCCACGATCACTGGGAATAGGGTATTTATTGCGAGTTATTGGGCGATATCCATGAAAATTATAGGAAAAATTCGAAGTGCAAGAAGAGAAGGTCACATTAGGTACTCGAAAAAGCGTAGGTGATTGTCATGGCCATGTTCAACCTAACATGATAACCCTCTAAATGTCAAACATGGGCTTGGGGTCACCAAATTCAGACTTACCCAGTCACGCAGTATGCCAAGAATCAACTCTAGATTAACAGTTGGATTGTGACGTTCCCCTAGAGGAATTGGCTCCAACCAATATACAGTTTTGCCTTGTCCATGCTCGGGGTTCTCCGCATTGTAGACGAAAAATACCCACCGCTTGCCGCTAGTAACACAGCCTCGAAAGGTTTTCAGTCTAAAAGGGCATGTTCGTAAGGTCGTACTCATATTAGATAGTAACGTACTGCAGGCCCTGCGCCTTGATGATAGCGGCCATCGCCGCTTGAGGAAGAGACGTTGTGGGGTTGAAAAGGTCTTCGGGCTTCGCTTCGTAGATATTGCACTTGAGCAATTTGTATATCTCAGGGTCGCTGAAAGCGAAAGCTTTCGATTTAATAATTCGATCTACATAGGTGAAGTTAGACACAGGGTCAGGCAGCGGTGACACACACTGACCTCGCACAACCTTGTCGCCATAGACGAGCATATAATCCACCACCCCTCCGAACGCATTTTCCGTGCTTCCGAGCAGCTTGTCCTCAACCCGAAATTCCGGAGCAATCACAACACCAGATGCGTGTGTCTCAAGGTTTGATGCGACATGGATCAAGAGGGCGTTGATGAGGATACGACAGCCAGCTTCTGACTGCGGCAAAATCAGCAGGTTACAAGGATCGAGGAACAGAATCAAACCTCAAGGGACACGTATTTGAGAACGTCGTCGATATTCTTTCTCGTATCCTCGACCGTCCGGGCTCCGGGTAATGTCGCATTTCCGTATGTCTTCGCCTCTGTCTCACCGTCGGAGCGCCATTCCATAGGTTGAATCTTAATGCCCATTCTACAGAAAGTAAGGAGAGGGACGTCAGAAAATGGGGTATGCTATAAGACAGTCATTCCGTAGTTCCCATTATTCGGGCTATATCTAACGCACCTTCGCATCTGTCAACTTGTCGATGATGCGATTCAGCTCCCTCACGTCCTCGTCCTCTTCATCGATGCCAAGTTGATCGCATTCCTCACGGCAGGAAAGAAGAATTCCCTTTATCCGGGAAGTTTGCTCCACAGATAGGTCCGAGAACTTGCGCTTTTTGGGCGCCATTGGAGGTGGTGGGTAGATGTGTATGGTTGGCTGAGGCAGGCGGTAATGATAAATCCACGACGGTGGAACCGTGGCATGATTAGATCCATACACGTGATCAGGTAGATAGCAGTTTTCCATCATTGTCCCGACATCGCTAAGCGCTTAGTCTCTCAAGTCGCCCCGTTTTCTCCAGTGAAAGTGGTAAGATGGCGGTAAGGAGCTACGATCGTCGTCATTTTCTCTGGTAGGAATCAGGTGGATCTGCCCCGGGTAATGTTAGGTTGATCAGGCTTCA
>JADNRV010000214.1:0-80964 GCA_015499995.1 Flammula alnicola | reverse complement strand
CCGCCCCTCCATAGAAAGCGGAATGGATTCCAGCCGCGATTGAACCTGAGAGCACGCCATTGTTGAGATTATTCGGAAAGAACAAAGATAGCTAGGGCGACATACCACCGGCTACACCTCCGGCCGTGAAACCTATGGCATTTAATCCGCGACGAAAAAGCAGGAGCTAGCACGGTGCTCCCGGCGACGACGAGCCCCGTCCCAACGACCACCCGTTGCGGTTGTGGTAGCCACAGGATGATCTTTTCGGAAATTTGCGAGTGCAGAAGGCTTTGTGTCTGCCCATCATTTTATTTTAACATGAAAGGCATTCAAAAACGTATCCCAGAGCCGCTCACCTTCCACAACTGATAGCAGGAACGAATGAAGGAGTGCATTGAGAAAAAAAAAACCAATCAAGGAAGCATCATACTCACCTACTTCTATTCTTGGTTGTTTGTCTTCACCTACATACAGGGTTCGAGCTGGAAGAGTTAGATGATCCAGCAGATTTTTGAGATTCTTCAACAACCGTGACTGTCGTTGAAATGGTGGTTCCACTGAAAGAATGGCCGACAATATTGGCGCTCGTGTCACGTTCTTGTTTGTATTTGCGGGCAGCCAAACTTTATAGTGCTCGACATCGTTACGTGGGAGCTCCTACTTAGATGAAGACGAGTTCATGGATGACGATTATAGAGTGTACCTGGTTGGGATGGTGCCCCACTATTAAAACCAGACTATAATATGGCTTTTAAAAATTATTTGAGAAAGAAGGAAAGTGATGGTGGGATGGTGGGGAAAGTGTCGATGGCGTTCGATTGGTAGGAACAAACAGATCACGAGGTCGATTATATCATTTTTATTTTCTCACGGCTTTAAAATTACAAACGTTTTGGCTGTTTGTGAACGACACAACCCTCCTGTCTGAAGGACAGAGTCGGGGAAGCTCTCAGGCTACGACTAGCTCTCAGGGGACGATCCTCACTCACAAGCAGTAATCTCGGATCAGACGTTCTTAACTGGCCAAATTCGGTTGTACTATCAAGAACGTCTAGGACCCAGAGTCCATTCCAATTAAAGCATCAGCCATGTCCCGCTCTCCTGAAATACAGGAATCCTCCTCAAAACACAGCCAACACGCGGATATTGTCGAAACACGCTCGATTCTCGACAAACAGATGTCGCAGGCCGAAGACCCAACCGAAATCCTACAGCTCAAACACATACAGAACGCCCTCTCACCGGCGTCTTCTATACCCCCAGAAGTTCTCTGCGACATCTTCACCTTCGTCAAGGCAGCGAATACAGGCAAGCTGCACCTGATGAGATGTTCGGGCCCCGTGCATTGGAGTGGGTCAGGGTCACGCACGTATGCAGGTGGTGGAGGGACGTTGCGCTGGACGCGTCGTGGCTGTGGACTGATATCACGCTAGCTTCTCGTCGGTGGGCGGAAAAGATGTTCGTTAGGTCGAAGGAAGCCCCCCTCATTATCTACGCTCATTTTGGGGTACTGATATGCTCTGGCCCAATCTACATACCCCAACATGTCGCGCGAATTCGGGAACTGAACATTCTTGGCAATGGCGGCAATGTACTCCACATGTATCGCTTTCTCTCGAGAACTACTACTATTACGACAACCCCTCCCCCGATCCATACACTTCGAATCTCATACAATGGCGAGCTCGAAGACAACCTCCCTTTTTTAATCTCCGACAGCATGTTCAAAGCCAACGGATTACGGCGCCTCTCTCTGAAAGGCTGCAAAGTCGATTGGGATGCCAGTTTCTTTCCTGGCCTCACCCACCTGAGGCTCCACAACATTCCTTTTGATAGTCTCTTTGGTCCATCTGAATTTCTAGCAATATTGCAACGTCTGCCGTTATTGGAGTCACTTGACGCCAGGGGTATCTTTTTAGAACATGACGACGCCCCTCTGCCGCAACTAATCGACGTTTATCCAAAGGTCCATATCCCCCATCTCAGGATACTCCATCTCGCCGGTCGGATTGTCAACGTCGCAAATGTTCTATCGGGGATTGTGGCCTCTCCTGAAGTCGTCATAAAATTAGAGGGTTACGCTCACAACCCATCCCCGGCCGACTACGTCCCGGCCCTTTCCACCATTTTTGCGCGCTATCGACCTCCGTTGCTTGCTACCCAGCCCCACCAGCCTATCCAGAGTCTCGAACTATCGCGTGTCGGCACGTCCGAATTCATAATACGGGCATACCCCACTGTGCTGTCACAAGACGAGATGGCCACTCTCCGTATCCCTGGCCCACCTCTCATGGAATCAGTTTTCACGTGGGATCAAATTGATCTTGTCTCCGAATGGAAGATCACAAAGCCACTGTTCCATGCTTTGCCACTGGAGCATCTCGTCGTGCTACATGTAACAGGGCAGCTCGTCCTCGACACGGACACCTGTGCGCAGACTTTCGGTACGCTCCCTGCGTTGCGGTCTATCCACATAGAGCATAGCGTTACGAGCTTCTTTGATGCATTGGTGTATGGAATATCGGATTCGCAGTCTGGCTCCTTTCCCTTGGTACCCTTCCAAGCTCTGGAATCGATTTCGATTTCATATTCTTGGGAGGACGTACTTGAGGATCCATTCAGCTTAGTGATTCAGCGCCTGATCGAACGATACGAACTCGGTGCCGAGATTCATCAGCTCTTCCTCAAAGACTGCTCTTGGCTATCGCGTCGCGACTTGGGCTTGCTTCGGGAAGTCGTTGTAGACGTTGCATGGGATGTAGAGCTTCCTGTATCTCCATACATTCGGTCACTATTTCGAACCCTTTTTTCAGCGAATGAAATCGACGAGCTCGACATTCTAGCTGGATACTGGTACTGAGCGTAGAGTATCGACGTTCGCATTCTTTTTTCAACGGCGCATTCTTCTGGCTAGCAAATTCCGTGATAAAATGTAGCTGCTAGTTTGAGAGTCTTTAGGATGAGCTTGTACTAGTAAGTGTTTGTTAAATGTAGTCACATAATTACTGGGCAATAGCGAAGAGTCTCAACGTCATCATTGAATAACTTTTAGGGTCGTTCACTGCGAATACACCTAATCTCATTAGTTCGATAACTGTCCCCAATGCCCATGTCCCGCGTTCCAGAAGTCACGTGAACCCGCACCTCCTTCAAAACGTTTTACGACTTTGTTACAAGTAACAACTCTGTACCCATCATGCATCATGTCCAGCGATCTTGAACTGGAGGATTGTTCCTCGAAACAGAGCGCACATGCGGATATTAACGAAACTCGCTCAATCCTTGACACAAAGATATCCGAGGCAGAGGACCCAACTGAAATCCTACAGCTTGAAAACAAGCGGAACGCCCTCTCACCCGCGTCTTCCGTACCCCCAGAGGTTCTTTGCAACATCTTCGCTCTCGTAAAGGCAGAAAATGCAGGCGATCTGCATCCCGATGGCGCGTTCGAGTTCTCCGCGTTGGAATGGGTCAGAGTTACGCACGTATGCAAGTGGTGGAGGGATGTCGCCCTGAACGCGTCGTGGTTGTGGACTGATATCGCGCTAGCTTCTCGTCGGTGGGCGGACGAGATGTTCGCGAGGTCGAAGGAAGCCCCCCTCACTATCTATGCTGATTTTGGGGGACTGATACCCTGGTCCGACCCAACCCCCATATCCCAACATGTCGCACGAATTCGGGAACTGAACATCCTTGGCGGCGACATACTCCACATGTATCGCTTTCTCTCGAGAACTACTGCTATTGCGACAACCCTTCCCAGATCCATACACTTCGAATCTCATACAATGGCGATCACGAGGACAACCTCCCTTTCCTCATTTCCAACAGCGTTTTCAAAACCAATGGATTACGGCGCCTCTCTCTGAAAGGCTGCAATGTTGATTGGGGTGCCAGTTTCTTGTCTGGCCTCACCCACCTGAGGCTCCACAACATTCCTTTTGATACTCTCTTTAGTGCACCTGAATTTCTAGAAATATTGCGAGGACTCCCATCACTGGAATCGCTTGACGCGATGTACGTCTTTTTCAAAGATTATGGGGACATCTCTCCTGCATCGATCGATGCGTCCCCAAAGGTCGACCTTCCCCATCTCAAGATGCTTCACCTCACCGCGAGAATGGTCGACATCGCAAATGTTCTATCAGGAATTGTGATCTCCCCTAACGTCACAATGAGATTATACGGCTATGCCGAAAATCCACCTTTGGTCGACTACCTCCGTTCCCTTTCCACATTTTCTAGACAATATAGACCTTTACGTGATACCTCAATACAGCCGCCACTACTTATCCAGAGCCTTGAATTAGCTCGCTACCCCTACCCCGAATTCATAGTGGTGATATACCCCAATGTGCTACGCCAAGACGATATGGACACACACCATATCCCCCCTCTCATGGAATCAAATTTCTGCTGGGATGATTGGGATGTCATTTCCGAATGGAAGATTGTAAAACCCTTGTTCGACTCTTTGCCGCTGGAGCATCTCGTTGTGCTGCATGTAACAGGGCGACTCGCCATCGACACCGAAAACTGGGCACAAACCTTCGGTACCCTCCCTGTGTTGCAGTCTATCCACATAGAACATGGCGTTACATGCTTCTTCGACGCGTTGGTGTATGGAGCGTCGGCTTCGAATTCCGGTTCCTTTCTCGTACCCTTTCCAGCTCTAGAATCTATTTCGATCTCATTTGTGTCCGACGGCCTACCCGAGGATTCATTTGGCTCGGTCGTCCAGCGCCTCATCGAGCGATATGAGCTGGGTGCCGAGGTTCGACAACTATTCCTCAAAAAATGCCGTGAACTGTCGCCTCGGGACTTGAAATTGCTTCGGGAAGTGGTTATGGAAGTTACGTGGGACGAAGATCTTCCTGCACCCCCTACTTCAAAATTCATTCCATCATTATTTCCAACCCTTTTTGCCCAGGATGAACTCGGAGAGCTGGATATTCTGTCTGGGTACTGGTACTGAACCCCGAGTCTCGAGGTTCGCATTCCTTTTGTACTGGGAGTTACTCTTTTTTATAATGTCTTAAAAATGTGACAGAGTATTATATTTTAAAATTGACATTCGCCCTATTCTTTGACTCGTTCGATCGTGCGAAATAAAATACAGTGTAAGTAAAGCTTTCGAGGCATGGTACTACTCGAGTCATTAGCGCAGTCGTTTGGCACCCTAATATCACGTGGTGGACGCCCACCATGAACATTTGACAACCGTGACGTTGACACTGACAGCTCAACGTTCAACAGCTGCGACACTGCCATGTCGACAGTTTATGAAAAGAACCCATACACAGCTTCGAAATCAGTAGATTTCCTCTCGACTAGCATGTCTTCCTGTATCTCCCCTCTGCCGCTTCCACCCCAGCAAACGCGGCGTTAGTCACCTGGTAGTCCGCTCAAGTTAAGCTTAAGCCAACGCTCTTCGACCTAGCCCGACAGGTCGCGGATGCTGATACTGTAGATGCTGATGTCCAACACGAAATCCGAGCCCGAACTGTTGAAAAGCCCCGTTGCATGGCAAGGGAGTCGACAAATCTCGACAAGTAGTGTGAGTCCAGTTTCGCAGTCTCTGTCAATCCCAGGTAGTAACTCACTTCTTTACCTTATTACTAGACTTTACTCAATAGCAGCCCCAGTGCTCAGTACACTATATCACACTTCCTCGAGAGTGAAGAGCGGCGTAAGCAACTTTCTCACTACGTAGCTTTTGATAACCGATTAATCAATCCCTCCAGGAAACATCCAAGACTCTTGGGATGAACTTGGTGCTGAGGGTTCAGAGCACGCGCGCATCTGGCACATTTATAATGATGAATCAACGAAGACGGATGCTGCTACGACGGACGGGTTGAATCGCGGGATCGATGTGCTCCTCGTGTTTGTGAGCCCACTCTCCATTGCATACATGTTAGCCAATATGAAACCTTTTTTTTCTCAAAGACAGGGTTATTCTCTGCGGTGTTGACGACATTTATTATCCAGTCCTATCAGCAAATGCTTCCCAATCCGTCCGACACGACTAACGCACTCATCGCGCAACTTATTGCTGACATACGCGGGTCTTCTCTTTTGAACATCACCAACCCCATCATAAATATACTTACCCCCGGCGAAGATTTGGTTCCATCAACACGCGAAATCCACTGGGTAAACGGCCTCTGGTTCGCGGCCCTTTCCTGTAGTCTCTCTGCAGCCCTTGTCTCCATGCTTGCCAAGCAGTGGATACAGCCCATACCGAACGTCTCTGGGTCGCCAAGATATCGTGCAAGACAGCGACAACGTCGACACACTCAACTGCAAAATTGGCATGTCTTCGCTGTTATCAACGCCTTGCCACTTCTTCTCCACGTTGCTCTGCTTCTCTTCTTCGCCGGCATCATTGTACTGCTGTGGTCAGGAGACATAGCCATCACGGCTGCCACTTTTGCTATTGTGGCACTGGCATATACATTTTACCTCGGTTCGATGTGGATGTCGTTGATATACCCAGATTGCCCATATCAGCATCCGATATCCGAGCAATTGCGGCTATGGATTTCCCGAAAGACAGCTCCTGTCCCTCTCCTGGACTTAGAACATGGTGCAGATGGGGAATTGCAACCCATGTATGTTGGATAACGTTTCTACGATATTGTGTGAAGACTGACAAACTTCATATTAGGCGCGCCCTTATGACGTCTACGACAGTCGACCCCGACCATTACATTGACGCATGTGCCCTGGTATGGTTATTGCAACAGTCTTCAAACGAGGACACCGTTGCGGCCACGCTACAGGCCATCGGCGGACTTCCTAAGGAGTTTACAGCCTTTCATGTTCTGCGTGACGCGGCCGCCGTTCCTATGGTCCTTCAACATTTCAGCTCCAGTTTTCATCGTGATTTATCGTTCGACCTCCAATGGCATGTTGCTGATGCTGAAGGCGCAGAGAGATACTGTCGTGCATGGGTACGATTAACGCATGGAACGTCGCTGGTGTGGCCTCGAAATCTGCGAGCTCCACTAAATTCACTCAGAGAAGCCAACAATTTACACGCAGCTGCTATCGCTGCTTGCACTATTGCGTTAAATTCACTGGAATCTCGCAGTCCTCAACTCGCCCTAATCTACCACTTAAAGGCATTTGTCAAAGGCGACTCAAATCTTAATGACTTGACGCAGTCTTGGCTCCTAGACACATTCCTCGAATGCTCGCTCAGTTGGGAACTACGCGCAGCCATAGTCAGCGACATCAGTAAAAGGGCTATCCCTGTCCTTCTCCAACTCCTCCAGCGAGCAAAAGAGATGTCTGGTACACCGCACAGCCGCATCACGATTCCTCTCATTCTACGTTCGATAACGATAGGAAATGTGGATTTGTCGTTGCTTTGGGACGAGGAGAAACGCAGTCAAGCTTTTCACCAAACCATGATCCCAGTCTTCGCCAGCATCGTCCAAAATCCCGGCCTCTACGGAGTCACAGGGGACGTTCTCGATTTCTCGGTCACAGAATTTTCGCAAATTGCTGCCCCAGTCTTCACGCGCTCAAATCGCTTCCCTTTGCATATCAAGGACATAGCCAGGCAGGGACTCTCCAAGCTGTATCTCGACGGCCAAGTCGGTGTTGGGCTCGTTCCAGACTGGGTCCTAGCCGACATCCTGCAAATCCTCCATCCTCCCGTCAACGTCACTCCAGAGCAGCGGCCATGGTTTGTGAAGACTCTGGTCCACACTTTGACTGCGTCAGCGGACTTGAACATAGAAATCGGATGCATACGACTGCTCGAACCGCTGCTGGCGGATTGCCAGAGCTCCGTAATCCGTATCTTCACGGAAGAGAATGGTATTGCGGTGCTTCTGCGGGCAGCCCATACAGGCGACACCGATAGCCGACGCCTCCAACTAGACTGCATACGCACGCTTTGCGTCTTTATCAAGAGTAGTGCGGCGTGTTATTTGCAGGAAGAGCCACTATGTCCTTCACATTCCCCTTCGCTCGAAAAGCAGTTTAATCTGATTTTCTGCTCCGATTTCTTCAAAACCTTGATATCGGCTGTCGGAGCCCGTCGTTGGTGGTTGGCAGAGATAGCAGACATTTGGCTCCCGTCTTTACTTCCATTATGCCAAATAAGGCCAGAAGAACAGATCTGGAGAAGGGTTGAAGTCGTTTTCAGGAATTTCGCAGAAAATAACATTGGAGAAGAAGGATCGGAACGAATGGTCGATGACTTGGACAAGATGAAAAGTTTCTTGAAATCTTAGAGAGATTACATAGAGCATCTGACTCTCAGTAATCAATTTACTCGAGTATATTATTGCGTGAGCAATCTTCCCGGGTCGGCTGCCGCAACCTATGACGTCGGGCGCAGGCAAAAATTTGGATACAACTATCTTGAAGAAATGGATGGTCCGGAGGGAAGGATTTTTTGAGAGGTTGAGCTCTTTGCTGATTGTTACTCTTGACTGGGTGAATAGTACACGTACTCTGCCGGATTCGGACATCCCGAGAATCTGAACAGGAAATCGTGAGGTTTTCCAAGGCTGGACCCAGTGCATAGGTATATGCAGATCGGACTCCCAGGCGATCTGTGCACTGGCGGATTCTAAGCCTTTTTGGGAACTCAAACAAAAATCCATTTCGCCGTATACGGAGAAGTTGACAGCGTTGAAGGGCGTACAGCAATCATGCAAGGCTTGAACGACCAGGGCTGGCTCGAGTTGAACGTCAAACATTTGAAGTGGTGATTTGCTTCCAGGAAACAGAGACAAAAGAAAAACTCGTCGTCATTGCTTCGTGGATTTACTCCACCAATCCGTGAGATCCAAGCGTACAAGTAAATGGTATAGGGCATCGAGGCCTCCCGTTGGACGTCGCCCTGTGCCAGAGTAGGTTTCCAAAGACAATATCGACGATGATGGACTCTTATCAACAAGCCCTTTCAAGACCTTTGTCTATTTCAATTCCATCAGCAAGCACCCATAAAAAAAGATAGGAGGTCCAGCGACTTACGAAAGTAGTCATCTTCACGCAGAATTTCCGGAAGAGCTCCTCAACCATCGGTGCTGCCTGGTACTCCTGTATCCGACCCCTGTGCAATTCGCCAACGACGATGGTGAATTCCAATACCAATTCCAGGCATTGCCGAAGAAGATCGCCTACACCGCGCTGGCCGGACCGCAGCAAACACGCACTTAGGATGTCGTCCAACAACGCGGAATGTCGTTGGGCAAGCTCGAAGACGTCAGAGAACCCAGCGCTGCTCTCATTGGCGCCCCAACCACTGCTTGGATCTGAACTGGAGGGGTTTGCGCCATCTGGCGATAACCGTGCCAAGAAAGGGTCGAAGTTGCCCCCGATGGCCGTGTCAAAGACGTAGCCAGAAAGGCTCGACACAAATGCTTGGACAACGAAGCGGAAGTGGAGGAGCAGTTTTCTTGACTGTGTCAATGTAGGAAATAGGAAGGTTGCAATCGCCCTGTGTGTTGACATTCGAAAGAGGGATTTCAGAGCACTTTCCACTGTTGATTGGGTTTAGTCTAATGTTTTAGTGCAAAACATGCAAGTTCGCACCTCGCAGGAGTCGTAAAATGAAGGCGAACATCCGCTGATATTTAGATAAAACGTCAGGCGATATTAGGATTTCCAGAGGGTTTGGTGGTTTATAATCCATGTAAAGAAAATCGAGAGCTCTTCAAAGCAAGATCAGCGATATTCGAATGTCTTCACGAGATAGACATACTCAATAGCTGCAAATAAAGTGTATCAGCGACACAATTCATGAGGAAATCGAAAAAAAAAACATACAAAGAGGATCCAACCACTTATCCCGGCCAGCTCCAGTCGGCAAATCTCGAATGGCAAAACCCAATCTCCACTCTGCCTCCTCGATAACCTGCTCGCGCTCCACCTTGCCCTCGTCCGTCTCCTTCCCCGATTCTAGAGAATCAACAATGACAGTCCGCAAAAAGAAGCTCAAGTCCGCTCCAACAGGTGGCCACGTCTCGCGTTCCAGCAGGTTCAGGGAAAGACCTACAGCCCACGGCTGCTTGTTCTCCTTCACCTTCTTGCCCTGTCTTTGCCTCAAAGACCGGATCGACATGGAATGCGCGGTGGTGTCGATCTCGTACTCGCCCGCGTCGGAAAACAAGGCATTGAGCAATCGAGATTTAAATGGGGGCGCGGCGATCAAGAGATACGATCGCAATAAAATAAGATGTGAGCGAAAGTTGAGGATTCCAGGTGAGTTGATGAAGAGCGCTAGGAGAGAAGCTGACAGCGTCGATGCATGCTCCAAGAGGCCCTTGAACGTAAGCGATGTTAATTCCGATAATGTTGGGGTGATAGATGGAAGAGAGGCCGGAAATTTGTCGATAAAGGCGCAAAGAATTATATATGATCTGTCCTTGACCTGCAATGTCGTTTGTGGGATAGATGTTCCTGGCTCCAGGTCAAACATCTGGAATTCTGATAGTTCGGGCTTATATGGGCTAGTAGAAGGCAATGGGGCCGAGGTGGTGGTAATTGGGAGAGGTATTCTGGTCGATGATAGTAAAGGCAAATCGTTCCATGCTGCAGTGATCTCTTCTGTCGTCCATAGCCACCGAATAGAGGGCTCCGAAGAAGTAGAAGCGACAAGTGAATGATCAGGTTGGGCGATTTGAAAGAGTATCAGAGACTTTTGAGCTGCTGGAAGGGCCTGCATGACCTTTGGCGGAAAGAAAGCTGGAAATGAGGTTTCGATCTTATCCAGCAGATCAAAGATGTCTTCTTCTTCCTCCTCTTCCTCCTCCAAGTCGAAACTGTACTCTCCATTCCGTTTTCCTCCTGCTTGTGATACCCTTTGGGAGGGCTGTCCGCCGAAACCAACAGAGCGGGCAATGTCTTGAATGTACTCTTGTGATGTGCTTGTTAGTATGAAGGCGATTATCGCGCAGGTGATATCGAAGGATCCATGTTCGAAGTGGAAGCTGAGATGTTCATATAATCGAGAGAGCAGAGGAACCGGTGCGGATTCTAGTGAGAGATAGGCATGTGGTGATAAATCCTCGTTCTGGAAAAAAAAAAAAAAGATGAGCGGGCGGCTAGTCACAAATACAGTTAAAAATCCAAGTACTACGCACCCTTCCGTAGAGATCAGCCAATGCAACTAAAATGTCCTCATATACCGCATGCTGACTCCATATTGATAGCAACGGGAGATTTTCGTTGTCGGATGTGAGTTGGTCCTTACTTGGTGGGCAGCTTGCAATGACCTCTCTAAGATAATCGATTGTTGTCGAAAGCGAGTGCGCCAGAGCGTGGATAGTAGGACCTTCTTTAGCTGACCTACATGACTCTCTATAAGAAACAACCCTTTGAAAAGAGTGAAAGAATGGTCACCTCGTTCGCAAGGACGAAAGGAGCGATTCCAGACGACGCAACAGAGTGCCAATCTTCAGAAAGCGGGAAATTAAACTAAAGCCATGTAAGCCGAGGAAACATATATGGGATCGAGTGGGTACCTTTCGCTGACGACCTCATCCTTCCCGTCAATGAGCACAAAGCCTCTCTTTCCGTTCTGTTCCGTTCCAACTTGGATGAACCGTTCCTTGGCCGGATCCCACATGTGATATTGAGACGAGAAACCAAGCACAATCATCTTGAGAGAGACCAAAAGTTGATTTTGTGTGACATAGAGCATGCTGTTCATGGGATTGACCAAGCGTGGCTGAACACTTCGTATCATGAGCATATGAGCAACCAGGGACCTGTGATAAGATTGACTTACTAAGATCGCGCTGACGCACAGACAAGATCATCTTGCTCGGACAGGAATGCAGTGGTAGAGGCCCGATCGGAGTGGGAGGGGCGAAGTCTATCCCAAGACAATATTCCATTCTAGAAAAAAGATGGCTTGTAAGAACGTGACAAAGCTTTTGAGCAGACTTACCTTGATTCCAAGCTTACGCGTAACCGCGTTATTCCAAAGTTCTTCTATCTTTGTCGCTGATTGTTCTTCCTTTATATGAGCGGTGTCCATGGTCAAAACGGCAAGTTCTGGGGGGAGTTGTGACTGGAAGTATCTGAGAGGCATGTTCATATTCATCTTCTCCAACTTCAGACTCTCCATTATGGGGTTTTGAGGCTTGTTCTCCAGAGGTGGGACGAAGAAACATGGTGCGATTCGTGGCAAGTCGTTAAGAGGTGCTTGCATTTCCAGTTCATGGTTGAAATCCGATTCTTGACTAAAAGTATGCCACATTGGAGACGTTCCGGACAACTTTCGTCGATTGTAGTGTAGTTGATGCCCCTTAGTTCTTTTACAGAGGGTTGGAAGTAAGACTGCAGCAGAAATGAGAGACGATAGTCAAAGATGTTACGAACCATTTTCAGACGCGTTTGTTTACGCGCCGGCATTGTTTGGCAAAGACTTTCATGCCAAATACGTCCAGGGTTGACGCCTTCCTGGGCGCCTTTCATCTTGTTTTTCACCTCGCTCTTGACGGAATTCATCAACTTATTCACCTCTCTGCAATGCTCAGAACCGGCTTACTTTTCTCTGATTCCATGGGGCCCCGTGCAGGTTCAAACAACCAGGGAATTCAAATACCACTGGCTGAAATTCAGTCAATTTTTTCCGGGGCCGTTCGCGTGTTCCTTGAGACCACTATCGTTTATGTATCTCCAATAGCAAGTGGTTTCTCTGCAATCTGTTGTCGCAATATTAATTACTCGCCACCGAACGCGTCAATAAATGCACACAAAGCTAAATAACCGTGACGCGTAAAGTTTATATATTGCCGAAACTGTACACAATTTGGAGTATATAAAGAACCCTGAGGGCCCTGACGACCCCCATACCTCTTTCCAAGCTACCACATACACGCCTACTCTCATACCTACACACCAAGCTCATATATTTTTGTCATGGCCCCCAAGCGCAAATCCGACTCTATGGACCACACCCCTCTTGGTGAGGTCTCTGGTCAGCAAGCCTCCCTCATGAACATGACCCAGACAACCCTCGATCCTCCCGCAAAAAAAGCGCGTGTCGCTGACCCCTCTGGCGCGTCGGGGTCTACCTCAAAGGGCAAGAAGACCAGCGATAAACCCATGACCTGGAAAGACATTACACTCCCTGGCGAGGATGAGGTGCGTCAGTCAGTTTTTTAACGTTCCGTCAGCTCATTTTGTTACGCCTTGAAAGAGTTCCGTACCTGTATAGTAAGCAACACTCTTACACTTTCAACCTACCATGAGCTCATACGCTCTGATACGTTGTAATAGTGATGATTGTGGCGAAGTTCGTCGTAAGATCAGACTCTTGCAGAAGCAACCTGGCTGGAAAGTACGCGATTTTTTCTCTAAATGCTTCGTGAACCATACTCACAATATGCCAGGTGACGCAATGGTTGAAGGATATTGGCGGCATCAACAACAATTCCTACGGCCGCTTCAGTACGTAACTCCCTTTCCTTTTCGACGAGCATGATCGACTAATTACCTCTACCACACAGTGAGGGAGAAAGGCAAGACCGACGGCGCTACCAATGGTACATACTATGCCGGGTATGTTTATCCCCACCTCCATGTTCCCTGCTATTGACCGTCATATGCAGGTATATCTACTTCGAGAAAGTCAGGATTTTGGAAGGCAAAAAG
The DNA here is from genome assembly GCA_015499995.1 of Flammula alnicola. Taxonomy (NCBI): domain Eukaryota; kingdom Fungi; phylum Basidiomycota; class Agaricomycetes; order Agaricales; family Strophariaceae; genus Flammula; species Flammula alnicola. Next base: position 67,353 of record JADNRV010000214.1, on the reverse strand, counting down.
AAGACCGCCACACGCGAAAGCAATGAAATAATGCACCCTTACGGTTTTCCTCTTGAGAACAGGCGCAAAGTCTGGGTAATCACGGGTCGATGAACAGACGAATATACCCAATGACGTGCGCGTCGTTGATTACTTGCCCTGCTTGTTAACTGCATATACATACCTACATTAATGTGTTCTATTATTCTGGCTTCAGTAGCTTCAAATTTCTTCAACATTTGTCACTTTAGCTATCCTCTATGTCTTCAGGTTCAACAACTACCGTGGTACCGACATGTGAATTTTCAAATGTATGCACCGAGATTCATCAGATTCACACTCATCCCGAGACGTGATGTGTTTGGGCTAATAATGAATCCAATCCTTAACTGTTGAATGGAAAATTCGCTGCATCTTGATGACATACAAATACATAACTATAAATCTTTAACTTCCACGACCCCATACATACTGTATCTTACACATCCATCTCGCAAGTAATTGCTCCTTGACTTTAAAATTTATGGGCCACCTGACAGGCGGCAGACTCCGTAAGAGCCTTCATTTCGTCCAAATCGTTTATCAACTGATAATATCCGTCTTTCCCCTCATAGAAGTCTGAGAATTTCCTGAGTGCAGCTTCAACGCCCCTCCACACAGGTTCGTATGGCCGAAGCTGGCAGAGCTTCACCAGCGCAGGCACCCAAATTTCGGCAATTTCAGGCAACCACCATCGACGAGCGGCGATAATGGGAATAAGGGTGGAAAAGAAATCCGACCGGAAAATGTGATCCAATCGATCCTCATTTACGCAGTCAGATCCGTGGCCGAGTCGCGAATAATGGTGATGCTCCGCAGTGCTGCGAATGAACAGACTCAGGTTCCGCATACAGTCGAGTTGGAGATGTCGGCTTGCGGTGTCTCCTGTATGCGCGACGCGGAGAAGAGCTGCAATACCCTTTCCTTCAATAAAGGCATCGACCACGGAAAGTTGGGAGTCAAGGAGAAGGGGTTCGAGAAGGCGAAGGACGGAGCCGAACAACACCTCGGGCTGCGTCGAGGACCATAACGCGTGCAATAAAGATTTGACGAAGAGCGAGCATTCTCCTCGGGCGATCATAACCGGAGGATAAAGAATCTGTAGGACATCGGCCAGGACGTCGTCTGACACGTGGGAAATGCGACCATCCACGTACAGCTTGGACAATCCACGCTGGGCAATAGGCTTGAGTCTCTTCCGGTCAGCAGATTGATTCGTCGGCGTGAGTACAAGTGAAGCCAGACGAGAAAACTCTGTGGCCGTTAAATTCAACAACACATCGTCTACCCCAAAGCTTGCTGGAGCGTCGACAATAGCGGTAAGAGAGGGGATGATGAGGTTGTAGAATTGCACTCTTCGTTTTTCTTCATTGTTGAAGAGGACGGGGTCGCCTGTACCGTTGGTCATATAGCTGAGCGATAGGGCGATAGCACTTCTGACATTAGATGCTAGAGTGTGCTTAGTGAGGTGGAGAAGCCGGAGAAGGACTGGAACGGCTTCCTTCACAATGTGGTCCTTGGGTCGGAAATGAAGCTGCGAAACAAGTGAGCATTGAAGAAAAGTGTCAAGGAGCCAACATAGCATCTCGTGACTGAAGTCAATCCTACCCTCCGCGTGTCGACGAAGGCGCGGAAGGATTATCGGACGTCCATCTCGGCTGTCTAAATGCGCGATGGCCCGTGTGCACGCGGCTATCGCATTAATGTTGTCGGTAGTCTCCGTTTTCTCCAGTGTCTCGAGGAGTTTGAGGAGCTCGGTAGGCCACTGTTTCGATGTACCATACGTCATACGCATCCATGCTCGGCAGTATTTCTCTGCATCCTGAGGTTGCAAAATGTACCATTGCGAGTCGAGAGTAGAATCTCTGTGGAAGCAAGCCCTGAATTCCTTCAATACGAGAGAGACCGCGCCAGCCTTGCGGAGAACATGGAAGGCTGAAAAACTACGTGGAAGGCCTCCGATTGCTTGAAGAGTAACAGAGGTAGCGATTCCATTGGGACAGTTTTCGAGAAGCCATACAAAAGCGGAGGCGTCCAAGCACTCGTCGGGATCTACATGGTCTGGTATGCATCTGGCTCTGATGATACACCATTAGCCCGACATCGAAAAGTATTTGAAAGGGATGAACGTACCCTGTTCCCTCCATGGATTGAAATCCGTCTGCGAGGCTTGTTCTATATCTTCAAAATAAGAGTCTGCCAAAGAATTATTCTTCCGTTTCATCCAGAGTCGTAATTGTTCGGAGATAGGATGTTGGTAGGGGCAATCCGGATATAACAGCGACAGCGACATCGAACCGAAGTAGCATGCATACACAAGGGCGACAATGACGCAGGTAACAGCGGTAATCACAAGGTTCCCAGACCATAGCAAAACGATAAGGCCAGCGAAGAACAGAAGTAGGGTGGCGTGCAGAAGGAGGGGAAGGGCATTGATGATGGTCATGACGTGCCAGGCTTGCAATTGCATATATCTCCGCTGGCGTTGGCGGGCTCTGTGTCTTGGAGAGCCGGAAATATTTGGGCTGGATTGAAGCCATTGCTTTCCGAGCATGCAAAACAGCGCGGCGGAAAGACTGAATGCGAGTGCGGCAAACCATAGACCATTGACCCATCGCAGTTCAAGCAATGACGGACCTGGATCGGTTGCCGTTGCACCAGTGGCCTGCATACTCGCAACCGTACCGTTGAGAGCACCACTTTGCGAGGATATGAACTGAGCTAAGAGTGCGTTTGTTGCGTCAAACGGACCGGGTATCAGGAGTTGGTAGGACTGTATGATAAATGTCGTCAACACGGCCGAGAATAGGCCAGTCTTTATTAACGAAAGGTTAAGAAAAACAGTGAATAAAAGATTACGATCTGAGCTTACTTACGAACACTAGGAGAACATCAATGCTACGATTAGAGGCCTCTACGACTGCTGCGTCCGCTTTGGCACTCTCCTCATTATAGATCTTCCAAACAAAAGCATTGTCCGAGGCTTCGAAACGAGCGTCGTCTGATTGACAACACGTTAGAGTTTACCTATATGTACGAAAAGAACTACCACGAACCATATTCAGGTTTCGGAGCTGCGAAGTGGGTTTCTATGAACGGCCTTTGTGGCTTTGAGTGCCACACTAGTTTCTGTATATAAAGAATGAGTTGAATGTGCAGCATCACAATGAGACAGCATATACGTACCTCATTCTCATCGCATAATGAGTCTTGACTTATCGGTGAAATAATTGCATTCAACTCGGTCGGCCCTGCACTCAAACTTGCCATAGTCACTTCGGGGGAGGGGTTAGGGACATGGGATTGTGGAGGTGGGACACCTGCTGTGCATTTAAGCAATGCCTGAGAGGGCTTGCGAGGCCAAGAAGGTAGTTTATTAAAGAACTACCCGGGATTCGAGACGATTATAATAAAAAAGCTTTCAAGGTCTGCACTGCCTGAGGGAGCCGGAATCGGTTAATTTATCAGAGTGCCATCTGGTCAAACTGTTGTGTAAGTGTAAGTACAGCCAATGGTAATTATAGACCGCCTTGTACTCACAAGTAACCATACTCAGCCTCGAGCTCTGTGAGCGATGTGTCCGCAGAATCTGATCTATCAATTGGGTACTCAAATTTAGTTCACTTTCAGCAAATCGAAATGAAAGTGATCTTCAAGATTCGAGACCCAAGTAGCAGTATGGTTGCGTCGACATCATACTTCTATTGGTCGGACAGCTTGAGAAACGACCGTTCGAAAATGAAAGCTGTTCTGATAGGATCTTGAGCGGTTGGTAGCGTGAGTTTTGTAACTTCTCACTTGAAGCTTGACATTCGGCACAGATGGGAGTCTGCACACAGTACTGCAACTGCTGCCCGCGTCGACGATGGTTGTAACTTGTCAATGTCAGGTCAGGCCTCAAGAGTCAGGACCTCGAAATTTCCGAAAAGGTCAACAGATCACGTGGACACTGACAATATTGGTGACACTGACTGCACTTGACTGCACCGCACTGCGGCACAGCGTCTCCTTGCAAGATGCCACAAGTTCACGGTTGGCAGAACTGAATACCTGATATATCGGGCCGATCAGAGAGCTCACCGACTTTGCCAAAGGTCCAATCTGGGTACCAGGCAATCTACGAGATAATTTAGAAATCTAGAAGAGGGCAGGCTGAGGCTAAGGTACATACTGTATGTACAGCCTTGCTCACTCCAACGTGTCACTCACTCTTCTATTCTAACTTCTACCACTAGCTCAAGTGCATTTCACAGGTTCCTCAGTTTTAGTGAAAGTGGTTGGACGCTCACCGTATCACCCCAAAAATAAATACAACTTGGCATGGCCTGGCCACTTCCATACCCCTACACCCAATATTATATGCCGCCAACTGATCATCCATCGAATCCACAAATTTCCCGACAGCCACGCCACGAAACTCGTCCAGAACCTCATCAACAACCTTACGAGCTGCCTTCTGAACGCCCTCGCCGACAACCCTATGAAAGAAATCGCCAACCTCGCGGCGACGAAGGGAGACGCTCACGCCTCAGAGAGATTGCCGATTCTACCATAGCTGCCATCAACGGGGGCATCGTAGATGTCAGCCCCGCCCAGCGTCACACCCGACTCTACTCCAGCGATGCTCTGGAGCTCGTGAATTGGCGTCTCGCACCACAAGGATGGCATGGTCACGCTAGTGGGCGGACTACAGAGATAAACATCCTCCCAATGTCTACGCTGAAAGGAGCACGATATCTTCACTCCATCGATCCAACCAAAAAGATCGGGATTCTGAACTTTGCATCTGCCACCAAACCAGGCGGAGGATTTCTATCAGGTGCCAGCGCCCAAGAGGAATCCATCGCTCGGTCTTCAACACTCTATGTCTCTCTTACGACAACCGCCGCGCGTCCGTTCTACGCGCTCCACGCACACGACGAGAAAGGGGGATACTACACACACTCCATGATTTATTCTCCCAGCGTGCATCTCCTGCGGGACGACGATGGCTCATGGCTGACCCCTCTCAAGGTCGACGTCCTCACCAGCCCCGCCGTCAATGCAGGCCAAGTGCGCAAGCTCAACCGTCGTCGTCCTCGTGGAGAAGTGGAGTCTAAAATCCGGGCGGTCATGAAAGAGAGGATGGGCAGGATCCTGGCGCTCTTCGAGCGGCAAGGTGCACGACAACTCGTCCTTGGGAGCTTTGGCACTGGGGTTTTCCAGAACGATGTCCGGGCGATGGCGGAGATTTGGCACGAGCTCCTTCATGCGCCTGGTGCTCGATTCGCCTCGTCATTCGATAATGTAGCCTTTGCTATCCCGGATAGCTATACACGCCAGAAGTTTGCCTCGGGATTCTTCCCCAGAGGCGTTTTTGGTGGTGGTACACCGGGAGTTGTATGACTCTTTGCTGCCGTTTGCATGTGGTTTTTCCTTTCTTCCCTCATCTCTTCAGAGCTTGCCTGACTCCCTACTAGTAGTATACCAATTTCTTCTGTTTCTGATGCACTGTATTAGACTCTATGACATAATTAGTAAATATTGTACAATTATCTATACCCTCTTCCATATGCCTGTATTTTACATACTTATTATTGCGAAATAGGTACCAACATTTGCCAAAGGTCTCCAATCCTTGGGAGTAGTACTAGTATTCTTTGAAAGAGTCGATGGAAGGCTTCAGTGTCTTCGTACTTGTTCTCCTGCAGAGATTTCACATCTGGTATCAATGCAAATTCCTCAAGATCGTCTTGACTCTTCCCCTTCAATACCTGATCACACATGGGACAAGAGGATGAGTAGTCAAATAATAAGTAGATTGGTCATGGTATGTATAATTACAATGGAAAGTAGTCCAGCCTATCTATATAGCTACCCACCACGTTGTTATACACCCCAGTTTTCAAGTCCATCCCAATGTCCAGCATGTTTGCAGGGTTGGCACGCGGCAGCTGCAAGCCATATGCAATTAAGTACAAAGGACTGTAACGACATCGAGCTTTGAGCTAGCAGATGGCCAGCACTGGACACGTTGAGGTCCCATTCGAAAAGACTCGCCTTACTGACATTCAAGCTGTCATAGCGGGCGACAGGAGCCGGGAAGTTCCGGTTTTCCAGTCCTCACGAGGGTTCTTGTGTCTAACCACCCAAAAATCAGTGCAAGACGCCACTTCACGGTTGTCGGAAACGAATACTTGATATCTCGGTCCTGAGTCCATCGTCGTCTCAGTCTACTTATTGTCGGGCCGATACCGACTTCGCCAAAGGTCCAATCCGTGTGCCAGTCAATCTAGGATCCGGAGATAATTTAGAAATCTGGAAGAGCCTGGAAGAGCACACCGTTTGGCCGAGGCAGGCTACAACCTCAAGGTATATATGTACAGCCAGCCTTGCTCACCCCAACATGTCACTCTTCTATTCTAACTTCTATCAGCTCAAATTCACTTCCTCGGTTGAAAGTAATCGAGCATTCACCTTCAAACTCCAAAAATAACTCAACTTGGCATTGCCCGGCCACCCCCATATCCCTACACCCAATATTATATGCCGCGCTCACGCCTCAGAGAGATTGCCGATTCTACCATAGCTGCCATCAACGGGGGCATCGTGGATGTTAGACCCACCCAGCGTCACACCCGACTCTACTCCAGCGATGCCCCGGAGCTCGTGGATTGGCGTCTCGCTCCACACGGATGGCATGGTCACTCTAGTGGGCGGACTACAGAGATAAACATTCTCCCAATGTCTACGCTGAAAGGAACACGATATCTTCACTCCATCGATCCAACCAAAAAGATCGGCATTCTGAACTTTGCATCTGCCACCAAACCAGGCGGAGGGTTTCTGTCAGGTGCCGACGCCCAAGAGGAATCCATCGCTCGATCTTCAACACTTTACGTCTCTCTTATGACACCCGCCGCGCATCCGTTCTACGCGCTCCACGCACACGACGAGAAAGGGGGATACTACACACACTCCATGATTTATTCTCCCAGCGTGCATCTCCTGCGGGACGACGACGACGGCTCATGGCTGACCCCTCTCAAGGTCGACGTCCTCACCAGCGCCGCTGTCAATGCAGGAGAAGTGCGCAAGCTCAGCCATCGTCGTCCTCGTGGAGAAGTGGAGTCTAAAATCCGGGCGGTCATGAAAGAGAGGATGGGCAGGATCCTGGCGCTCTTCGAGCGGCAAGGCGCACGACAACTCGTCCTTGGGAGCTTTGGCACTGGGGTTTTTGAGAACGATATCCGGGCGATGGCAGAGGTTTGGCACGAGCTCCTCAATGCGCATGGTGCTCGATTCGCCTCGTCATTCGATTATGTGGCCTTTGCTATCCCGGGTCACTATACACGCGAGAAGTTTGCCTCGGGATTCTTCCCCTCGAGGCATTTTTCGTGGTAGAGTTGTATGACTCTTTGCGGGGGTTTGCATCTGGGTTTCCTTTTTTCCTTCGTCTCTTCAGACCTTGCCTGACTCCCTAATAGTGTATACCAATTTCTTCTATTTCTGATGCACTGTATTATGTAGTATCTAGGACACAGTTAGTAAATACTGTACAATTATTTATACCCTCTTCCATATGCCTGTATTTTACCAGTAACTTATTATTGTAACATAGGTACCAACATTTCCAAAGGTCTCCAACCCTAGGGAAGTAGTACTAGTATTCATTGACAGTGCCTGACAATTCCATGTATAATAAAGGAGTCATAAGGCCAGCGCCTAATTCGTATAAACGGTTTCCAGCGGCTACCACCTGCTCTATTCCCGGTCCTTATCTCATCGATCTAATCGCATCCTCTCGCCTATTTCCCCTGTCTGAAAGCTCTTTTCTTATTTACCAGTACGATATCGATTGCTATTCGTGTTCTACTCGGCCTGCTGTATAGACCATTCTTTCGACTTACAGATAGTAGCGGAACAGCCTGTGTCTGAATCGACGCCCACCATGTTTCTGTGTGTCCCTGCTTTTCTCTCTCGCATCCACGAATTCTTCGTTTCTGATACAACTACCCTGACAAATAGCTCATCGAGACCCGACTTGGATAACACTCTCGAACCACAACTGCCAGGCAGCTGGCAAGGGTCAAACCACTCAGAGTCACAATCGCGGTACAGCTCGCATGCTGCCCAATCGCGCAGACGGGGCACCTACCGCCCACGGGGACGGTACCAGCCGCATAATCCTTCCTACCGGCTCTCGCGCGACGAGCTGCGCGATTTCGCCGCCCTAACCCTCGACACGCTTGACCAGGGAATCTACGTGCCCCCAGGTACTAAGGACTCCTACGACCTCGCGGCGAAGATCTTCTACACGAACGAGAACACGGGGTATTACCCGCCTGACGATGCTGAGACCGCGAGCTGGGCCACGGCCGACTTTGGCGAGTTGGCCGAACGCCGGACGAAGATTCTCATAAAGGAATATTCGACGTTAGTGGGCGCGAGGAAGCTGCACGGGATGATTAATGACCATCCAGAGGTGGAGAACAAGACTATCGGGGTGCTGAACTTCGCTTCGGCCAAAAAGCCAGGCGGAGGGTTCATCAACGGTGCTCAAGCTCAGGTTCGTTTATTTTAATTTATTTTGCATTGAGATCCTTATTTACAGAATTACCTGCTCGAAATCTACAGGAAGAATCCATCGCCCGTTCCTCGACACTCTACCCCTCTCTAATCACCCCTATCGCAACCCAATTCTATGCCCATTATGCTGAGGATCCTGATAACGCGTTTTACACCCATGCAATGGTCTACTCTCCCAATATCGTCCTGATACGGAACGACAAAGGCGATTGGAAGAAGCCAGTAGAAGTTGACGTCCTGACGTCGGCGGCCGTAAATGCTGGAGAAGTGCGGCAGCAAGTTCAATGGCAAGAGGATATGCGCTTGTTGAAAGCGAGAGTGAAGGCGGCGGAAGCTGCGCGAGCGAAGGAAGCAGAAAGGAGGAAGAAAAGGGCCGAAGAAGAGAAAAAGAGATTCGAGGAGGAAGAGGCGAAGGAAAGGAAGAAGGCTCAAGAGGAGAGTAAGGATCACGATACGGAGAATATGGATACCGCTGCAGACGACAAGGACACGGATGTGGAGATGTCAGTACCGGATGAAGAGGCGAAACAAGCTGAAGACGAGCCAGAGAAAGCTACAAAGACAGAGGACGCGAAAGACGACAGCTCAGAACCGGCTGCTGCTGCTAATGCCATGGAGAGTCAAAACGCCAACCTCATCGACAACTCGTCCGAGACCCCTGCCTCTGAGCCTGCATCAACGCAGCCCGAAGAACCTCACCCCGCAATCTCATCACCCGACCAACAACCCATCGCAGAACTTGAGCAGCCCTCTGAACCCTACCCTCTGACCCGCGCCGAAGAGAAGATCTCCGCCGAGATGTACGAGCGCATCGCGCGCCTGCTCTTCCTCTTCCACAAACGCGGAGCCCAGCATCTCGTGCTGGGATCCTTCGGGACAGGCGTATTCCAGAATCACGTCGAGCTCGTCGCGCAGATCTTCCTCGACCTACTGGCCAAACCAGGTGGCAAGTTTCACGGCGTGTTCGAGAGCGTGGTGTTTGCCATTCTGGGCGGGCCGACTGTGAAGGTCTTCAGGGAGGTTTTTGGGGATGCGGCGATTGGCGAAGTGGAAGGAGAGGACGGAGAGGAGGGTGTGGAAAGTGAGCTGGAGGATATGCAAGATGGTAAGGCGGAAGATGCCCAGGGAAAAACAGAGGACGCTGTTGGAAAAGTCGGCGAGCCTAGTGAAACGACTGAGGACAGTGCTAGACGGACCGACGAGACTGACGGAAAGGTTGACGACCCTGCTGGAAAGACCGAGGAGCCCATTGTGGAGGCTAAGGAGGCGCAGAACCGGTCTTCAGAAGTGTCAATGAATCTGGAAGAAAAGACCAACCAGATACCTCCAACGGAACACCAAGCGACGACGGTCCAGCACAACGACAACGATCACACAGACGCGCAATCCCAGACATAATTTTGCAGATCTACCTTTTTTCCCCTTCCTCCTGTACATATGCTATATGGACTCGTCGTTCAAGGTATCTTCTAGCAGACTGCGCGGTTATGCAAGATCCCAGCCTATGTACAATACAAATATTGTGTAGTACAACCGAGGCAGCATCATCTAATGATTCTGAATGTAAACCAGGACATTACACATCCCATACCCACACCTTCAAACGGATCCATTTAAATCTCGATAGCCCTCAGACTTGGGCAAAAAAAACAAGGTAGACCTCAAAAAATGAAGGTGAAATTAAAATTTCATGCATCTCCCATCACAACATCACTATCCACTCTCGCAGATTTTTCCCGCAGCGCCTCAGCTGCTTGCCGTATCACAGCCAATTTTTCCCGCATGACCTTTATCGACTCCGGTAGCAGCCTCTCGGGAGCATACGGACCCTCTGACTGTACGTTAACTATAAACGGGGAAAAGAATAAGCGTCAGCGCCTCCAAATTCACAAGGAGTGAAGTGGAAGTGGAAGAAAAAAAAAAGCAACAAAAAAAGGGAAGGGCAAAAGACAGGCAAAAGACGTACACAAAAAATAATCCCGCACCCGACTCAGCTCAACCGAGTCCGCGAACTCTGGCCACCGCAAAACTTCGCGACTAACCGTGTCGTTCCGCAGATTGCGCTCATCGACGCTGACTTCGTTCGTCTGCTGGTCGATCTTGATGACGCCCGGCGAGAAGCACTTCTGGAACTTCTCCGCGAGATGTGGGGGATCGGTTTCGTAATTTTGATTTGGGGGAGGAGACGGTAGGAGGCGGTGGCTGGGTTGAACCGGACAAAGAACGCGTCAGCCAATGTCAGCCAGAGGAGGAAGGAACATAAAAATGTAGAGACGCACCGACAGGACTAAATTTCGCGTGATCCTTGCCTACACCTTTCACCGCATGCAGCTCCAGATTCACTGACTGCCCCGGCCTCAGCTTTGCCAGCACGATATTCGGCCTTGTCGGTCCCGGCGTCGCGCCCTCGAACACGTCCTGCTGCTCGCCCACGGGGACCAGGTCAGGTGCGACGCCAGCAGCTCGTGGTTGATGTACAGTTCCTCCGGCTTTATGGACCCCTTCGGCGCCTTGGGGTTCCGCTCGCATGTCATGTCGACCTTGAACACAACGGTGTCGCGGTCCGTGGAGGTATCGTTGATGTCTAGTGTAGTCGGCGGAGAGTAGTTAATAATCTGGGATCGGCATACGTCAAGAAGGAGAGAAAAAGAAGGAAAACTCACCTTTCTTCATCTCCAACAGCGACGGATCTATGTTCAGCGGGACGAGACCCAGCCGATGTGCCAGAATCTCGTCTACGATGACTGTTGTGTTGTTCCACACGTAGACCTGCTCTATACATACCGTCGGAACCTACAACGGAAAAAGGTCCAGGTCAGAATTTAAAAGCGCAAACCAAAACTTCGAACACAACACACCTCAGCAATCATAATCCTCCGAAACGCGTTCGCAATCGACGCATCCACGCCAACGATATCAAAGTCCACAGAATGCTGCGACAACCTCTGCACCTTGACTTTCAAGTTCTGCACTTTGCAAATCCCACACAACAACCAAAAAAGTTTCAATGTCATTCGAAACAAAAACAACATAAACTTTGTTCACGCACCTTTTTGAATTTGGCCAGGTTCCACGAGTGGTCTTCACCAGGGTAATGGCCTGGAAAGTCCCTGCTTGACACATTCGTTACTCGTTCCGCGTGGACGCCCACTAGTCTACGCTCGTCAAACGTCTGGGAGGGCATTTTCTATGCGCGGCTGGTGGTATGTAATCGTGAATTTTTGAAATGTCAATGGGATCTAAATTTCTCAGTGCCCGGCCCGGCTTTCCTTACTAAGGACCCCGGTCACTCGAATTTGATTCTCAACTTCAATGACAACCGCGAAACTTAGTGGAGAAGGCACGCACGACAAGAGTCGCAATCGGGTATTGAGGATTTTGTGTAGAGTACTAGAAGGAGCGGTACACACGACGCAAAAAAAATAAAGTAGAACCGGAAAAGTTGGATGTGTTGATACATGCAGTTCAATCGTACAGTACTGAATAATTTTGGTGAAAAGTAAGTGTCCATTAACAAGAAAAACAAATAAACAAATTCTAAATTATTATACATACAATTGAATGGATTCCGTTGGATGGACGTGAAGGGCATGAAGGAGGTTGGGCTTGGGGTGGAGATGAATGCGTAAGCGTGGAAAATCGTGTGATGGCATGACGCTTAATTCAGTATGGCATTAATGCTCGTGTGGGTCGGCGTGAAAAGCAAATAAAGACAAAAGAAGGTGGGGAATTAAGGATAAAGTTCCTTCCCACAATCAATGGCGAAAAGCAGAGCGAAAGCAGGGCAAATAACGAAAGCACAAGAACGGGAAAAGAAGCGTTCCTAATGGCTGGTGGGATGAAGGGTCCTGAGAATGTTCTGATGAAATGTCGGCATACTAAAGTCGCATTTAGTATGAGACATCTCTCCTTCGCCTGTAGTGTCCAAATATACCACAGGCCGAGGTACAGAAACCGAGGAGGAGAGCAACGAGGGCACCAAGAGTGAGCCAGTTGGCGTTTCCGTACTGGGCACGTTGACCATCATCACGGTATCGTTGGCGGGCGATACCAAAAAGGATCATATCGATAACCCACACAACGAAGGTTGTGAGCATGGCCAGACCGGCCAGGAGGGTCATCATGACTGTGCCGAAGCGGCGAAACAGTCCAAAGATACCGAAGAAGAAGGCAAAACCTGAAAGACCCGCGGCTGTTTACCGAAAGACAGAGTGTGAGCTGATGCCCAACAGATTGGAACAAGGCCCTGCATACGCACCGATGGGATGCAGGATGAGGGTTTTTGTGAGGTTGTGTAGGATTGTGGAGTTCACGTGGGGGTTCCTGTTTCAAGGCATGAGACAGTCGACAATGTCAGTACACCAACGACGCCAAAAAGATTTGAGAAGGGAAGAAACGTACGTGAAGAAGTAACCAACACTTGGTGAACTTCCAGTGAATCCAAAGACACCATACTTGAGTTGATTGGACCTGAATGGCCGACGTTCAGGAGAGAGACTTTTGACCAGGTCGGTACCGAAATGGAGACCTAGGAGAGTGCAAGAATGGTTTCAGTATGCCTGGTAGCTTCGCACGACTGAGCGACATACGAAGAGGAGCAAGACCATCGCTGAAAAGCAGAAGAACAGCCCTGGAATCGCTGCTGATGCTGCCATGGTGAATCGGGGATTGGGTCGGAGTGGTGGTGTGTTATTGTGGGAGAGGAGAAGTGGGATAGGAGAAGAATGGAGACGCCGTGGAATGCGACCTTTATAAAGTCTGGCGCAAGAAACAAAGGTCTAGCGCGTCATAGACAAAGATTTATTCTTATAAACCGTGGGAATGTGACGTATTAGGAAATGCTGTATAGCCTCACTTGGCGAAAGGTGTGGCGCGTCTTGGAGCTGAGCCATCCTCTCACTGTCGTTCCGTTACTTGATTTTTACGCGCAATAACCAAGATTCTAAGGCAGTGGATCATTAGAACTTGCGACGATCACTCAATGACCACCCTCGCTCGGTCTCACCGGGCCGGGTTGGGCATTGGAATTGGCGGAGACCATGGTTCGTAGGGAACGATAGCGCAGTGTAGAGGAAACTATAGGATTTATTTAGGGCTTGCCCGATATCCGATGTATGCCCAGAAACTCGGAGACACGGTGACCAAATTTATCGTGCACCCTATAATATTAATGCTTTACACGGTTCTTCGTAATCGCGCAGTCAGCTGCGATCATCTGATAAGAAAATTCCATGGGGCGAACAAACTTTAGAAGAGTACTCAAGGAATCACCCCCTCTTCTTTCAATTTCTTGATAACAGCATCGGCCACCCTAAAACTTGATATCCAGTTGGCATGCCGCAGTAACGTTGCAGTCTGCAATAGCGTCTCCCGAATCTCTATTTCTGTAGCGCCATTATTCACCGCGCCACTGTTTTTCATGAGCGTACACGTTTTTCCTTTAGGCAATGTCCCAGTAAAAGTTTGAAAGTAGGTGCTGCGTACCTGATATGGGCTGTGAGCTGCGCACGTACGAGTGCGATGACCGCGAAGCCGTCAGCGAAATGCTATCAATCTTGTGTATGGGTTAACTAACCTCAGCTTCCTTTCCTTGGGATGCGAGAAGAGCTATTACTATCAAGCTTCGCTGTTTTCGCTCCAGTCCTGGCCGTGTCCATATCGTTCCCCAGGCCGCCTGTTTCACGATACTTTGGGTTAGCTAACTTTGTGTTTGATCAAGAATGCACAGAGAATACCTCTGTGGCGAGATCTTGCATTGGTTTCATAAAATCGGACACACCCTGCCATTTGAATTTGCGGTCTCAGATAAAGGTAACGGACAATTGGAAGGATGACGCAAAGTATACCTGCTTCAGCTGTTTGTCGACATATGCGTCGCCCTGGACCGGCGTTCCATCCATTTTAGATATCTGTTTAGATATTGGAGACGAGCAAACGGAGCTCACCACCACTTGTCGCCTCATGACAATCCCAGCCTCGTACAGCTCCTTATGCGCTGCTTCAATTGGGTTGGACATTCTTCAAAAATTCGAGCGCGATTTTGCAGCAAGGCCTCTCAGGACTGAGTTTCAAGTTGTGGTAAAGCAGGAAGCAAGGCTGGAAGACGATGTCCTGTGAGAAAGTGTATAAGCTCCTCCAACTCTCGCACACAAGACTCCTCTCAAACACCGGAAGCCGTTGAGTGCCGCTCACCACAATTTCGGACGACAGATTCCGTGTGTGCGATGTCTCCGAGTCGGCGTATATCACAGGGCACATAGCGTCGGGCCGACAATCCCACCAAGCCCAAAAATAGAAAAGACGGAGGCAAATGACGGCATGCACTGGCGAACCAACTTACAGGTAGGCAGGCTGGCGATGATTTCTCTCATGCCCTCGAGATTCGCAGGAAGGCTTGGGAAGAAACGGACAAGGTAAATCGGGACCAGGAAGTCATGTGGAATACATAGTGAGCTTATCGCACGCGCCTCGGCTCTGACTTCAGGATTAATTGGCAGGAGATCGAGCTTTCGAGCTCAATCCTTGACACAAACCGCAAAGCGCCCTAGCTCAAATCACGACAGAATACTTAACAGAATATGGACCATTCACAGGAGCCTAGAAATAACATGTCGTGCTTCCCAAAACATTCGGCTGGATAGGTCTCGGCGCGATGGGGTTCCCGATGGCCCTGCAGCTACGCGCGAAGGTTCCGCCGGAGAGCGTGTTGTACGTCTATGACGTCGATGGGAGCGCTATGGATAGATTCATAGAAGCGACCAAGGAGGGTAACAGTAAAGTCATGGTTGTGAGTAACGCGAGAGAGGTGACCGAAAGATCAGTACGTAATTATGTTGAACAGAGATGTGTTTGGATTAAACGCTGAATGTCTTTGGGTTAGGAATGTGTGATTACAATTGTACCTGAAGGTACGTTGAAAGCAACAATGCTAGATTAAATGGTTCATCAAAATATCTCATCTGATAGGATCACACGTCCGAGCTGTATTTCTTACTCCAGAAGTCGGTATTCTGGCAGCAGAAGATATCTCAGGAAAGCTATTCATCGACTGGTAGGATGATCCCCTCTAAACTCATGAAATGGGCTTTTGACCCTGTGGAAAAGCTCAACAATTGACATCGCTACCTCCCTTTCCATTAACGAAGCCGTAATCTCTGCCTACTCTGTATCACACAACTTAAATGACAATCCGCCCCACTTCTACGATGCCCCCGTATCAGGAGGAACCGCCGGCGCCTCCAAGGGGACCCTAACAATTATGCTCGGATGCTCTCCCTCCTCCCCACAGCTTCCCCTCCTCACGCGCATCCTCCGCACGATGGGGACAAACGTATACGCGCTCGGCGGCCCTTCTCTTGGCTTAGCCGCTAAGCTCAGCAACAATTACCTCAGTGGCATGATCGCACTCGCGACGAGCGAGGCAATGAATCTGGGCATGCGGCTCGGCTTGGATCCCAAGGTGCTGCAGAAGTGCTTTAGCACGAGCTCGGGTGGCAGTTGGGTGAATGATACGGTTAACCCTGTCCCCGGCGTTTGTCCGGATGCGGTGACGAGTAGAGGGTATGAGGGGGGCTTCAAGGTTAGTCACTGGACACTGAATTCACGTTTGATTGGGCCGGCCTGGTGATGGCAGTGCTTCTTGTTTGGACGTGGGTTGTTGTGGGTCCACGAGGCTTGGCTTGGCGTCGAGAAGAAAAGCAACTTTGTTAACTGGATGGTCAACTTGATGCTCACGAAAAATATATAGGTTTCAACTCATGAAGAAGGATATGGCCTAGCCGTCGCCGCGGCTAAGCAAGTCGGGGCCAAAATCGTACTGGGCGATGCTGGTCTCTCCGCTTACGTTGCCGCCTCAGAAGATCCAAGATGTCGCGACCGGGATTCGAGGGTGGTATATAGATGGTACGTTTCTTTGCATTCATAATTTTGTGTATTGGTCTATGATGGGCTCATGCATAAAAATAGGCTAGGAGGTGTTGAACCTGATGTGGAAACTATGAACCAGAAATAATAGATGCATCGACGGTTTCTGGTAAAATTGTTTTGGCCGAATGTCAAGATATAAAAATACTTTTGCATTTGGATAGAAAAGCATTTGAGAAAGATAGTGAGAAACTGAACATTTCCACCCTTCTGGAACATGGCAGTTCCGTCTCCATTTGACGACGTCCAATTTCCTCTTCTATCCTCATTACCCTTCCGCGAAGGCGATCCGAAAGGTATGTCGGTACTAATTGTCCTTCGAACTTGAAGTTAACTTATCCTGTATTAAACTGATTAAAGGAGCAATATGGGGATTCTATGAGCGCATCTCCCAATCCACCGCCAAGGATGAATTAGGATCCATCAACCTCCTCACCCCGTCTCGTATCCTACGTGCATCCCAGATAGAAATCAAACATGGGAGGTTATGCAGTTTGAATTGGGAATTGCATAAACCCTTTCCAGCAGGGTATCAAAGGAAGGGGTTGGAACATAGAGTATTCCAAATGACGGCAGTAAAGGCGACGTATACCGTGGACGATGAAGTGAACATGAATACCCAGTGCGGATCGCAGTGGGATGGGCTTACAGGTAGGCATGTTACATTGTACCGTATAATATGGTACAGCGAACGTGTACAGTGTGCCGAGTGATATGGGTTCAGCGAATTCGCTGAACCAGTGAATAATGTACTGTCTATAATAGGTAGTACAGTGTACCGTATAATGTGATCCAGCGAGTTCGCTGGAACCCTATATATTTACATATACGTCTGATGGGCCCGATACACGTACATCAGCAATGCCGATGTCTGCTCAATGTTTGGTCGGCAATGCCGACACACTCAAAATGAGATTGGCAGTCAAAATGACCACTAAATGTGGTCGATACAGTTCAGGATGCTTGGAATTAGATCGGTATTGCAATGTAGTTGCGTTGGATTGGCATTGCTGAATGTTGGCTGTTTCCTCAGCCTTGCCAATACTGGCTAAAATGGCAGCACCCGATGAGCGCTAAATCTCAGTCAGCAATGCCGATGCGAGCTCAATGGTATCATCAGAGCTTCTAGCCTTATTGAAGGAGCTTAGGTGCACAAATGGAAGCATAAAACATCTTTGTACTATGGAGACAATGTACAAAACAATGACTACTCGGCATCGGCATCGGCATCAGGAACGACACCAGCATCAGGCTCCGTGTTTGCTTTGGGATCTCCGAAACGTGCCTCGAGGGTTTTGAGAGAGGTCTCGATGCGACTGTCAAGTAGTGTTGGGCACGGGTGCCGACACCCGTGCGGGTTTGCGGGTACGGGTGTGGCGGGTGCGGGTGCGGGTGCACTTTGAGTGACCCTCAGCCAACCCGCACCCGTGCGCCTGGGTCACGGGTTTTCGGCCGGCACACGGGAAACTCCGAAATGTGTCAAATATATTCTTTAGTTACTTGAATAAATAATTATGTAATGTAGTTGCCCAAATTTATTCTAATTCTAATTCAACATTGCACAAATTCTCACGATGCCCCCATCAAACCCGCACGGGTTTCTGTACCCACGGGTCCCGTGCAAACCCGCACCTGCAAGCACGGGATCCCATACCCGTGGCCACGGGTGCGGGTTTTGGCGGGTACGGGTGCGGGTCGACAAAAATTCGCCCGCGGGTTACCCGTGCCCATCACTACTGTCAAGGTTCTTGAAGGCCTTATATGTTTGATCGGCAACCTTGAGCTTCTCGAGCTCTGCAATATACAGCCTATGCGAGGCATCTTTGTAGGAAATCCCTAATTTTTCTTGCAGCGCGAGGACCTCTGCGTGTAGGGTAAGGCGGTCATGGTCACTTAATTGCTGTTGGGGAATCAGCTGATACGCGCAGTCAAAGCAGTGATGGCCGGTCTTACTGGGTCTGGTGGAAACATGAGCTTCCCTTCAGCTAGAACATCAAAAGGCCGATTTTGCGCCTGTTGTGACTAAAATGAATGGTAAGAAACTGTGCGAAAGGATAAAAACATTGCCTGATCGGCACATAGATCCATGTGCCGATCGGTCGGACTGCCGATCACGCTGTCGATTGCTGATCGGCACTTTGGTTGGTCCATGGGCGATCGACAGAGTAACCACAAAATTGATCACTTACCCCCCTGGGTGCATTCGAAACCCCCAAATCTGCTTTACTTTGGTACGATGCAAAGGCGTGGTCCAACGCCAGCACCATGTATTGCGGTACAAGGTATTGTTGGCCATCGGGCCCGGTGCCGATCGTAAAGCCATCGGGAATATTGCTGATTGTTGTTGCCAATTCCCGCTGATTGCTCTGGTTCCGCATAGTGGTAGTCATAGTCGTACTGAGGAAAGGGTAAGATCTACGATATCTCTATTATCTCATCAGTACATTGACAAAAATGGATGTTTGGGACTGTGTACAAAGTCACGTGATTGTTGATTTTCATCGTTGATCGATACACATCTTCTTCCTCCCTACTACACCTGCCGACGCCGATCTCTCTCTACAACCAGTTGCACCCAACGCACCGCACCTTTGACACCATCAAAATGCCTTTCGACAACCTGGAATCACTCCGCGATGCCCTCAACGCCGCCGATGCTGCCATTCGGCAGTCCATTGAGGATGACAACATCCAGCAAGTGATGCACGGACTCGAGGATGACATAGTGAGTGTGCTAGTACATGGAATATGCATGCTAACAAACAAAAAAAAAGAGTACCATTTTCAAAACACTGAAGGCGGGCCAGTTCAAGGCCGAGTTCGACCTCCCGCGGTTCTTTTACCAATTTGTGGGTCAGTACATGACGGCCAGAGATGTGCAAGGGGTGGATGAAAAATTCCGGGCAAAGCAACTGGCGGCACTCGCAGCGTATGACCAGGCGGCGACAGAGACGGCGGCATCGGGGGCGGCATCGGGGTCTGCCACGGCCAAGAAAGTGCCGATTGCAGCATCGGCTGTTCGATCGGCTCGGAAGAACGACGTGCCGATCGCACCATCGGCCGTTCGATCGGCCTCCAGGAACGAAGTGCCGATTGCACCATCGGCCGCTCGATCGGCTGCGAGGAACGCGGTGCCGTCTGGAAGTCGGGTGCGAGTGCCAACAGAGGAGATGGCAAAGATGACTGTTAGCTGTCACCAACAGCCCGCCATGGCTCCTCGACCCACACGGCGTCTTGGCTCTTTGGAGGACATGGATGTCGATGACGATCGATCGGCACCGGCACCCGTACCTGCACCGGCACCCAAGCCAGGACCCACTCGGCAGACGCGGGTGATCAAGGCTCAACTGCCATCGCGGGTCATGCGGCCGGAAGTGCCCAAGCGCAAACGGGAGGAGAGTGAGGATGAGTATCAGGAGGATGAGGGGGAGCCGGAGGATGAGGAGGATGAGGAGGAGGCAGGAGGTTCGAATGAGGAAGTCACGAAGGACGTGGCGAGTGGAGGGAAGAAGAGAGCGAAGCCAGCCGGCACCGGCACCTACCACCTCCCACGCTGTGACCGCTGCACGCGTCTGGACAAGGTATGCGAGAAGCAGGTGCGAGGTATCACCTCGTGCCGGAACTGCGGGTGGGACAAGGTAAAGTGTGCGTGGGGTGGAGAGGTGAAGAAGCCGGCACCTACGTCGAAGTCGGCAGGGCCATCGAAGTCGGCAGGGCCATCGAAGTCGGCAGGGCCATCGAAGTCGGCAGGGCCATCGAAGTCGGCAGTGACCTCCAAGTCGGCAGGGCCGTCGAAGAAGAAACCACGCACGACGAAGCGGGCAAAAGAACCGAAGAGCAAGGAGGTAGTCACCGACACCGACGAAGAGGGCGGCCGACCAGGTGCAGTCAGTGCACCCACGCAATCGGCAGCACCGGCGGCACCAGCAGCCAAGGCGACGATCGGCAGTCGGCCGAAACCAACTGCCCCACACAAGGATAAGGGTAAAAACAAAGGTGAGTCTTTTTCTATCAATAGTGGATATTAACAAACCTCTACATGATAGCAACGGAGGCCGACTATGCAGGTTGGAAGGCCGATGCCACACGCGAGGCTCGAGAGCCGATGCCGATGCCGACGCGCGCCATGGAGGAAAGGATGCAGGAAATCGAGGCGAGGTTGGCGAGGATGGAGAAGGCGCTCAGAAGGATGAAGAACCAGGCTTCCAAGACAACCACGCAAACAATTGCCAATGCCGATGCTGTGCGCAGCACGGGATCAATTAGTTCATCTGGGATTTCATTGCGAGCTATATGCGTATGATTTGGATTATGGTCTTCCAGTGGCTGATTCATCGGCATTTGTGGTACATTGGCGCTCACTATCGGCACCTGCAACATTTCGCATTCGGCATGCTGAGTCAATTATACTATGAATTACATACACAGTAAGGTGACTGACATCGTGTTCCAATACACCCGCATTATTGGAGTTGACCATATTTGATTTCTTTTTCGGTTTCGGCTTCAGTCGTGGACGGGGTACCGTGTCCACATCGGCAGTAGCTGCTTCCTCGGCACCCTGTGAGGCAGTGTTATCGGCTGCTGGGTCCATGTCTGTTGTGATTTTGCTCTTCATCCTCGGCTTCGGCTTCGGTCGCGGTCGAATTTGTGGTAAGTCAGCATCAGTGCGGTGTAAGTCGGCATCGGCAGTGGCTGGCTCATCGGCTCGCTGCTCATCGGCACCCTGTGATACGCCTTTCTTTTTCTTCTTCAGCTTTCGCTTTGGTCGCTGGGGTTCACTGTCAGCATTGGCTGCAGGGTCCTCATTCTGTGGGGCACTGGAGTCGATGGGATCATCCGCTGGTGCAGCCTTCTTTGCTTTCCTCTTGCGCTTTGCGCGTGGAGGGGTGGGTTCAGCATCGGCATCGGCATCGACCCTACGTACTACCTGATTCCCTTTCCGTCCACTATTAACACTGTGAAAAGCAAAGACTTCGCTGATATTATAAGTCAGCTCTCTGGACGCGATGTGTTCAAAAAATGCTATGATTTCTTTGCACTTCATGTTGCGCGGCTCGAGTATCTTGCAGTTGTTCGGCAAGTACTCTGGCTTAATATACGTGTATAGATCGCTGGCCAGCGATTTGTACGGCACATGCCGACTTCGGCCGTTGGTTGCGATATCTAATGCAGCAATCGGCAATCGGCACCCGGCACATCGGAAATGAACACGCACGATAGTATTGTGACAGATAATTTCTGAACAACTCCTCCAGTTGTGTTTTAGAGTATGAGTCACCTTTGAATGGTGCTGGTAGTTCAGGAAAGCCATCGGCATTGACTTTCAGCTGTGGTGTTGCGGTCGGCTGTGCCGCTCCAATTCCACCAACGGTGCCGGGGCCATTTAAGGTAGCTTGGACTGTCCGCACATATGTCATGAGCAGGCGTTTCATCTCCAGTACCTGCCACTCATGCTGCTTCTCAAAGGAGGTGCTCGGGGCGCCTAAGAGATCGGCTATCTGATCATGTCTTTTGAATGTTTAGTTAGTGTGCATCGGCAGCGGCATCGGCATTGGGTGGGCGGCTCACACTTCAACTGCCAATTGACCATCAGGAGTCATGCGTGATACGAATGAGATGGTAAGCAACCCCATCTCTAGATAATGGTTCTTCGCGTCTTTATCGAAACGGCGTGTCCAGCGTTTTTCAGCAATCCTGGGATCCCGATGGTTCGTCAGTCACTCGGCATCGGCATCGGCTCGGCACCTACTGTCGCTTGTGCTCCTCGGAATGGCCCTCCTTGGACATTCTCGCCACCTCTTCATCAAGTTCTGCATTCTCCTCGGCTGTCATGCGCGCGATAATGTTATGCACAGCTACCATACGTGTCTCAAACCACCCCGTGGTCCTTGTGTTTGCCGACTCAACCCCGAGTAGCTTTGCAATCTCTGTCCACACCTCTTCCTGCCTTGTCTTCCACACCACCTCTGTTCGCTTAATTGTGAAGCTGGATTGTGTCTCAGACGAATGAGGAGAACGCCAATTATTGTGTAGCCAACGCGACAGATCCTTTTCAGTTTTTGTCAGTGGAGCTGTATATATTATATGTCGATGCTGAATATGAATACCTTTGCCCGGGTCTGAGTATCATCCGGGTCGACCATCTCTTTCTGAGCCCAATAATTGAATAGATCTGGGAAGATCTGGGTTTGCGCAATGTGTTTGCGTGCAGCGGCCGATGTGGCTTCAAGGTACTCCTTTTTATATACATCAATCACTGCCCGCTCTTCACTGCTGTAAAATGTTTTGCGGCGATCCGGGCGGTCTGGGATATCGAAAGCTGGTGTTGACATGGGAAGAAAGAGGTCTTTTTTTGACAAGAAGCAATCGGCCAAATGTAAACTATCTTTATATATCATCACATGGAAAATAAAAACACGAGGACCGATCATCTGTCCATAACAAAAGAAAAATTCCGATCATCTGGCGATAACAAAAAAACATTCTGACGGTTATCTTTTCCGAAATCTTCTTTCCTCCGGTACCATGAGCTCTCAAGCAGGCAAGCGTCCGAGGAGACGAAGAAATATTTTGGTGGAGGGTGATGTCGATGCAGCTGACGCCGTTACATTTAAGAAAGTGACGACTACCACACGATCAGGAAAACAAAAAACAACAACGGTGAAAGTAGCTCTCCTTCCAGAGGAGTCTCAACCTGCACAAACACCCCCTCCCGGACCATCGCACCATGAGGTAGATTATACGCTAAACGATGTCGACATGCCCGATGCCGAGCCGATTGCCGATCCAAAGCAGCGCAAGGTGAGGGTATGGATCGATCTCATACTACAAATGTTATTAATGTCTTTAATCAGACCCAAAAGGACTACATAATACAATTTGTGGAACGCATCGACGATTTGTTGGAAGCCCTACTGAGCCGGGAAGCATTGCCAATTGAACATTCGAGATGTTCACACTGTAATGAGAATCTTCACGCAGTCTGGAGATGCCAGGACTGTAGTCTGGCGAGCCCACTGTGTCGAAAATGCATGCGCCACACACATCAAGACAATCTGATGCATAAAATACAACGATGGACCGGCACACATTTCCGATCGGCGGAGTTATGGGAGGTCGGCACTTACATTCTTGTGCGACACTACGATGGCGAGCCTCTGTGCGATACTTTGAAGTTTTACAAACACTATCTTGAAGAGTTCGAGGTTCAAAAGGACGCTACCGAGCAGATGGCTCTGAGGCGATCGGCATCGGCATCGCAGGGGGGAGGCGATCGGCAGGACCTCAATGTCGATTTTGAGATGCGTGATGCAGACGATGGATTCGGTGTTCCAGATCAGGCCGCAGAGGCAATGGAGGATGAAACCTTTCAACAATACCTAGATGACTTGCATCAACAACAGGAAACTCGCCTCGATGATGAGCCGATTGAGGAGTCGGTATTTTTCACTGAGGCCGATGACAGTACGGTTGTTGGTGATGCCGATGCCGATGTAGCTGCCTTGCCTTCCTACCTGCCTCCACCGCCCAACGCCGATGACGATGCCGATGCCGCTCCCACTGCGGACTTGTTCGCAGGTGATCAGTCAGGTGGCACCTCCGGACACATTCCTACAGCCGATGCATTCAACAATTCCTATGTCCAGGTAGTGCATACCAATGGCATCCATCATTTAGCGATGGTATCATGCCGATGCCGCGGGCCCGATCAACTGCCGGTCGACCTTGTGGCATGCCGACTGCTGCCAGCCAGTTTTCACAGGATTCGCATATTGTTTTCAGCACAGGCACTCGACTACTTCCGACTATGCAATCTGGAACTGAAGGCATCGGCATATCAGTTCTATCAGCTACTGCGCCGATTGACAATGCCGATGGCACTGGCCGACGTCGTGGATTTATACAACGAGTTTCGAAGGATGAGCCGTTTGTGGAGATGGATGAAGAAATTGAAGTGGGCTGGCTACGGTCACAATGGAAAAGATCCAATGAACGTCGGCCCCGGGGAGTTGGCGAATTACTGTCCGGCATGTCCTCAACCCGGGATAAACCTGCCGGACAATTGGAAAGACGATTTAAACAGGTAAGATATTGTATCAATGTTATGCATCACCTCATGTGAGTTGCAGAGCCGTATATCAACGGGTCTTTGTTGCCGATGGCAATTTCAAGGCCGACCATGTTCGGCAGGCAAAGCCATCCAAGGATATTTGGCTTTCGGAAGGTGGTGGAATGGCACCGACACGTGAAGAATATTTCGCCTTCCTTAAGATCGCAATTGAGAGACTGACGGTAGGTCGGCTCACTGCCGATGCCGATTCAGTTCACTGACAGCATTTTAGAAAGCGCCTTGTGAAAACACATTCAGGGCCATCATGAATGCCCTACTCGCCTCATCGGCCTGTGATATCACTGGCCTAGTCGGCATTGCATGCGCTCGGCATGGATGCTATGCGCCGAACGCACTTGTGGATTTGTTCAAGGGTGAACAGCAGAAGAATGTGGACTTTGCATTGCTTAAAGCACTCGAAACGACTCGGGTGGATCCCGACCAGGGCGTGATGATCATCTACGACATCGCCTGCCAGTACTTTGTTCACCTGCATGAGCGAATCGGCAATCGGCTGCCGACCGGCCTCAAGGTCGACCGTGCGATCGGCCTCTTCCATGTCCATGCCCACAAAGATGAATGTTTCTTCCGCTACGCTACCTCATTTATTCCCGACGCCGCTGTGACCATCGGCGAGATTCTGGAACCTTTGTGGTCTGAATTGAATGCGATCTCTCCCACCGTACGCACGGCAACCTTGGCGCATCGTGTGGAAGTGATAGATGATTCTGCTTGTGATTCTAACCATAAAAAGATGCTTCGCATAACCAAAGTTTTATGCCGACGGCACATAGAGGCATCCGAAAACCTTGCCAATCTTCAACAGTATTTCACTGAACTCTCTGAAGCTGCTGGTCCCCAAGCAGTGGAATGCTGGAAAACTGACATCGAGGATGCCGAGGCAAGAAGACTGACCGATCCCAAGGCTATGGATATATACGCGGCGCAAGTGGCTGATGGGACGGATGACCAATCGGCATCGGCAGCTAATCGGCCCCGATCAGCAATTGAAATCTGGCTGGAGTTTGCACTCATGATTGAGGAAAAACAGTAAGTTTCGTTCGCTTTGCATTGCTTTGTGCTTACTACTTCAGAATGGATATTCGGCAACGTGTACGCCAACTCAGACGTGAACCTCGGGATCCCGATCGGCAGCAAATGGAAAAGCTCCGAAAGGCTTTGGCACCCCTACTGACAGAGCTGGCCTGCCTTCAGGCTGCAGCAGGTGCATTCCAGTCCACAAGGTCAGATACGCCAGAGCAAGATGAGACAATGGAGGATTGGGACAACGTAGCTGAGGGTATCAATGATGGCGATGCTACGCCCGACCCCGACTCAGCATCGGCAGCGGAGGAACAGGCGGCATCGGCTGATGACAATATTCCTGTCGAACGCCAGACACTTTGCCTTCCTTCAAATGGAAATGTCGGGCCCATGTACGATGAAATTGAGTTGGCGCTCAGAAAAACTCAGGCAAAGGCCCACCTCCATCAGTTACGGGAACTCATTGCCGAGAAATCCTTTCAATACTCCGATGTCATTCGGCAGCACCTCGAAAAGGTGTCTGTACCCGGGGTCGAGCCGCCGTCAAGGACCTCAACATGCGGATATCATTTCATTGCCAGGTCTACAGCCGATGCCGAGCCCATCTGGTTCTCCTACATGCCGATGAAGCAACCTTGCAAAAATTCCGATTATTAAAGAAGGAAGACATTAAAGCCAGCACCGCCGTTCTACGGCCAAACACCCCCGGGTCAACAACACTGCAGCTCTCCTGGATTTGGCATTCCGTGAGACGGCATATCTTACCCAATGCCGATGCCGACCTGGCCGATGCCGACCCAGCAATGATTCTAGAGTGTAAGTTATCCTCAACATTATCAACAATTCCTGCCTGAAACATTTTCAGTCAAACGTGTGCACTGGCTGCGTGCCCGAGCGCAAACTCAAAGATGGCGTGAAGAGTGTATATTGGTCAGGTATGAGATGCAATGGACCGTGCGTTATTTCATGCACAAGAGCAGGACTTGGCAATCGGCATTCACCAGTGATCGGCCTCTCACTGCCGGTGCTGCTGCATATGCCGATCGGAAAGTTGTCATGTGGCGTCAATTGGCACTTATATCTGACAAATCATTTAAAAATACAAATGTACATTATGAATCACCATTATAATTATATATCAATTTGTTAACCCTACTATCACAAATTTTGCACAACCCTTTATCTTATCCATCTATCACTCTTACTATCACTGTGAAAATGTCCTCCCCGTCTATCCGCACATTCAACCCCTTCAATCTACAGCATGGATCAAATAAAAACTGGCACATCAAGGTGCAGGAAGTCATATATTATGGCGAGTCAAGATTTCGGCAAGCCCTCGCCGTCATAACCGTGTCCGACGGTCGGCACCAAGAGTGGATGCAGCGTTGCCTGCAACGTGAACTAGTGCGTAGTTTCGCGTTGAATTGACCTAAATGTCCAGTTCTGAACCTCTTCAAGATGTTTATTATGTCATACATTGGAATAGCGACCGGAGTCGGGCAGATCGTCGAAGTGCCGATCGTCCTGCGCTCACTTGCCGACAGCTTGGCGATGGTCTCTGATGCCGATCTGCCAGTCGAGTTTGATTCGGCATTCATTGCTACACTGGATGTCGGCACAACCGACGAACAGTTTGGGAGAGTCGTGAATGAGTATTACCTCAGCTGGTGGACGGCGACTCGCCAACCTGCCGAACGTCAGACTCTTACGGCCAATACACTCGAAGCTTGCCTCACGCACTACCGGCTGCAACTACAAACGAACGCGAAAGGTGTTTCGATCGCTGAAAAGAAAATCGTCCCCCTTCCTCCCTTCCAACCATCTTCGCCCGATGCCGTTCCCGCTGCCGATGCCGATTACCAGGCCATTGCTGCTGATCTCCTGGGTGAACTCAGGAGTCTCAAAAACTTCGCATCCAGCATGGCGGAATTATCGCGCACCGAAGTCGCTATCAGCACGCGTCGGGCAGCGGGCTTTTACTTACTGCATGAGACAGTTGTTCTGAAGGAGACGGAGGCATTTGGATCAGGATCGGAATCGGCCGATATTGCTGATGCCGAAACGAGTGAGTTGAGTCGGCAGGTCGCCGAGGCTGCAGGGGCAGACCTCAGACGTCTTCAGGCCATGCCACCCACGTCATTCAAGTGGACCTGGGGGGAGCGCCTCACGAAAGCAGACGTTCTCGCCCTTCGGCATTTCTCCAAGGAACGTGTTCGATCTGGGTATGATACCGACCTCAGGGACGGGATATTGCATGGGGAATGGTCAGTGGCCAACCCCACTACGCCAAACGGCACTGCCCGATACAGCTTGGTGTCTGCCGATGCCCACGCCCCGCCTCCAGCCACCACTCTGCAATTTCCCGTGCACTTCACATCACGTCACACGAAGACAACCACATCCCAACTCTCCATCTCTGCTATCGCCTCACGCTGGATTGCCGATAAGGCTGCCGCTGCTGGTGCCGATCAACCCTCACCATTGCCTGCTGCTGTTGACGCTGCTACTGTTGCCGCTGCATGGTTGTTTTCACATGGACCTGCCGGCATCTCGCATGCAGCACCCTCCCAATCTTCCATCTCGGCTCAGGCTGTCGCCTCACGCTGGCTTGCCGATGCCGATGCCGCTCCAACCTCAACGTCCCCTGCTGCTGTTGGCGCTGCATGGTTGTTGCAACACGGCGACGACGATGCAGGGGAGTCACCAGACGTGGATGTGATTGATGCTGATGCTCTCGCCTCCCGGTGGCTTGCAGATACGACTGCCGATTCCGACGCCTCAACAGAGGAGGTGATTGATGCTGATGCTCTCGCCTCACGGTGGCTGGCAGATACGACTGCCGATTCCGACACCTCATCAACAGATGACAATCTTGTTGATGCTGAGACTGTAGCCTCACGGTGGCTTGCGCGTGAGGATACCGGTCATCCTTCAGCGCCAAACCCATCCTCCCAACCTATCACAGAACTTACAGTCGATAACTGGTATGCCACACATTCGGACGACGGAGGTAATCACGGGATGCCCAATACTGACAATGCCTGGCTTGACAGAGCCGCCGTACCCGACTCCCCATGTGCCGATCCCGATCGGAGCGACGACAATGCCGATTCACAGGAGGATGATAGCGATGAGGAAGAGGATGACAGTGATGAGGACGAGGATGATACTGAGGATGAGACTGAGGATGAGGATGAGGATGAGGATGATGAGGATGACGAGGCTAACGAGGCTGACGATGATGATAGTGCCGAATCCGACCACACTGCCAATCCCGACTGCGCTGCCAATCCCCCGAGCACACCCAATCCCGACAGCTCTGATGCATCGGGTGGCACACACCCCGCTTTCAGCCCAGTCACTCCATCGCGATTCACTCTCCGGCCTCAATATGCCCCAGTTGACTTCGCCTTCCTCCCAGTTGAGTGGTTTGGCGACGACGGCATCCCCCAGGAGTAGTCTTGATCAGAACATTTTATGTACCTTCATGTATTTTACTTTTTTAATTGGTCATATCTTGGAAGATGTTGCAGTCCGATTTTCAGTGCTGAGGCCCTCGATTCAAGCACTGAGCAAAGCCGACTCGGGGGATGCAGCCCCGATCTCAAGTGCCGACCCTGATCTCAAGTGCCGACTGTTCCCGATTCATGCAAATTGGCAACGCCGACTGTGACCCTTCGATCTCCCGACTCCCTGCGAGATATTCTTGAGCCATTATATACGGCAGCCCAGATTTTGGGTGCCGAGTGCCCCGATCT
This sequence comes from Flammula alnicola, assembly GCA_015499995.1. Taxonomy (NCBI): domain Eukaryota; kingdom Fungi; phylum Basidiomycota; class Agaricomycetes; order Agaricales; family Strophariaceae; genus Flammula; species Flammula alnicola. The sequence continues at coordinate 37,926 of JADNRV010000214.1, read as the reverse complement.
ATGGCAATCAGCAATGGGGATGGGGGGCCCATTAGGCATGCTGAATGCGTGGGGGCTCCAGCGAATTCGGTGTATCATATTATGTAGTACGTATGCTACCTAATTATACATGGTACATTATTCACTGGTTCAGCGAATTCGCTGAACCCATATCACACGGCACATTGTACACGTTCGGTGTACCATATTATATGGTACACTGTAACAAAGGTATGTGGGGCTTAGACATTGGAGTTATTATGAAACTGGTATGTGGCGCACACCTTGACTAAGAGGAGGAAGATTTGAAAAAAGCGACGGTGATTTTTTTAGGACAATTCTACAACGACCTTCCAGTTAGCGAAGTTCTGGATCTGCAGGCCGGTAATGGAAAGGGAAAGGCATGCGCTTTCGATGGGCCGGCGAGAAACGGTATTCATGGTAAGCGCCTTACCCTTTACTTTGGAGCAAGGACTTCCAGATGCTTACTGACATGTTGTTGCCGATGAAATACATAGTGCTTCAAGGCAAAATAGCGGGTCGAGGCATTCTCCTCGACTATTTTTCGTACTCTCAAGAAAATGGCGTCCATTATGCTCCAAATGACTGCCACCTTGTTACGGAAAAGGATTTGGAGAATTGCGCCAAAGCTCAAGGTGTGACCTTTGAGCAGGGTGATATCCTCTTCGTCCGCATGGGATTCGTGAATTGGTACGAAACCGCTACGAAGGAAGAGAAAGAGGAATTTGCAAAACCACCCCAAGCGGTGGGGATTCGACAGGGTATGGAGGAAGTGGAGTGGTTATGGTGAGTTGATTGAACATTGTTCGCCGCCTTTGTTGAACCCAAAATTCCCAAGGGATCACCACTTTGCTGCGGTTGCTTCGGATTCTCCAGCCTTTGAGGCCCGGCCTAATAAGCTCAACAAGTGGAACCTTCACGACTATCTGCTCGCATTATGGGGAGTAAGTAGATCCAAGGTTTCGGTCACATATACGGTGATGAATTGTTTACCTTGTAGACGCCCATGGGCGAACTATTCGATCTCGAGGAATTGAGCAGGGTATGTAAGGAGTTGGGTCGCTATTCGTTCTTCGTGACGTCTAGCCCGTTGAACATCGTGAATGGCATCGCAAGTCCACCTAAGTGAGTCTACATTCAAGGAAACAAAATGCAAATACTCATACTTGACATCATAGTGCTTTAGCTATATTCTGAATTGTGGGGGAATTTTGATATAATTCGATACTGAGAAGGAGAGAGGCTGTGCATACATGAATCCAACAATTATTTCCATATAGCTGATAAAAAACCTAATCTTTATATTCCGGACATTCCTGCAGAAAATTTCGTCGTGTTCTAGTTGACTTCTCCTGGCGGCAAAATGCGAGAGAATGGCATCTCTTTCGTCGGCTGCAGCCAATTCTTTTCGTCATATTTTGCGTATGGGGGTGATTCAATCATGTGGAAAGTATACGCGAATCGAGTGTGGGGGCTTGTATTGCGCTCTGATTTGTGCAGAACCGATCCATGAATTAGAACGAGATCGCCTGCTCAAGGAAATGAAACTGGTTAATCATGATCTCAATAACTTATTGGATGAGAATGGCAGACCTGGGTTGCAGGTTTCAAGGATGTATCCTCCCTTCGGCTGTTTCGCTACTTCCTTCTCTGCTGCACCTGGAACCAGTGGCTCGAATCCCGTTCCTTTGTTCTCTCCAAGTCGCACAAAACGTTTGGTAATAGGAGATGTGAGATGAGAGCCAGGGAGAAACGACAGAGCTCCGTTCGTGGCCGTACAACGCTCTAGCGCAATCCAAAACCCTAGAGCCGATGGAGGATCGGTATACTAATCAAGAGGTGATTAAAAGTAAAGGCGTCAAGGATATCAGGTGCTTACTAGGAAAGTGCTTCATTCAACAGGCCGAATTCAATATAGGCATGATGACACAGGCAAAAGGGACGTACGAGTCGTTATGCTCAGGAACTATCGGCAATACGAGTCAACGCTGCATAGTCTTTGAACTTTTGTTCTAAGACATACCTTCTCCTCCGATGTGTGTTTGCTTCGTGATGACCATGGATTGAAGTGCTGGAACAGCCCTGTTACCAAGGCTTCAAACCTAATCAAGTGAAGGAGAGACTGCCATACCTACCGGGTCCTTGTGGAACTTCAGGTCTCTAACGAGGTCTCTCAGTCGTTCGTTTTCTAAAGTCACCTTTCGAAAGGTAGGATCCAATTCGTGCAATGCTGTCAATTATCATGTCAACTCCACGATAAGCCTGGGACAATAAGCAGGGTAGTACGTGCCGTGTCCAATCTTGTTAACGGATTTCTGCTTCTCCCTCGTGAGCTTTCCTTGGGAATTCACTGCATCCTCTTCTAAGAAATATCGACTGGTCGCGATGGATGGGCGTCAACATCGATCTGGGGTGAGTAAGTCATCAATGCATACATCTTATCTCCAGAGGTCAAGAAGTATTCGTCTCCAATATGATTATCATCGCTCGTCGTAAACTTGGTCTGTAGTTAAAATTTGCGATACATTCATTGCTATAGAATGCGCAGTTCGAGAGAAAGAGAACACTCACGAGAGGGTGATCCTCGACATTGAACTCGTCCAGCAGTTCCTTGGAGCGTGTCAAGAGAGCTGCCGTCTCTTGGGATGGCAGAAAGTTCGGGATGACCAGATATCTTTCAAAGGGTCATGGTGAGTTGAGAGGGAAAGCGTTATAATGATTGTCTTCCTACCCGTCCGCATGGAACTAAAGGAAAGTTCGAAACAATGTCTTGAGGATGGGGATGTGAATGTAATTCCTGAATTGCTCACCTTGGTGATCTGATCCTCGGTCAAGAAACCCATTGTTCTTCGTAGTGACTGGCTTCGACGGCAAGGAAAGGTAAATGAAAGGTAGCTGTGCATGTGAACTGCCAATTGGCCAAGTAGGTAAGTACTCCATGCTCCCTATCAGATAAGATAACGATACCAAGCTCAGATCTCAAATTCCAATCCGAATTTCAGTTCTGCCAACATAGGGGTGAAAGACTTATGGGCTACAACGAAGTTGTACTCTAATCGTACATCCAGAAACGTAGCAAAGTCGGACAAACGGAACATTACATTATGGCCAGGAAGATAAACTAATGCCAAACCACGCTGGTAACTTGTGCCACATGTCTTCTCGAGTAGTGTCTACCGAGGTTGTAAAATCCATTCGACAAGGTTCACATGCCCTATGAAGGAGGCTCAGCCTTCCATTCGGCGAATCACTCCTAGTTTGCATCAGGTCCGCGTCCATGATGGCGAAGAGTGGATCTGAGCTGCGGTGGAATACAACCCCATTGACATCGCGTAAAATCTCGAAAGTGGTGGCCTCAAATGTTGCCTGGCAAATGCGCTTGCGGAATGGATCTGGGTCGTTTCGGTGTACACAGTTGACGGAAGCATCTCGACCTTCGAGCTCATTGACGACGAATGTTGATAAGAATCGAGATGCGTGCTCCCTTCCTCTCAGGGTGTTCATTAGGTCCTCATCGGAAAGCATGTGCACGTCAGACCGGTCAGAGAGTCCAGGTGATAGGTAACCGGTGGCTATTTCGCTTGCAGCGCAGCGCGAGAGGTCGTAGAATGCTGATGGAAGAAGTTCCGTCGTGCCTGTCTCCCTTGCTAAATTAATAACGAGTCTGTGATATAAAAGCTTTGTCAACAAATTATGATAGTGGTAGATAGGATGAGCTTACATCGGATGCGGATAGATAGAACGTGGTTTATAAACTCCAGTAGCATCGGTAGCATCAGCCTCCCTAAATTCCCAAGCCGAGAGTGTTTTGGGCCAGATTGGCGCCATGCCACGAAGGACATCTGTTCGGATATGTTCCACGCAGTACTTGGTTGATAGCCTGAGCAATGCTGAAACCTGGTCAAAATCGTGATTGTCGTGCTTTATTCCAGATCTAATAGGGTCCAATTCTAGTTAGTGCTCCTCGTATGAGATGGATGAAAAATAGAATACGTACACTCCATCATATAAAGCAAGGAGGAACCTACAAAGGTCCTTGGGATTGTCGTCGAGTTCCAGAACAATGCTCCCCTCGATCAAGCCAGCTTGTCTATCTTCAGCCTCCAACGCCTTGATAGATTCGGACAATGGGGCAGAGTGACGGCAAACAAGGCCGCTATGAACATTGAAGTAGAAGTCACCAGCGACCAGAGCAATGTTACCGTCGCTAAACCAAAGGTCTGGATGGCGAGAGGGCAAAGGGGTTACAACTTCGCACTTGATGGGGCTTTCAGCATGTCGGTTGGTACTGAAGTCATCCATCTATGCCGAAAAGTGGAAGAAATTTTTGACAAGTAGGAGGCAGGAGGTGTTATGGGGTTCCTAGATGCTTTAGAAGTCGTAGGTATTGGCAGCGCAGTGGCTGACGTGAAATTCCAGTCATGTTTTTAATTTTACAGCGAGATTTGTTAAACGCCTGGTTCAACATAGGAAAGGGTTAGAGCTCAAACTTTGAGATACTAAGACTACGCACTCAGTACCTCTTGCCGCCAGGCTGGAGACCACGAAATCCTGGTGCCCTGAGCAAGCTCACCGCCTCCCACTTGGTCCAGTGCTGAAATGCAGCTTAGCGGCCCCGCAATATTAGTTTTCGCGACAGGTGTGAAATTTTCTGGACCTGTCTGTGGATTTCTTGATAGAACATTCTTGAATTAATGTTTGCTTGTTTTATGGGATACGGGAGAAGTTGGCGGTCGGAGGTCGAGGTTGTTGCGGCTCTTGACGGTGATCTTGGCCGCATCGTGAGAAATAACGCGTCGCTTTTTTTGCTCTCAACCATCCCCACCAGCTCACAACCCCAGCTTGCAAAAACTCATAACCCCTCTACTTTTACCAAAAAAAAATGCCCGAAGCAGTAGTCCAACGCATCGTTCCGGGAGCCCCTCCTCCGGCTCCTCTATCTAAAACCCAGAAAAAGAAGAGAAAGGCCAAGGGCAAGTCGGAGCACGACGATACTCCTGCTGTCCCCGAGGCTACTTCTGCCCCTCCAAGTGAAAAAGCTCCTGAACAACCTGAGGCTGAAGAGGGAACCCCAGCGCCGGACACGGTCGTTCAAACGGAGTCTCAGGGAACTATCCTTCCTGAGGAAGATGTTTTGTTGAAGCCCAGCCCAATCGTTGATCTCGTTCACAAACGCCTGAAGGCAACAACAAAGAAAATTGTGCGTTTTTACTAAAACACTTTTATCACCAAGTACTAAGCTTCGATGTTTCTTAGTCACGGATAACGATTTACGCTGCCACGGATCCTGAGAAACTGAACATCGACCAACAACGAACACTCAAGACCCTGCCAACACTGGAGGCCGTCCAGAAGGAATTGGGCGAAGTGAAAAAGGCCATTGAGGTAAGTTTCGATCATTTATATCCTGCTCCACCGTGTTGATTAGTCTCCAGGTCCACGAATCGGAACTGGTTCAAGAATTGGCCATTAAGCGCCTTGAGGCTGAAAAGGCTGAAAAGGCGCGAATTCATGGTGCGGTTTCTGCTGCTCAGGTATGTACTTGTGTCATGAGACTAGAAATGCTTGACAGACCGGACATCTCGCCCATTTTTTTCAGGCTGCTCTTGTGACCAAAACAAATGGCATTCTCGACCTCCTCCGTCTTCGTTCATTATTGGCTTCTGGTGCTGTGGATATCTCTAACATCGCTGATGCTGCTGAGAATGCTGCCTTCGACTCCGTTGCCGATGCTCTTTTGGGCGAAGTCGACGAACGAAAACAAGCTGTCCTCAATGACCTATTGTTTGGAACTGACGTGGACGGCGTATCATGTACGTTCAAAGTTCCCAAATGCAAAGCATTGGCATACTAAATCTTCATTTTCGCAAAAGCTTCGCGGTTGCTGGAAATTACTCAACTGGCATTCAACCCCCCTCGCGCTCCAACTCCACAGGAAGAGCAAGTCGAGGAGGAGGAAGAGCAGCAACAAACACTCGCTGACTCTACCGAAGATATCGAGCCAGAGGTTTCTGTTGCTGATATTCCTACTGCGACAATATCTAGTGGCTTCCGCTTCATCCAAGCGAGCGAAATCGAGATATCTTCCTTCGAGGAGGGCGTTGAATGGGTCGAAAAATCGGATGCTGCTGGCCACGAAGAAGAGCATGCTGTGAACGGCCACGTCGCAGAAGAAGCCGCACCTTCAGCTCCTGCAGATGTACGAGGCTTTCCATCAACAATTTAATCCTAGCTCATTTTTTGTCATCTTAACAGACAACAAACGCCCCCATCGATTGGGCTGCTGATGACGAAGGCGGTCTACCTTCTATCGCCGGTCTTCACGCAGAATTTGGAACATCCGGGTCTGCCACGCCTGCGGAAGCAGTAGAGCAATCCCAGGAAGAGGCTGCCACTCCTGCCGTCAACGGACACGTTGATGGCGAGGAGAACCACACTGAAGACGATGGTTTCACCCAAGCCAGAGGACGTGGCCGTGGTGGCCGTGGCTCCTTCAGGGGAGAACGCGGCGGTCAACGTGGTGGATTCCGTGGTGGCGAACGTGGTGGATTCCGAGGCGGCAGAGGAGGCGAGCGCGGCGGATTCCGTGGAGGCGAACGTGGTGGCGAACGCGGTGGATTCAGAGGTGACCGTAGAGAATTCCGTGGCTTCAGGGGCGGCGAACGTGGTGGTAAGTACTTATTTTTAAGAGGAAACACGTCATGGTATTGATGCTTTTCATTCAGGTTATGCTGGTCGTGGCAGCGGTGAATGGCGAGGTGATGGAGAGCGTGGAAGGGGCGGCAGGGGCCGCGGACGGGGTGATCGAGGAGGCGAGTCCTTTCTAACTCTATATTCATTTCTGCTCACTCTGGTCTTAATAGGTGCCCATGCTACTCCACCCCCGGCATAACTGACATCTTGCTCTGATCTATGAGATGAAATCACAACGTTCATGCCCTTATGCTATATGAACGACACTCCATCAATCTCTTAGTTACTCTAGCTATTTGTTCTTCATCCTTGCTGTAAGTACTAATGATCTATTATGTACTGTGTATCCTTTAGGTATTACACTGAAATACCTATTGTTGTTTTCTTTTGTTCGCTTTTTTGTCGGACATGTCTAACGATATCTTGTCGTCCTTGTTTTGGCGGAAACTACAAGGTTGAAGGTTCCTCAGATGTACACTTGAACCAACTGAATTGACAGCTACAGAACTTTTCAGGTGCAGGCCAGCAACGTTGGATGCATCAAGGGTTGTACTATTTACTTATGTAAGGCGAATTTTAAAAACCTTTTTTTTGGCCGTTACGCGTACTACGTACGTACGAAAGCCTCTAACTAGCTCTAACTAATTCCGAGTCCGAAAAGTTTGACACTTTTCGTATCCCGGGCGACAACGACAGCGCCTAAGGTAGTACCTTATTCCAAATCTACCATTTCGACGTACGTCGTACAGGCGAAACAAAAGACCAACGACGGAAGCGAGAAATGCTTGCAAACAAATCAGAGTGAGCGCTATTGTGAAATTATCTGTACTACGTCTTATTATAAAGATTCGTCGTGCAGGGAACCATCTCATTATTATTATGGAACCACTTGGGCGTTGCGCAGACGGACCATTTGAATTGGCAACTAAGTTCCTCAGATGGGCCCAAGCTTATTCTGTTCGCCTTTATAAATGTCTACCACAAGCCCCTCATTTTCCGACGTCGATCCCTCCCTGGCTTACAGTCCTTGGGCAATTCTCTAGGAAAGGGTGAAGGCCAATGTCCCAACACGCTTCCACCAACAGGACCAGGAAGGGCCGACGCTCCACACTTCCGCCTTCTCTGCCGAACCAACTTCTCGTAAATACACTACTTGAATCCAAACCCCACATCTACGTCAAAGACCAAGACCATACCGCATCCAAAGGCACCAGGCCACCAAAGTTCTACGATTTGCACTTGCACGAATCCCTGCGTCTGAAAAACATCGTCTTATCCGAGGATCTCCTTCCGGCGCTGTCGACTTTGTGCGATCAGTACATGACGCTCAACCAAAAGCGCGTTCTACGAAGACATTCAGACAGCAACAAACTCCAGGTTCTCCTACAGGATGCCCTCGATGCCAATATTTGTCCTCCCATTAAAAACGAACAATGTATCACTGACGATTTTCTTCGCCGCACTGGGAATCCGTGCAACCTCGTTGTATCCACTCTACTTTTCGGATTGGCTGCCTGGGACAGTGTTCTAGAATGGGAATCAACTTCGATGCGAAATACTCATGGACTAGCGGATGGCTACCTGGTTATACCCAAAGTGATTATCCCCACCTTGACTGAGGAGCAACAAGCCGATCTCGAGGCCATTAAAAGTCACTTGTTGGATAATTTGGCTGTCTACGAGTTCAAAAGTCTACAAGCGGCAGACTTGAAAGTAATGGAAGGGATCGTGCGCCTTACTGAACGAGAGTTCACCTGGATGACATGCGGATCTATACATGGCTCTGCCGGCCTCCGGCTGACTTGCGGAAATAGCTCAGACTCGCCTTTTTCTGATAAACATTCGACGAACAATATTTGGTCTGTTACGGGAAGGAAGACTGGACCCGATGCGCGCCAGCTATGGTGGTCGACGAATGACGGTTCATCGCACCCCGGCGTGATCCAGATTGGAGAGAAACGCAAAAATTCAGACTCTGAATATTTGGCCCCGTCGGATTCTGGGACCATGTCTTCGTCAACCACTCCCTCCTCACTTCCTCAGCACTCTTCAGCGACGACGGAGACTATTGCGAAGTCTGTTAAGCCATCGAGCGAAGATGACCAATATTCCTTGGACGAAGATTCTGAACCAACTGACACGGACGACGAAGATTTCGGAGTACCGCATCACGTTCGAAACTTCGCTGCGACTTCGTCGGATTCACTGAAGCCTGGCTTCATCACCCAGCAAGTAAGTGAACGTTTCCAATCTGTTTGACTCAAGCGGACTGAGAACTACTTAGGTTTGGGCCTCGCTTGTGCACGAAGACGCCACCTTCATCGTTATTAACGCAGGAAATTATGAAATCATTGGAAGACGACATAGAGAGTCTCGAACGCTCTATTTATCTCCGGTGATTCACGTTTCAACGCAGAGCAACCCTAGTCATTACAAGATTCACATTGGACTTGGTATCGCGGCTTACCATGATACTCGGGATAGAGTAAGGCAACTGAAGCAGATGTTGTTGAAGCCCCAAGACGAGTGGCTACCAACCTATAGGACCTGTTATGATTATGATTCTCTCAAATATCCCAACTCGACTAAAGAAGAGGACTCGAATTACGAAAGTGAAGCCGTAAACACGGAAAGGGCAGAATCTGCTAGGGTCCTGAGAAAGAAACAGTCGATCCGCTTGGATATCTTGAATGAAGTCAGTTGATGGTGTTTCTGTTGAAAATTACTTGCTAACGACGTGATTGATGTTGTTCAGGAACTTATCAAACAACTACGCACCGCTAGCCACCTTGCAATGGTTCTTCCTCGCTACATTTTGTCTGGTGACGTTTTGCATTCATTTCGTCGCAAAGTTCTTCCTTCGAGTCATTCAATCGAGTTAGTGATTGAAGGAAAGTCTGAAGCCCAAATCGACGGGAAATTCGATACAGACATCCAGTTCCAGATAGGCAATCTGGAACCCTTGTCTGGCGCCGCCTACAGTGCATCTCTAACCAGAATCGACGGGCCAATAAAAACCGTTTACTCTCACGACCTCGTTCTTAAATTTGCTAGAAATAAAAGCAGAAAAGAGCGCCTGGAGAAGGAGTATTCGATGTACGATCAACTCTCAAAAGAGAAACGTCCATGTCTTGTTCCCACGTATGGCTTATTCATGCACGAGGATCCGGAAATTGGCTTTGAGGTGCTCCTAATGGGCCATGGAGGCGTTCCGCTTTCAAAATTAGTGTCTGACAAGAAGTTCGAGATATTAAAAAGACATTATTGGTGTGTTGCCTCCTTTTTCTCGAACACCTTTCTAACACTTACATTCAATGCTTTCAATACCCATAGGGATACTATAAAACACAGCCTATCAAGTTCGATCCATGGTAGCAATTTCCTGCACAATGGTTTAGACTTGGAACATATCCTTTTCAATAAGAAAAAGGATAGGATCGTTTTCATTAGTCTTGCAGACCTGGAGAAACTACACGGCGAAGAACATGATGAACATGGAGTTGTGAGACAGCAGGACAGGGATATGAATGCGTTAAGATTTGTGCTTCATGACGCTCTGACTTGACCTTAGTACGTATGTTACGATTTTGAGCAAATTCAATACGGAAGATAGCACCCAACCCAAACCAAACCTGCAATGTTACTTATTCCTAGACTCGAACCCAGCTCCTTGGAGCGTAATTTATATCCCAGGAGGGTGCTAAGTAGAATGTGTGAGGGTATAACGGAGAAATAAAATATGGTTGTGTTGGCTATTGGTTCAATCAGAAGTGGGCGTAGTCGGCCCGGTGGCAGATGTGCAAATCACGTGATAAACCCTGGTTTTCTTACTTTGTTTAAAAATTTTCGGACAGTGTACTGCTGTTCAATGTTGCATCACCGGTCGAGGCTTACTTGCCTTCTCGACGTGGCTACTTTCTTTCCATTCCGCAATCATGTCGGAAGACCGCGACCCTTTCGAAGATGCGTTGGAACAGACCTTGGACTTCAATATGAGCCGGTTACTCGACCTTAGGCCGGATTATCTGGAATTCCTGGACCCCACATGTCCCATCTCTTTCTACGACCGGCACTTGGACTCTAATTTGATCTTGAAACACGTTGAATATATGCCTTGCATTGTCCAACTGTTATCCGAGGTTTGTGAAGAAGAAATTACATCGCTTGTGGCCGGTGGTCGTCCTTTCAACCCTCAAGAAGGATATCTTCCCCCTAATAACCACGCCATTCACCTTTTTCGCGATTCATGGGACGTGGCTAACCGTTACAAAGAGAATGCTGGAAAATTCTTGCACAGCATCGTCTCCAAACTCTACTTCCATCCCGACTATCAAAAACGGGGTTCCGTCTTTGACTTTAATGTCGTTCGCGATCGAACCCAGCTGTTTATGACAGACGCACAACTCCGCGTGCGTCGTACACACTACAAGCCCTATGACCTTGCTGTGGGCGAAGTTCTGGAGCACATCGCTGATGCGGATGCAGACAGACTGCGCGACTTGGCAGCGCGATCTCCCGAACTTGCGACTTGGGAATTTTATGTTCCGACGTCGTCAGGAGAGAAGGTGCTGAAGACACTACGGAACACTGGAAATTTCAAATGGGAAACATCTCGGACTGTAGGTCACCCAAAGATCATTCCTCTGTCCCGTCCCATGGATGCGAACAATGGACTTCTGGAAAAGTTGTTGAAAAAACGTCCCAAAACGCGCAGAACACAAGATAAATATAACACGCGAAGTAATTCAGCTGGAGTTATACCTTCCAGACCTTCACAGTATACCAAAAACAAAAGGCCATATCGCGTCGACTTCGCTCATTATCTACAGCACGTGAGTGATGATCATCTTTCAGTTTCGCTCGTCTAACTGTTATTAACCAAAGGCTTGGACTCGGGCTGCGGTGAACGACGCCACCTTCATTGTCTTCAATTGCGGGAAATTTGAAAGAATTGGTGTCCGCCATCGCACATCACAGACCCTCTTCCTCTCCGATATTATAAACCCCACAAGCTGCCAAAATCCAGCTTACGGTAAACTTCATATTGGTCTTCACGCTGCCATCATCATGGATGCTTTGGAAAGGCAGAAACGGTTTCAATCTACGGAGAGAATAGCCCACGACCCGATTGTCGGTAATAAACGATCATCGGAAGACCTCGAAAACTCAGAAGAAACAAGGTCCAAACGACCAAAACTCGACGATAGCATCTCTGTTCCAGAACCATTTACAGACACCAAGGCTAGTCAAAACAGTGTCGAGGATCTTAATACGGTAAGCCCGGTTGTCGTTGGCGATTTTGAAATCACTGATATTTTTTTAAAAAAAGATTCGAGCTGCTTTGAGCACCCGAAATTTAGCATTAATGAATCTCCGTTATGGGGCTTATCGATCTCCGGTTCCTTCATCATTCATCCGATTGGGGCCTTCATGCGCTGCAGGATTTAATGATATGCCCTTCGAAGCACCCAATCGAAAAATGACTTATTCTTCCGCTCAATACTTTTCACTCACGCTTTCGGAACCGATGGGATGGGGTGCGATAGGTGTCATCCACCGGGGTTCAGCAGATATTCGACTCGAACCTGGCAGAAAACTGTCTCACTCCTTAACCGTTAAGTTCGTTTTTTCGATGGATGAAGAAGCGCGAAATAAGTTGCGCCACGAATATTCGATATACCAGCATCTGGCCTCAGCTGGCGGCGTGGAAGGAATACTTTGCGTCTATGGCCTTTTTGAAGATATAGAGTCGGGTGCTCTTGCTCTTATCATGGATGAAGGCGGCACAACGCTTACACGTCGTGAAGTTGCGCGTACAGGGAGCTCAGAGGTGGTCCACACTTCTGAAACAGAACGGTAGGATTTTTTTTTTTTGGTACATTCCGTCCTGACATTCTTTGATATTGTCTAGCAAAGCTTTAGCACGGGCCCTGAAAAGCATTCATCGCGCTGGCGTCCGCCATAAAGATATACGCTCAGACAACATTCTAGTGAATGCCGACAATGAAGTTTTCATCATTGATTTCGACCAGGCAGAGTTGGGAGCGTCTCCAGATGCCCTAAGCCGCGAACTTCTTTGCATGAAACACATCGTCGATGCAAAGGGCGACACCGACAGTTACTATTCAACTTAATGTAAATTTTATATAATATTTATCCTGTTCTACCTGACGATTCTAGCCATCGACGTTTGAGGTTCGAGCGGCTGTAAGAGTTGAAACACTTGATTTATGGGGAATGCATAAAAGTACACACTTGGAAAGCAAGTGATTCATCATAGAGTGGGATTCCAACCACAACGCGATGGCGAAACGTTGTTCTCAGCTGAGTGGAGGAAAGTGACGTTTCCAGACGCGAGCCTTCAGATCCGATTTATAGACGACAGACATTATCTCCTTGAATTTATACAAAGTATCTGCCGCAGTTGGACGTAGATTGGGGCCTGCGATCTCCAATCCTTCATACTCCTGCAAAATGCGAAATAATTTGTAAATATAAAGACAGTTCACAGGTGCATCATCAGTTAGTTGTAAGATAACGGTCCCAAGCTGGTGAATATATACTTTGAAAGGGTTATAAGGAACAGTTGCAGACAGTTCGGGAGGACGCGTCTGGCCAGACATCCCAAGAACTATCATATCTGCGAGCGAGGCATTCCCAGAGAACCGTGTGGAGATGCCGAAGTGGATGTATTATTTCAGTGGCTTCACGGACGTCCGGTTACGCCAGCGAAACGATCTCTTACTGACCCCATCATGCGTGTTCCATTCAATAGAATGAGAGCCCTTCGGAACTGCTCTTGAAACATCCATAACAAGATTGCGCGTGCAAGCATCTCTGAAAAAAGTCAGACATGCTATATTGCAGGCCCCGGGAAGCTCCCTATATTTGGTGTCCGCGATTTTGCGGATTTGAGGCCCAAAAATCGTCAAATCTCTGTCCATTTTTTGCGGATTTGAGGGCTTGAAATTGCTTAGTCTGTCCACTTTTTGCGGATTTGAGGGCCGATGGTCAGCCGGTACCCACTTTTAGCAATTGCGATTTCAAAATCAATTATTGCCATCGAAAAAATTCGTCATTGTCCTTTGTGAATACATTTCTCACGATTCATGTTGCCAGAAAATGTAGAAAACGAGACGAACGTGAAAGAAGCTGAACACCGAAATATTTCCTTTTTTGGATTTCACGTGATGACCTCTGTCCGAATTTGCGGATTTGAGGCGCCTGAAATTGCGGATTTGAGGCCGGATTTTGGGATTTTCGCGGACACCAAATATAGGGAGCTTCCCGGGGCCTTATATTGCATCGAGTTAATCACGTACCTGTGAGCAACATTATGCTTATGCATGAACACCAGGCCCTATTGAAGGATTCTTGTTAATACAACCTTGAAAGACGATGACAATCAGCGCACCTCCGGAAACTGCTCTATCGCTTCACCGACTTCTGCAATGTGGCGGAATGGTAGCAAATTAAATTCAAGAAGAGCTGGCATCACCAGGATGGCTGTGGTGATCGATAACATATTGATTTTTCACGGTTGGTCAAGCCTGTAATAAATTTTCCGAAGAGACAGTTTCTATTAATCTTTAAAATGTAAAGGCCTACACTGCTATAAGATTTAGAAACAATCATTGAGGGGCGGGTAGCGATAGAAATGTTTATGTTATTAATGGAGCGTGAGTGTTGGTTCGAGCTTTTGAACAATCGTTAGCGGCAATAACAAAAGAAAAATAAATGATATGACTTACCTTGAACAACGGCGGAACGTATCGTCAGGCGACGTTGTTGAACGTCAATATGGATGAAGAACTTGAGAAACGACGACTCGGACGTGACAGATGGTTGTGACAGCGGCTGGGACGGAAAACCCTGGCCACCCGACGCGGCGACGGCAACCAGTTTTGCCAAATCTGACGGTGACAACAACTTGAAACTTGACCGAACAAAAGCCTATAACTAATTCTTCGTTATTTGACATTTTCTGTATCCTTTGGCGGGATATCTGTTGCAATTGGGTATCTGCATCGTTAATGTCAAGGGTCACAACAACATGTAAACGGCTACCACTCCAAATCCGCCTTTTTAAGGTTCGACACGGGCGTGAACAAAAAACCTGATCAACGTTAACGACACCGAAATCAGTCGGACGCAAGCGGCAAACGCTCAGAGCAAACAACACTGGTGCGCACTATTGTCAATTACTTACACTAAGTATGTTTATTATGAAGATTCGTCGTGCAGGAACCATTTGGGAATTCGCTGTTATTGTTGTTATTGTTGGGCATTGCGCAGACGGACAGCATGAATTTGCAACTGGGTTCCTCAGATGGACCACGCCAATTCCGTTCGGCATTATAAATATCTGTCATAGGCGCCTCATTTCTCGACGTCGATTCCCTATCTGGCTTACATT
This sequence comes from Flammula alnicola, assembly GCA_015499995.1. NCBI lineage: Eukaryota > Fungi > Basidiomycota > Agaricomycetes > Agaricales > Strophariaceae > Flammula > Flammula alnicola. The sequence goes on along the minus strand of JADNRV010000214.1, from coordinate 22,817 downwards.
CTTTCTCTGGCAGTTCATTGGGAAAGAGTGAAGGCAAAATGTCTCAACCCGCTTCCACCGACAGGAGCAGGAAGAGCCAATCGTCCATTCTTCCGCCTTCTTTACCGAAACAGCAAGCTCTCTTAAACACGCTACTTGAATCCAAACCCCACATTTATGTCAAAGACCCGGAACACACCGCGTCCAAGGGTACCAGGCCACCAAAGTTCTACGATTTGCACTTGCACGAATCACTGCAGCTGAAAAAAATCGTGTTATCCGAGGATCTCCTCCCGACGCTGTCAACTCTTTGTGACCAGCACATGACGCTCAACCAAGGACGTGTTTTACGAAGAAATTCAGGCCGTAATCGACTCCAGGTTCTCCTACGACGTGCCATGAATCCGAAGAATCGTCCTCCTATCAAAAACGAGCAATGTATCACCGACGATTTTCTTCGCCGTACTGGGAATCCCTGCCACCTCGTTGCATCTACCTTACTTTTCGAGTTGGATGACTGGGACAATGTTTTGGAGTGGGAACCGACCTCTATGCGGAATGCTCATGGACTAGCGGACGGTCACCTGTTCATACCCAACGTGATTGTCCCCACCTTGACTGAGGAGCAACAAGCCGACATCAAAGCCATTAAAGGACATCTATTAGATACTTTGACTGTCTGGGAATTCAAAAGTCTACAGGCGGCTGACTTGAAAGTGATGGAAGGAATCGTGCGGCTTACTACCCGAGAGCTCACCTGGATGACTTGTGGATCCGTTCATGGCTCTACTGGTCTCCGATTGACATGCGGAAATAGCTCAGACTCGCTTTTTTGCGATAAACATTTGACAAATCACATTTGGTCAGTCACGGGAAGGAAGACCGGGCCCGATGCGCAGCAGCTATGGTGGTCGACGAGCGACGGTTTATCGCACATCGGAGAGAAACGCAAACAGGCAGACTCTGAATATTCGGCCCCGTCGGTTTCTGGCACGTCTTCAGTAACTGATTTCTCTCTGCTTTCTTGCCACTCTTCGGTAGAAACGGAAAGTATTGCAGAGTCTGTTGGCCCCTCGAGCGAACATCAAGAGCATATCTTGGAGGAAGATTCCGAGCCGACTGACCCTGGTGTCCAAAATTACCAAACTGTGCATGTTCGTCTCGCGGCCGCCTTGTCGGATTTAATTAAGCCAGACTTCATTACTCAGCAAGTGAGTGAATGTTCTCCATCTGTTTGATTCAAGTGGACTGAAGACGCATCTTAGGTTTGGGTCGAGCTTGTGCGCGTGGATGCCACCTTCATCGTTATAAACGCGGGAAATTACGAAATTATTGGAAGACGACATAGAGAATCCCAGACGCTCTATATATCTCCCGTGATTCACGTTTCAATGCAGAGCAACCCTACACATTACAAGATTCACGCTGGGCTTGGAATTGCCGCCTACCATGATACTCGGGATAGAGCAAGGCAACTGAAGCAGATGTTGCTAAAGCCTGAAGGCGACTGGCTCCTCACTTACAAAACATCCTATGATTACGACTCTCTCAAATACCCAAACCGTGTTAAAGGTAAAGAAGACTCCAATAACGAAAGGGAGGCAGAAGGGGCAGACTCCGCTAGGGTCTTGAGAAAGCAACAATTGATCAACTCGAATGAGGTCAGTTCACAGCCTTTCCTGCGAAACTTACTTGCTAACGGCGTAAACGAAATTAATAAGGAACTTATCGATCAATTACGCTCTGCTAGCCATCTCGCCGTACTTCTTCCTCACTATATTTTATCTGGCGACATTGCGCATTCGTTCCGTCGTAAAGTTCCCCCTTCAAGTTATCCAATACAGCCACTTGTCGGAGGCAGTTCGGACGTCAAACTCGAGGAAAAGCTCGCTACAGGAATACAACTGCAGATAGGCAACCTGGAACATTTGTCTGGAGCCGCCTACCGTGCATCGCTGACGAGAATCAATGGGCCAATAAAGACAGTGCATTCTCGTGGTCTAGTTCTTAAGCTTGCTAGAAATAAAAGCAGAAAAGAACGCTTGCAAAAGGAATACGGGGTGTATTCTCAACTCTGGGAAGAGGAACTTCCAAGTCTTGTTCCCGTTTACGGTTTATTCGCGCATGAGGATCCTGCCATTGGCTTTGAGGTGCTCCTCATGGGAGATGGAGGCGTTCCGCTTTCCAAATTAGTGGCCGACAAGAAGTTTGAGATAGTGAAAAGACAATATTGGTATGTTATCCCAATGTTCTCGAATGTGCTATGGAATTCTTACGTCCAATGCCTATAGGGATATCATAAAACGCAGCTTATCAAGTTCGATTCACGGTGGCAACTACTTGCACAACGGTCTTGACTTGGAACATGTCCTTTTCAACAAGAAAAAGGACAAAGTCACCTTCATTAGTCTGGCAGACCTGGAGAGCCTACAGGACGAAGAACAGGATAGACATGCAATTGAGAGACGGCAGGAAAGGGATATGAATGCGTTAAGATTTGTGCTTTCTGACCGTCTTTGAATTTGCCTAGCGGCTGTTTTACAAATTCCATCCCATTTAAATAATACGGGGGGTCAACTGAGGTATACGTAGCATGTAAACTGATATACTTATCCTTCAAAATGTACTGCAGCTTCTGGCCGTTACATTGAAGTTACGCCGGTCGGCCCGGCTATACTTATAAATCACGTGATAGAACGCTGGTTTGTTCCTTTTATAATTTTATTTTCGTTCAACCATTGAACCAAGGTCTGTGTGCGTCTCTTCAATGTTTGCATCATCTATCGAGGTTTACTTTCCCCCTCGACGCGACTACGTTCTTTCCACCCCACTATCATGTCGGAAAACAGTGACCATTCCGAAGATGTGTTGGAAGACATCTTGGGCTTCAATATGAGCCGATCACTCGACCTCAGGCCGGGTTTCCTGCAATACCTGGATCCTACATATCCCATCTCCTTCTACGACCGGCACCTAGACTCTAATTTGATCTTGAAGCGTGTTGAATATATGCCTTGCATTGTTCAACTGTTATCCGAGGTTTGCGAAGAAGAAATCACATCATTTGTGGCAGGTGGTGGTACTTTCAACCCTCAAGAAGGATGTCTTCCTCCTAATAACGACACCATTCACCTTTTTCGCGATTCCTGGGACGTGGCTAACCGCTACAAAGAGAATGCTGGGGAATATCTGCATAGCATTGTCTCCAAACTCTACTTCCATCCTTATTATCGAGAATGGGATTCCCTTTTTGACTTCAACGTCGTTCGCGATCGAACCCAGCTGTTTATGACAGAAGCATCCCTGTGCGTACGTCGTAGACACTACAGGCCGTATGACCTTGCTATGGATGAACTCCAGGAGCATCTCACTGATGCAGACGTAGACAGGCTACGCGACCTGGCAATGCGATCTCCCGAACTCGCGACTTGGGAATTTTACGTCATGACATCATCAGGGCAGAATGTGCTGAAGACCATGCGGAATGCTGGGAATTTTAAATGGGAAAAGTCTCGGACTGTAGGACACCCGAAGGTCGTTCCTCTGTCCCATCCGGTGGATGCCAAAAGTGGATTTCTAGCAAAGTTGCTGAAAAAACATCCAAGAACGCGCATAGCACAGGATAAGCATTCTGCGCGAACTAGCTCGGCTGGAGTTATTCCTTCCAGACCTTCACAGTATACCAAAAACAAAAGGCCATATCGCATCGACTCCGCTCATTATCTGCAACATGTGAGCAATGTTCGTCTACTGGCTTCTTTCTTCTAACTCTTTGTAATCAAAGGCCTGGACTCAAGCTGCGGTCAACGACGCCACCTTCATCGTCTTCAATTGCGGGAACTACGAAAGGATTGGTATCCGCCATCGCAGATCGCAGACCCTCTTCCTTTCTGATCTCATAAACCCTACAACCTGCCAAAATCCAGCCTACGGTAAACTTCATATTGGTCTTCACGCTGCCGTTATCGCGGATGTTTTGGAACGACAGAAACAATTTCAAGCTACACAGAGCAAATCACAAGACACGGCTACCGGTACTAAGCGATCAACGGAAGTCCTGGAGAACTCGGAAGAAACGAGGTCCAAACGACCAAGACTGGACGGTGGCATCTCTGGGATTCCTCCGAAGCCACTTACAAACCCTAAGGCTCAAGGCAACCAGAACACTCTCGCGAATCTTAATAAGGTAGGGCCACTTGTCCTCAGCAATTCTAAAATCACTCATTTTTGTTGTTGAAAGGTCCGAGCTGCGTTGAGCACCCGCAACTTAGCGTTAATGAATCTTCGTTATGGGGCCTATCAATCTCCAGCTCCTTCATCGTTCATTCGACTGGAACCTTCATGCGCTCCAGGATTCAATGATCTGCCGTTCGAAATCCCCAATCGAAAAATGACTTATTCTCCGTCTCAATACATTTCGCTCACTCTTTCGGAACCGATGGGATATGGTGCGATCGGTGTCGCTCACCGGGGCTCAGCAGTCATTGAACTCGAATCTGGCAGGACATTTTCTCATACACTAGTCGTGAAGTTCGTCTTTTCGATGGATGAAGATGCACGAAACAAGTTGCGCCACGAATTCTCCATATACCAGCATCTAGCGTCAGCTGGCTGCGTGGAAGGAATCCTTTGCGTCTACGGCCTTTTCGAAGATATAGAATCGGGTGCTCTCGCGCTCATCATGGACGATGGAGGCGTGACGCTTACACGCCGTGAATTCGCGCGCACAGGAAATTCAGAGGTGGTCCACACTTCTGAAACAGAACGGTAGGAAAATGTTTTGTCGGTGTATTCCATTCTGACAATCTTTGTTATCGTCTAGCAAAGCCTTGGCACGGGCTATGAAAAGCATTCATGGCGCTGGCGTCCGCCACAAAGATATACGCTCGGACAACATTCTAGTGAATGCCGACAACGAAGTTTTCATCATTGATTTCGACCGGGCAGAATTGGGAGCTTCTCCAAATGCCCTAGGCCGCGAACTTCTTTGTATGAAACACATCCTCGATGCCAAGGGCGACACCGACAGTTACTATTCAACTTAAAGTACTTAAGTTCGTATAATATTTTGTTTATATCCTGTACATACAGTACATCCTACTTAGGCTTCATTCATTAGCTATTTATATTTATCCTATTCTACCTGGGGATCCAGACATTGTCATTAATATTTGAGGTTCCAACGGCTGTCGGAGTTGATTTTAATTTTAATTTACGGGGAATCGGGGATGTATAAAATGTAAGCAGCCGGAAAGCAAATGCCATTCATCAGCGTGTCGGATTCCAACCACAAAACGCGGTGGCAAAATGTTGTTCCCAGCGGAGTGGAGGAAAGTGATGCTTCCATACGCGAGCCTTCAGATCTCAGATCCGATTTAGACAACGCAGACATTATCTCCTTGAATTTATACAAAGCGTCTGCCGCAATTAGACGTAGATTAGGGTCTGCAGTCGCCATGAAGTTACCCAGTGGCCGAAACAGATCTAAACCTTCATAATCCTGAAAAGATTTGTAAATATAAAGACAGTTCACAAGTGTATCATCTCACCTCAGTTGTAACATAGCGGTCCCAAGCTGATGAATATCTACTTTGAAAGGGTTATAAGGAACAGTTGCAAACAGTTCGGGAGGACGCGTCCCTATTGAAGTCAGTGAAGCGATAGAGCAGTTTCTGGAGGTGCGCTGATTGTCATCGTCTTTCAAGTTTGCGTTAACAAGAATCCTTCTGCAACGCGGCGGAATGGTAGCAAATTAAATTCAAGAAGAGCTAGCATCAACAGGATGGCCATATATTTGTTATCTGGAAACATAATCACTCGAGAATTGGGACGCTATGGCTATCTCAGCCGACCTGATATCAAATTTCTTTAGAATAACACTGGCAGGCTGCACCATGATATATTGGTCCCAGACGATACCCACAGGACCAACACAGGACAAGAGAAATGGCTGATTATCTACCCAGATTTTCTCCCATGGACTGAGTGTCGCACACTCTTCCTCGAGGTCGTCCTGCGCAGCTTGAAGGTATACCAGAGAAGTGTTGTATGTAGTTGCATATGTATGTACTAGTACTACTACTAGTAGTAGTAGGTGGTCGTGATGACATGATGACATGAGTCGTTAATATTTCCGGTTTGCGGATTGCCGGCCGGCCCGAGTCACCCGACCTGAATATCCGAATCGTTCCTTCTTTCCTTTCCTTCCTCGAAGTCAGTAAGTGTCGTTGGCTTACCCTCCGAGTTTCTGATATCGAAACTAAACCGGAGATTCATATACAGAACAACTACAACTGCTATATCGACTGCTTGAAGCTAGAACCCTAAATGCGAACCATCGATTATTCCTTGTACCTCGTTACAGGACGAAATTTACTGCCCCCTAACAAAGTACTTGATAACGATTCAACGCGCCACTTCCATACCTGATTTCGGATATTCAGGAATATTTAGCTTCTTTGGAAGAGGTAAGGCCCTTCTTGCTGCCCTGAATATTACCCAATCTTGACTTTTTCGCAGTCGATTCAAGGTGGAGTCACACTTGTGCAAATACGAGAGAAGGAACTGGAGACGCAAGAGGTAAGTTCTCAACCATCTTTGTCTTTTAACGCTGACGAGATATGTCTAGTTCATTCACTTGGCAAAACTATCCAAAGCCATATGCGACAAATATAATATTCCACTCCTCATCAATGACCGTATCGATGTCGCTCTTGCCATCAACGCTGATGGCGTCCATCTTGGACAAACAGACATGTCTGTCGAGCAGGCTCGTAAACTGCTTCCTCCAGGATCGATCATCGGGTTGAGCTGCAATACCGTGGCCCACGTCAAAGAAGCGGTTCGTCTTGGGGTTGACTATGTTGGTATAGGCGCAGTATGGGGCACTCAGACGAAGAAGTTAACCAACCCAATCATTGGCATTAGAGGCGTTGGACCTATGCTCGAGGAATTGGTTGGTACGGATATTAAAGCTGTTGCCATCGGTACGTGCCAGTCTGCATACTTCACGAAGCAATTTTTCTTATTAATGTCGCAACGTTAGGTGGCATCAAGTCTACGAATCTTCTTCGCACTTATCATGGAACAACATCAACATCGAATCGTGTACTGGACGGTATTGCCGTTGTATCAGACATTGTCGCGTCGCCTGAGCCCCGAATCGCCGCTGAAAAACTTCAGACAATTCTGTCGCAGTTCCGGCAGAACTATTCTGTTCATCCTTTAGGCCTCGATGTCCACCTTGGGCATTCTACCCCGGCTCCACTTACCTCTGATTCGATTATGGATGGTGTGATTCAGCTGATGAAAGAGATAAGAAACCGCAATCCTCTTGTTCACCAGGTACGTCTACGACGCTGGGCACTCCTCGAAACAGCGAACCCTCATTTACTAGACGATAGATCACGAATACAGTGGTCGCAACTCAGTCTGCCAATGTCACTCTGGCAGTGGGAGCGAGCCCGATCATGGCTACTGAGCTTGTAGAAATGGAGGATATGACGCGCATTGCGGGCGCGCTCTTGGTTAATATCGGTACTATGAGGGCAGAGAACTTCGAGGGAATGGTGACGGCAGGTGCGCATATCCAATATTGGTCCTACCTCTCTTTTCAAAGGAGAACCTGATAGGGGCTTTTGCAAATAAATTCCGGAAACCCGTGGTCTTTGATCCTGTTGGAATGGGCGCAAGTACATTCAGAAAGGAAAGCGTGAGAAGTAAGCACGAAAATATATCTCGCTTATCCCGACGTTGACGATCACTTTACAGCGCTCCTTGACACATGGCAGGCAAGTGTTATAAAAGGCAATGCCGGAGAACTCGCAACGCTCGCAGGCACGACCGAGGTAAAATTTCCAGAGTTCTTTCATTATGCAGACGTTTATATACCATGGATCGGCAGGTTGAATCCAAGGGCGTCGATAGCGTGGGCTCAGGATTCAAAGATCCAGAGAGTTTTGTGAGAAACCTCGCCAGACGAGAAAGTAATTCCGTGGCTTTATTTCTAACCCTCATATAGTGGCTAACACACCCTTTAGGATGCGTTATTGTCCTCACAGGTCCAACTGACTACATCTCCGACGGAGTCTGTGTGGTGGCGCTCCAGAACGGCGACGAAGTTCTGGGCCGTATCACTGGCTCTGGGTGTATGCTAGGCAGTATTATCGCTAGTTTCTGCGCTACGGCGTCGCAGGTGGCGCAAGCTGGCCAGCTGAAAGATAACGGAAGTTTGTTCCGAGGTGACATGTTCACTGCTGCCATCGCAGGGTAAGTGGTTCTTCGCGGCGCATCAACGAGTCTGTATCACCTGAAATGAACATGCAACTCCTTGATTTCCCAGGGTACTTGCACTGACTGTCGGCACGGAGCTGGCAGTCAAAAGGGATGACGTGAGGGGACCTGGCACATTCCTGCCGGGGTTAATCGACGTCCTCTGGGAACTCGCGCCTGAACAGGTTCAGCAGCTATCCAGAATTACCGTCAAGTAGGCTTCAGCAATGCACGTGTCTTAGAACTGAGTAACCATTCACTCCTTGCAAATTTCGTTTTCCGAGTGATTGCATTCGAGCCTGTAACGTTTTAACCCCGCTCTGGCTGATATCCATGCCTCGTATTCAGCATTTATAATCAAAACAGGCAAGACGTCCGGTTGCTAGTGAGTAAACATCTAAATCACTCAAAGGACAGCCCTTGACATTGGGTCCGCGATGGTGCTGGTCCATGATGACCGCGGATACACACCTGCTCCAGAGGATTTCATCATAATCCTATGGCGATCATGCTATTCGTGCGCCTATAGTATGACTGATATGTTTCGCTGACGCGATGTCGGATATCTATCGAACTCAGGGCTACCTCGATAATTAAAAGGCACTCGTCGATAAATTCCTGCACGATTCAAGTGGTATCTACCCTACAGCCTACCAGCAATGCCCAGATTCGTCCAAGTTCTCAAAGATACCTGCCCTCCTCTTGTCTTCTCCACCGGTTGGAATGGTGGGTTTTCTGAGACTGATGCGGCTCTCGACCAGTATGTCTGTGATGACGATGATTTCAAGTCCATAAGCTTACTTACCCACTGCTTTTAGGTACTCGCAGGCGACTTACACCGTCACCCAGACGCCGGGTGCGACGATGGATTTCCAGTTCAACGGGACATACATCGGCATATACGGAGCCAAACGTCCTGACCATGGACTTTACAAGGTCACGGTCGACGGGCATATTTTCCCGACCTTCAATGCGAACTCCAATGTCGCGCTCTTCAATCAGACATTGTTCAACGCAACTTTACAAGACGGCTTCCACAAAGTTACTCTGACAAACGTTGGTAACACAACGCTCGATGTCGATTATGTAGGTGATTTCTGCTGGCTGTCTTCAGCTCAAGAAAATAATGGTATCGATGCATTTGACAGATCTCTTTCGAGGGAAACATCGGGAAACAGAGCGAGCCCCTTGTTATTACCACTTTCCAGGACAACGACCCAGCATTTACTTATTTTCCTCGTTCATCCTGGCAGCAGACATCGAGGCCGGGGACGTTCTCTGGGAGCACTGGAACGTGAGTTATTGGTCTTGTTTCTCCCTTGTCTGATCTCTCAATCGATATACTTCAGTGTCACAACCGATCCATCTGCCACCGTAGAGTACAAATTCCAAGTAAGATTTTCATTTCCATTCTGCGATGCTATTAATGACCATTTTTTGTCTGTGCCGACAGGGTATAAGTTTCTTTAATGGCTTAAACACACACACTCAAACGTGAACATCGCAGGCGACCTCATCCTGTTGTACGGCCTCGTCACTCCTGCTAGCACTCCCGCCTATTTGGCATCTGTGGACGGTGGTCCTTTTCGTCAGTTTTCTGCCCAAAAGGCTAGTTCGAGACCTCATCAAGTCTTGTACTACGCATCGAATCTTGGGCGTGGAACTCATACGCTGCGAATCAAATTTCTTCCCACAAATGGAACCATGGGACAGTTCGCCGTCGATTTCGCCAATTTGTACTCCGTTCCTTCTTTAGGAGCTGAAAGGTCAGCTCAATCTCTGCCTTCTAAAAATCGGACACGGACTCACGTCAAGGAATGAAGTCCAAAATCATTCGACGTTCAGGCTCCTCTAACTATTGGATCGCCTTCGCAGTAAGTCGATTAATTCTAGGGTCGGCGTCCGTTAAAGTTTTCCATGCAGGACCATTCCGCCCGCTTTCATTGCAGGCTTGACCATTTCCTCGGTTCTTGCATTCCTGGGTTTGCTGAGCTCCCTGTACCTCTTGTGGTGTTTGCGCCGCCAGAGCTCACAGAAGCAGTTTTCTGCACGCCAAAAATATATCGATGAGTGATTAAATAAATTGATCCCCCCACATCGGGGAGAACTAGGGATATTTTTATCGACTGTATTCGCACTGTCGTTCTGCATGACTTGTGCGTGCTCGAGACAAACCTTAAAACGTCCTTGACATGCCATTGACGTGAGTCCGGTAACTAAGACTAAGTAATTTGTAAAGCAACGTCGAGGAGCACTTTTTCCCCTCCTTGTCGTGGTGTGAGTCCAGTACTAACAACACGATAGTCATTTAAGGCAACGTCGAGGAGTTTTTTTGACTCGAGTGTCAGAAGCTTGAGGTTCCTTTAAATTTGTAGTTCAAGGACTGAGAATTGAGAATAAAATTTGGCTGACTATGTACATTACATAAGGAAAAATAAAACACTGGCAAGATGATTGGAATCTTTTTATTTGAAATTTTAGGGTCCTTTGTATTGAAACTCTGGACAGCATTGTGGACACAATTTATTAAAGGGTAAACATAGTCTCCCGAAGTTGAAAGACAGCCGCCAGATAGGTGTTTCAACTAATTTCAACCTCTCTCAGAAATATCCTCATCTAATGATTGTGACGTACGACAGCTACGTGACTGCGTGACCGGCTAGACGACTACCGTAGATGATCTTGGTATTCGGAGACTAGTAAGCACGATTTCTCCTGACTTCCTATTACTCAAACCGTTTCCTTCAATTCACCTCGACGAATAAATGTGGGTCACTGCCGGTGACAGACAAGAATTGGTCAAATTTCCCCGGAAAATTTTTCATACCCAGGACCAACTTGAACTTCCAGGACCTTGCCCAAGACTCGGACTTTCGAAATTCGAGGCCCAATTCGACGATATAATCCTTTAGTCAAGCTTTGACAGAAAATGCATAATCAACGACCCGGGAGTATACTACAGTACTTGCGGCAGTAGTGTGCAAGTTGATGAACAGACTAAGGTACTTAATATCGTGTTGCCATGTACGCTATATCCGATGGAGAATTGACAAGTTCGTTTCTGTTGTGTCATTGACTCTTTGATGCAGAGTCCAAGTTTGATTCTGTTGGATTCCACGCTATATAAGTCAGCAGGACAGGTTCTGTTCGAAATGTTGCCAGGAGCTGGCCTCAATTTTCTTCTCACTAATTTTCTCCCTCTCGTCAACCTCTTCAATTACCTTCACACTGCTGGACATGCCATCTTTCACTTTCATTGTCGAAGACACTTCCCCTATGCTTGTCTATTCTGCTGAGAATTGGCGAGCTGGTACTTCAGAAACCGATTCCAGCCTTGATCAGTAAGTTTGGTTCGGACAGTGCAAGGCTCAAGTGAAGTTTCTGACACAACTGTGGCTTTAGGTATACGCAGAGCAGCTTTATATTGACACAAACCGTCGGAGCAACGCTGTCGTTTAAATTCTACGGCACCTCTATCCAGATAGCTGGCGCGAAGCGTAGCAATCACGGGAACTACCAAATTCAGCTAGATGGCGGGAGTGTCTCCACATTCAACGGAGAATCGGATACTGCTGTATTCAACCAGACGTTGTACAGTAGCAGTGTAACGCTAGGATCCCATCAATTGACAGTAACAAATGCTGGTGGCTCTTCTACTGCCAATTCTTTCCTTGATTTAGACTACGTGCGTAAGCTCCTCTAATGAGTCTATTTGCATACTTATACCCCCACCAGGTAGCTTTTCAAACCAGCGTTGGGAAGGATGACGAAAACTTAATTGTCAACACCTTCCAAGATACGCATCCTTCATTTATCTATACCCCTTCATCTTCTTGGAATGTGATTCCGGATTCGGTGGGAGCATTTTCCGGAAGTTCAGGACAGTGAGTCTTGTCTCGCTCAACAAGTTCGACACTGATCTCTCCTGCCATCTAGTGCAACACGGGATCCATCTGCTTCGGCGAAATTTACATTTCAAGTCAGTTAACTGTTATCTCTGCCAGAGCTTCCCTTTTGATCCATGTCTCTCATGTTAGGGCAAGTCGTACCGCTTTTCGAGCAGAATCAGGGTTAATTTCGCTACATGACAGGCGATGCCGTGGCGCTATACGGTCCTGTCGGTCCTAATAACAGCCTGTCTTATTCCGTTCAGGTAGATGGTGGCAGTCCGTCCGTCTTCTCTGCGGAAAAGCAGGTCCACCTACCTCAGCAATTGTTGTTCTATGCTGGGAACCTTGGTGCTGGACAGCATTCACTCCAAATTCAGACTGGGTCGTCAGGTACTGGAGAATTAGCGATTGATTTTGCGAATGTATACACAACACCGTCTTTGGGAGGAAGGTGAGTCGATTAAAATTGCTCTTGGCTCCGATGCCTTGGGCGCTGATAGAAATGATAGCGCGCCATCTATCGCCCCTGCTACGATTGGGTAACGGGTCATCAAATCTTTTGCTTTCATGTAACTGATGATTTCGGTTCAGGCGAATTCCAGCAGGTGTGATCGCAGCTCTCTCCATGACATCAACTATTGCAATTATTGCCACCATCGCGTGTATCTATCTCGTCTGGCGCCAGCGACGTGAACTTCTCGGAATGCGTTATCCTGTCATGACCGAGAAGCCCGGGCTGGACACTGGTTTCGTGGAACCATATCGCCTATCACCCTTTGCTGAAATGGGCGCGACTGTGGAACGTTCACAATCTTTCCCTTCTCAGGCTCGGTCGTCGTTCTCTTCTCCGCCCCGAGAGTCTCAGGGAGATATAGTCACTCCACTGACGGAAAGTCTTTCATACGTCGGGTCGTCCTCAGGTTCTATTGTAGGTCTTTGCATCTGCTACCGAACAAGAGCTGAAACTTTCATAGGCCCCTCGATCTACAAGCTCTGAGGTTGAGAAGCCACCGAGGGTGCTTCGATTCAGCAGAAACTCCAACCGACTTCGCGGTCCCATTATGGAGGGTGAAATTCAGAGTGACGGAATCCAAGTTTCGCAGGTGTCTGCTTTCGACACATCCCCCCCAGAGTACAGTCGAGACCCAGGCGTGCATATAGCTTGAAGGTACTTAATGGCGCAGAGCGCAGATGTACTTGATTGTTCAAATAGCTGTAGAAGTCCGAATATCTGTATCGCTGGTTTTAATGTTGTATACATAAATCCGTCTTTTGAGAGGATGGTTAACAGCGGTATCGCAAAATGGGAAGAAGAGTAGGATACTACATGTGAGTATGACTTCAATAGTTATCCGACTATCCCAGCCAATTGGGCGTTGAGTGAATCAAACGATTCTGGGGATACAATAATGTTTCATGATCACTTGGCAACCAGACGAGTGATTTTTCTTAAGATAACCATAGAGGTGCCTTCAGTCTATTTCCAGTGTAGACAAGTGTTGTGGCCGCTTACTTTCCGATCGCAGTATGAATCGAATGGATGACTAGAAGATACTGTGTAGATACTTTCCATTGCGATCAGCTACCTGTAAATAGAATAAGAATGATCGACTTGCTCTTGGCATTGACGATGTGCTTTATGCAAAGCTGGCAATCCAGGGCGTTCCGATGTACAACGTGTGGAAAATGATCTTTGTGACTGACGCGGGCTCGAAGGATTCTGATGAATTCTATGTAACACCCAAATCGAGGTATTGAAATGTCTGTGGATGGAACATACCAAAAAGAGAATTTCATACCGCCCTATACGGCTCACATTTCTGAAATGCGAATCGCCTGTGAGCTCTTGGTACGGTCGCTTTAAACATGGGCGTTCGTCTAAATAGAGACGGGTGCATCCGTTTCCATATCTTCAAAGAGGCTGTAAATAGGGGCGATTTTTTTCCGCCTGTCAACTGAAACAAGGTATTGATAAAGTCTTGGCCATCTGCCGAAAAGACCACCTTGACGATTAACAGGAGAACATAATAGCGCCAACCTCTATTTCTGCCACGCGCCAATGAGAAACGAGGATGGGTCATTCTATCCGTTATGATACGAGGAGCGAGAAGCATTGGGTAGGTGATCGGTGGCATTGCGATTGAAGAGGTAGCGCTCGGAAGGGAATCAGATATCATGATGCAAGTAGCCCCACGCACAGTACTGTATGCTTGTCTTTGTAACGATCGGCCCCATCCCAGGATCTGTATTTCAAAACTAGACTGGTCAGATTTCTGTTGCAGAAGGATACTTATGGAATACAGAGGGTTCAGACTGTCGGGATCGTCAAGGTCAACATGGAGTATTTAACCAATGAATTCCAGTTGGTTAGAACTTGGGACTTGAATATTTCAATATGGGTCCCCAAAGTTTCTTCCAGCTGTTCTGGGAAAGGATATTCGCCCATCAACACGAGCAGGCTTGCCAGAGCATAGTAATGTTGACAGAGCAAGTAAAATGCCAGTACCACCGCAACTTGAACTTCATTGAAGGGTTTTATACATTCACGTGATAACTACGTACTGCCAACATTGGGCCAGATCGGGCCGTATAGCCATGACATAATCTGTTGTTCTTCCTGCTCAATTTATCGCTACTCAATATTGTAAGTTTACATTGACAGATTTATATACACCACCCCTCCGTCTATCATCTCAAACTACGCAGGAATGTACAAGTAAAATCTCCCCCCATCTCTTTCTGCACTGTCCAATATATCGGAAATTCAGATGTAGATGAGCATTAAGTTAAAGATCCACAAATCTAATTTGAAGCAGAATCCACAGGCATCCGTCCATTCCATAGTATTCCATCGCAATCATGGGGGAATCAAGAACTCTTTCACCTGAAAAGAGAAACAACACCACCAACATTAACCAAATGGGGGTGGAAAGGGAGGAAAGAGTGAACGTACCAGCTCATACGTGAAGAACGATGTGGCAATGCTCGGGGCGACTTTGACTGCCAAATGAACAAGGTAAGTTCAAGATGGACACAGGCATGAAAGAGAAATGGGACACTTGCGCAAATTTGGCCAGAGGCCTCGATACAGCCCTGCGACACCTTCCACGCGAACGATGCTCGTCAATGCGTCAATTGCGCCATTGTACTTGATCGAGCCATTTTGCATGCCGGTCACCTGCATCTTGCGCCGCAGCACGTCGAATGGATAGGTCAACGTTTGAGAGATTGAGCCTGCATCATATCGAATACACAGTCAGCGTGGGATCAAAAAGGCAAAGTAAGCTCATTGATAAGAGCAGAGCCAGTGACACTCACCAGCCAACGCTCCACAACTCAACTTCCGCCACACGCTGCTCTTCCCAGGAGGTGTGATGACTCCTCTAAGAAACTCGTACGCGGCAAAGTTAATCCCAACGTACGGTGCCACGCCCACAGCCGTCGTCACCAACCCGCGATAGAGTGCGCGCACACCTCCCTCTTCACGCATGATCTTCAGAGTCATGCCCCAGATAGTCAGATCCGCCTTGGTGTATGCGGGTGCGGTAGCTCCAGCGGCCGTTGCCAAATTCGAGGCAACGGCCGACGATGTATGATAAGCAGATGCTAACGCATGCTTCGCTTGGACGGGTATCGTTGATACTGTGGCTGGTGCAACTTTATGTGCATGGGCTACAGCGGTGAGAGGAACAGAAGCTGTAGCAATCGAAAGGCGGGACCGAACAAGATCTAAAGGGTATGTCGAGCCTGTAAATTTCACAACATGGTCAGGGATAATTGCGTGATTAAATAGGTGGATATCATGTCTTTGTGGAGGTCCGAGTACTCACAGACAGAAGTAATACCAGCGAGCGCACCGGCAGCGAGTCGTTTTGGGGTATCGAGTTCTTTCGACCCATGTTTCGTGAAGAACTGGGAAAATATAAGCACAATGACGTCAGACTCATGGGGACTGGGGACGAGGAACTAACCTTCTTCAACTGTTCATACGTGGTGAATTGGACAGCGCTGGAAGACATTTGGGTAAATACAATCCCAGATGGACGGACCGCAGACGGTCATGAGGGCTGCAGCGCCACAAATAATGATGCTCACCTGTAAGGCACAATTCGCAGACAATTAATCCCATTCCCTCTCATGAATCCTTGAAATCCTTCTTCCCTCCACATTCTAAGGAGACTACTCCATACACCCTTGTATTGTGCATCACTCCCGCGCGGTTGTACTTGCCTGGACCGTGCATGATTATGTCAGTTCAAACGTAAAATATTAAATCAAAGAGATAAACTAACTGGATAATCTTCAGCCTTTCCAGAGGGCTTACAACTGTCCGCGAAGCAGCTCCCGCACATCCTCCAGCTGCATAATTTATTATGATTTAGTTCCTCCTTGTACTTTCTCGGAGAACCGAGGGAGGTCAGATCGAGTACTCACCGACAAAATAAGACGCAACCTCTGGACTGATCCATACTAGTGATTTATTAGGAGTAGGGGATATGAGCACCGCAGATGTGGTGCTTTGTGGTGTTTGTGATGCAGTCGAGGGCGAGCTGCTAGCCGCTATACTGGTCATGATGATCTAGTAGGCCGTGAACCGAGCATTAAACGATTGTCTATAAGAGTTGTCCTTTGCAACCCTTTTATGGATCTAAGAGGAGGGGGCAGAAGAGAGGGGGCAGCGCCGCAAACACGAGAAAGTACTGTGCTAGTAGGGGAGAAGAGGAGGCGAACTGTAAAGTTTTAGTTCCGCGCGGTGCTTGACACATCACGTGACACATGCTCGGAAAAGCGGCACCTTAAACTTCGCCTTCCTGTTTGCTAGTTTCATGTCCACGTTTTATCCATTGGTGCTCCAAGCCCACAGACTTTCTGGATGCTGTTCAAGGCGATGAAGAGGTATGGCGGCGCAGTTCACCCATTGCCCTACTCTTTACCCGATTTATCCATCCGTATCTGAAAGTTCGTTATCACCAGCTGCTGAAGATAACGCTTGCTCATCCCGTGGACCAGAACTCGTGCGGACGTCCTTTTCTCCGTCGGACATCGGTAATATTGGAGAATGAGCATATGCGCCAATTACTTCCAGTCCTCGCTCCCTTGTACGACACCGTGGTATCCGGATCCGGAACCCAAGTATCACCGTCGAAGTATCTATGACATCAGTCTGCTGCAAGCATTTATCACTTTTGAGCATGAATTAAGGTTGGTGTTCATCGTCAGTACCCCAGACATAAGAGAAAGGAAAGCCCTCACAAAAGATGCCATCGTAAAGAGCAGTTCTTATCATGCGGGGTCTAGGATCCCGATCTTCTGAGAACTTTGCGAATGTACAGAGTATAGTGAAGAGGGAAATGCCATCTACTCCAAATCTAATGTTATCACAATCTTAAATAAAGAGCGGAGAAAAGGAGGAAAGACGTCGGAACCGATATCGATAATGCACATTATAGGCTCACAAGCCCAATCTTGGTTCGCTCTGCAGACTGAGAACGCCAAGAAAGTCAAATGTACAGACAGGCAAGTTAATATAAGAATACAAGCAAGAGGGATTGGCAAGATAATGTAGAATTAATATCAACGTGTCCGAGTCCATTCACATAGACAGTCCTCTGAAAACACAATACGATAAAGGAAGACTTCAAAAAGAGCGTAAGGCGTAAGGCAAATGAAACCAATAACTTGAATAAATGAAAAGCAGAAAAGGTCCAGAAGGTCCGTCATTATTTTTACACATTCACTTTTAGGGATTGTTCGTAGAAAAATGAAGAAAATCACACCAGTCACCCAAACTTCACGTCCGTTATCATAACCATAAAGGATCGCGTCGATATTCCGGCGGCGGCGGCGTTAAATCCCTCACGACATTCACAGGCCGCCGCACAGGAGCGAGCACAGCAGGAGGCTGAGAAGGCCGTCGATCTTCTACTCTCGACTCCCGGTTGGCGCCAGCGTCTGATAGTCCTCCGTCCATTACTGCATGCAACGTCTGGTTCTGGACGAAGGATGGCGTCCGTCGCGCGCCTTGAGGCGGAGGCATGAGCTGAGGCGCGGGCATGATATCAGGCCGGTATTTCCCATCTGGTGTGAAGGGTATCGTAATCACTTGCGTCTATATAATCGGAAATGTGACCGTCAGGCTACATGTATAAGAAAGATGAACGAGGACAGAAAACCGTACATTTGGTCCATATCGCCCTCCAGGTGACAGGTCGGCGGTAGACGAAGCATAGGTCCCTCCATAGGTCCCTCCAGAAGAGGGCCAGAGACCAGTAGACGGCGGCGTCGCTTGCAACGAGGAATGCGAAACCTGTGAGCGAAGGAGCCCATGCGAACTCGAAGGTGGGCCATGGCTCGAAATCGACTCGATGACGCTGATGGGCCTATATTCAAAGGTTTCAGCTGCATGAGTAGAGGTTTCTGATTTGCCTTTTAGGCGGAAAATTTTCCGGTATGTCAAAGGCTTTCGCTGGCGGAAGGCGAAGAAGGAAACTATAAGGGCGATCAAGGCCACAATTGCCCCGAT
Organism: Flammula alnicola; assembly: GCA_015499995.1. NCBI lineage: Eukaryota > Fungi > Basidiomycota > Agaricomycetes > Agaricales > Strophariaceae > Flammula > Flammula alnicola. Next base: position 4,154 of record JADNRV010000214.1, on the reverse strand, counting down.
CGAGATGCCCACGATGGCGCCGGCCGACAATCTGACGAAAAGAAGTAGGTGAAATGGCAGGAGCAGGAGCAGGATCATTTCTCACCCAGAATTCCTGCATTTCGGTAGATTATCAAAATTATATCGAAAAATGGGAAGGAAGTGATCTCACATGTGTTGGAGCGATGCAGTGGTAAACACTTGCGCGTAGTCAATAGCGAACGTCAATCCAGAGTTGTTCCATGCCTGAGATTCCAGCTTAATTGTATGCTGTCCACCTCCAAGGTCGCTGGCCTGATACAGCATCATTTGCGGTCGGTAGAACTGCTTATTCGCAGAGTAATTCGCAGGTGTCCCACTGTCTAATTGCACGGAATATGGTGCACAGCTTGGACCCACAGGGCCGAACAAAGCAACCGAATCGCCTGACCACATAGGTTAGCAGATAGAAAAAGATTTACTACCGAAAAAGGCCCACCCTATGGAACCATCAGGAGGTCGCAAACTGTTTAGGTCAGATGATGCTCACTTCGAATGTATATTCAACCCATGCTCCAGCAGTTGATGTTACGCTAAGAAGATCAGTTCAACGGCGTTTTCACTCCACAAGTAGAAATATAGACGCACTGCCCCGAACCCCCGGAAAACATCCCCAGATTAGATGGATTTGCATTCCATACCGATGCTGGCGTGTACTTGAATGATGGGTCCGAGTCTTGAACAGTCACCGCCATAAGAGATTCATTGGCTAGTCCAACTGGAGTTTGCCACGTAATCTAAGAATATTTCGTTGTGCGGTTGGGAAGTATTCGCACGTATTGGAGCAAGGAAGGACGCACGAAATCAATGTCCAAGAAAGCTGTTCCCAAATTCGTCATTCTGACTGTGTGATAGCCATTGTTCAATGCCACAGTCGAAAACAAAGCTGTCTGGAAGGTTCCCGGATCGTCGGGGTCAGAGCCATTTACTTGAGGATACACGAAAGAATCAATGCTGATCTGGTACGGGCCATGGTTTGGGCGTTTAGCGCCGTATAACTGCACCCCAGTGCCGTAGAAAGTGAAGGAGACGTCGGCTCTATCAACCTGCGTCACCATAAAGCTGCTCTGAGAGTACCTGCACACCTCATCAGACGGGGCGAAAGCGCGACGTGGACTGAGACTCACTGGTCAGCGAATGGATCCTGCCTGGAGGTCCCCGCAGTCCAATCCCCGCCCCCATTGCCAGAGTAGATGATCACAGGCGACGTGTCCTCGATTGTTGTGCTGAGTGTAGGCATAGTGAAGGGATGCGTTGTTAGTGGCGCTCAGCGCACTTTTCCATTCACCTGGCTTGCCTTTCTGGTCAGGGTTGGGTTGACATCTTCATTTGAGTGCGGCATTCATGGAATCTGAATAACGGACCCGAAAGGGCTGTCCTGTGGGGGCGTGAAGATGTACCAAAATTGGTTTTCTGGTGTGGTAACTGTCCCATTCAAGAAATCTGGGCTGAGATGAAATGGGAGCTTTAGCAAGAAGGCGATGTTGCACAGCATGCTCTTCGCGGAAGTCTCGGAGAAGCTTACGGTGCCGGTGATGGACGACAGAAATATATCCTTCTCTGCAGTTTGATGGAGATTTTCAGTGCTTGAATGCCGCGGGAGGCTGTTGACTCTGAAATCAGGTAAATTGTAGTCTCTCCTGACAGACCATATACAACAGATGACAATCGATCTGTGTTGATATAAGTATGTAACTATCCAGGGCAAGTTTACGGGTTGGTTGGTCTCATGACGGTCAATCTATATATAGTCGAGCGCTCAGCGGGAGTACCGGCGACTTGCATAAACGAAAAAGAAGAAAAAATTGCAGAGGACGTATGTGCATAGCAAGACGTGGGGCCGGTCACGAGAAATCTGCACGAAACGATTATACTTTAGTCAAAAAATAGAGGCGACTGGGACAGTGAGTGAAGATGGAGGATAGGGATGCATGGATCATGATGGATGTGCAGTAGGTCAAACGAAGGTCAAGAACCAAAAACAAAGTGGCAAGAAACAGATACGAACAGGAACAAGCAAGTGGGATTAAAGATGATAAATGCTGTTGTATACACAGTGGTAGGAGTAGTTTGGTAGCTACATGTCAGCACGAGACTCGGATAAAGATAAATCAAAAGAACGAAACAAACTCAACAACTTACAAACAAACGAAACGCCAGGTAGAAGAACCCGCTGCTAGCAGCCTTCATTATTGTCTTCCTCGCCTCCTTTCTCACGTGTGCACCAGGCATCGGGGTCCTCAGAGGGATGGTTTATCCATCTATGCCTTCTAGTTCGAGTTCGAGTTCGTCGCAGCCCTCACAGGCTCCTCAACAGCCCACTTCCATCCACATCAGCCGCCAACAAAACGCTCTGCGTCCAGCCCTCCACCACCTTCTCATCATCATCCTCGGACAAACTCAAATGATGTGTGAAGACGCCGTCGAGATGATCGATAAATTAAAGGACGATGCCTGCGGCCGGATGTGATTTTCTCCAGGCATGATCGTTCTTCGTGAACAGAGGTATACCAAAGCTTGGACCACCGGCGGATTCGATAAGGTCTGCACTGGCAAGCTCGGTCCTTCCTTGGCCATCGCAGTCAGTGCAGACTGCTTTTGTTCAGCGTCGCGGTCGCCGGCGGACTCACCTGGAACCCCAGATCGAGGCTGAACTCTTGTCGCTTCACACTCCGTTATCCGTCCGCGTCATCCAACATCGTTGCTCTGAGCTCCCTAAACCTTCTGACATCCAACCTGAAGGAGTGAGGGTAGACGACCCCATCGACGCCTCGCGCAGTTCCACCACCGTCGTTCTTCTGGATCACAAAAGCAGTGTTGTATATAAGAGGGCCACGACCGAAAGTTGACCTACCTCGTACGTGGTTCATATAGGGGGCTACTAAAGTCCAACATGACTCAAGTGATATCATAGTGCCATCTCCTTTGAGTGATATAGACACGCACATCGCTGGGAGACACATCCACATCGTAGCACCCATAGAATCCAATGGGGAAGGCTGATATCTATGAAGGCGGCATCAAATAGTCGCAGGGCCAGGCCGACGACAGAGAAGAGCGGCCGATGGGGTTTCCTGAAGATGTCCAGGGGGAAGATCAAGCCCAATGCACCTTCGCACCGTCGTCGTCACCGGCTGGATCTCTGAATTCGAGTAGGGTAGCCAATATCAATAGACCACATACGTCCGCTGGGATATCGAATGCTGCACAGCAGGCGGATAGAATTGGCAAGACGCTGCAGATTGACCTCTGGCTGTCGACGACGGGCATGCTTGACGGCTTGCCGACTCTATCCTCGCCGCCGTCACTCAGTCCACGACCACCCCGAGTGCTCGTGAACGAGGCCATGCTCGGCACTAATGCGCATTGGCATAACAATACCAACAACAATAATACCCTTGCACCTCCACCCACCAGTGCATGGACTACTGTCGCCGCCCATCGCGCAGCATCCGAGAACAACAAAGCAGCAGAGCTTCCTGCCCGTCGAGGTGCCGAGCTCCATGTCGCTGGGATACCCGAGAACTTGACGGTCGTGACAGGTGTAGTCGTTGCCCATGACAAGGAAGATCAGCCAGGCAGGCCAGGCCAGGTGGAGCGTGTGGCGACGCCGAGTTCGGTGCTGGACCATAAGCAGTATATCAACCGCGAGGAGGATAGAGCAAGAGATGTGTACATGACATGTTTGAAGGATATGAAGGATTTGGGGATTATGCTGGGGTTGGAGTTGGAGTTAACAGAGGAGGGGAGAAGTGCTGCTACTGGCAGCTCGAGGATCCAGTGGTATGGGCATGGGGATTGCGGTTGGCGAAAGAACGGGAAGCTCGTGAAAGCCATGTCACGACTCGCTGCGGACGAGTGTGTGTTGGTTCGCCGTAGAGTGTTTCTAGTTCATAAGGTCGTTCCGCCACGACCAAATTCTGTTTCGACAAACTTTGACTGGGGCTGTCTGGTGATGATTTAGTACAGTACTGGTCGACAAGCGCAAACTCGAGCTAGAAGCTGGAGTGTAGTCACTATTGGGAATCTCTATGATGGTCGGCTACTATCTACAACTGGAGACAATCCGTGAAGCAACTGTACTAGTAACATAGAAATATAGATACATACTCAAGTAGATATAGATAGGGGATGAT